>VWYH01003056.1:72592-76317 GCA_013399365.1 Pampusana beccarii
CCATGCTGTGTACAATTTTGATTCAAATTTGTTTAAGACCAAATCTACGCTCATGAGTAGCTTCTCAAAGCAGGACTCAGCATTATTATTTGTTTCAAATTGAGTTCAAAGTGAGTTTCAAGTTCTTTACCCTCAATATTTTTTTTCATTTTAGGGCGAAGAGAAATGGGTCATTTAAAACAGGAAGCTTATTCAAGGATATTCTGTAACTCGAGAATACAGGAATTTGTACTCCACACAGAAATATGAACGGAGCATCCTAATAATGTGCTCATTGCTGGGGAAAAGATGTTTTTCATATTTGTTTCTGGCCAAATACCATTTATTCTAGTAATGGTGAAAATGTAATGCAAAACACACATGCAGAATAATATTTCCATTCTTTAACTCAATTTAAGTTATGTATTGCTTGCTATCTCTCATTCATTCGATTTTTACTAAAAATGGTGAGCTATAATAATTCAAATGCATCTTCAGGAAACTTTGCTCTCGCTATCAGTTGTTTCTTGTGGCCAAGCACCTTTATATTAGTAAAGCATTATGATATTGAAAGCCAAAACCAATACCTCTCTTTTTAAAGGCGATGTTAATTTCTTCACTTTCAGACCATCCCAGTTAAAACCACTCAACCACCTGGTTATAAAGAAATGCGAGACAGACAGGGGCAGAGGGATCAAGAGAGAAAGACATACTATTTTCTCTCATATTATTAACAGCTGAAAAACATGCGAACAAGGGCTATAAGGCATTTTTTCATGACAATTTCTGTTCACATGACAATGCAGTTGTTAAAAGGAGGAAACTTGGGCACTGTCATCACCATACAAGGCAGCGGGAGCAGGAGAAGCTCCAGGACCACCAGATACATTCATTGCAACTCCTCTGCATAGCTGTGCCAAAGTAACTTGCAGGTTAATGCATACATATGCATAAACACAGCCACTTATGTGTCCCCTTGCAATTCCACTCTCTTAACATCAGGAGACAGGAGAAGAGAGACAGAGGCAGAAAAGCCAAAGTATTTCTTTTCCCAAGCACGAACTGCAGGGCTTAGTAACAACTTGGATAAAAGGAAAAAGCAGGAAATTCCTAATCCACAGAGCACTTTCTTCATTAGAAGAAAGAGGACAAAACCCTATTATGGCTCTGGAGCTCTTGACTACCATTCTTGAACAGCAATTGTTCGGTTTTAGATCAAAGAGTTGGGAGGTCTGAAAGGGCAGATGCTGAACGGGCATCGATTTATCCGAGAACTGAATTAAACTCTTACCTGAGCAACCTGCAACAAAACCAGTAAACAGTAAGATGTTTTGAGCTAATCACGCTGAGGATTTATTTTTCTATTGTTGTTTGCTGTAGTTGCAAATATACTCAATAGCAACAAACATCTCTCTTACACAATCTGCCTGGAAGTGCCTGGAGCTTTATGGGTTTACCAGACTGGGTTCTACAACATTAAAACCATTTTCACATTAAAAATCAATTTTCCTTCTTGGCAGTCTATTTAACTTACCTGTGCTTCTTGATGTCATTAATTCCATTCCTCAGATTGCCTAATCTTTCTGTAGGGTTTTGCCTTAAAAAAACAGAGAAAAATAATAAGGATAAGAATTCTTAAAATATTCTTTTTTTTTTTAAAGAGCATTTATATGTCCTAACTGTTCGCATTTGACAGTTACAAAGGGACAGAGCTTGCATACAACATGTAGTCTCACAAGGAGACATAATGAGGTGTTGCTCACTGCTCCTCTTTTGAGGATGGAGAAACCTTTCAGGAAGCCAAGGAAGTGTCACTCAGCTGTGAGAGGCAGCAGGGGGAAATCAACCATTTGAATTTCAGTTGCACGCCTTTTTTTTTCTTGGCCAGCAGGTCTGGCCATGAATTGCAAAAGGAGGCAGACCCAAATTTGCAGATCCTTTCAAACCTGCTGCACAAACACAGCATATACCATTCCTAGCGCCACGGATGAAATCCCGCTGAAGCTGGGAGGTTGAAGTCTGCAATGTCACCACAGCCACAGGTTCTGCATGCTGCTATGCACTAATGCCTATGAGTCTTGCTGGCCCTTTTGAAAAAAATCACCTTTTTGCACATTTTCAGGTGGGTTTAAATCAGTCTTTAAGTGCACTACGCTTTCCGTAGGAGCTATACACCTAAGTAATTTCGGAACCATAAGTAATTTTGGAAACATTTTTTTATAACATTGTGCTCAGTAATAAATTCTTCATCTCTTTCCTTTTCCACACTTAAGTTTTCCCTAAGATCTGTTTCACAAAAAAGTCACAGCTACAGAGAAGACCCAGAGCCTGCATTTGTAGATGATAGTTCTGCAGACTAAAGACGTGTGACACACACTCAGAGGCACGCATGCGTACTGAATATAGTCAGAATAGACCATGCTAGGCATAATAACTTTACATGAAGTTGTCAGAAATCCAGCACTCTAATCGGGATCTTAAAGAGCTCAATCTATCTACACCCGGGCTCTGCACAAACCGCCCCTCCTACCTGCAGAGTCTGCGGATCAAATCCTCAGGTCGCCTTGTGATTGTTTTAGGAAAATCAAGCTTTTCAATGCCTTTGAGAATCAAATTATATGTCATCATTTGATCGGACCCAGAGAACGGTGGACTAGAAAAAGAAAGCAATGCTGTTAAGTGGAATGGCCATCAAGAGCAGATTCATCCATTTCTCATCAAAGCAAACATTTGAGAATATGGAAAAAACCCCCACCTTCCTAGTTTTACAACCCTCACCCTTTCAGCCTGTTAAAGACATTACAAAGGTTTGAAGTTGAGAAACTACCTGTAGGTACCAGGGAAAACGCATGATCATATTTGACCCTATAAGCTGGCCCTGCCTCTAGCCTAACTCAGAGGAGGTTCCATGTTGTACTGCCATTGAGCATTCACAAAGAGCTGTGCATGGAGGCAAAGAAAGAGCCCTGCTTACAGTTCACCCCCCTGTACCCCATCACCCACTAAAGGGGAAAAGAACAGCTTGAAATCAGCTGTTCCTCCCAGGAAACAACATCATCAGTCAAAAGAGCTCCACATCAGCCACTTAGAGCCCGTGTCTGACCCTTTCCTTGGATGGATAAACTAGAATTGAGAGTATGGCCCACACTTCGACTGTGATGTTTCTGAAATGATTGAAGACAAGTGTAAGAGGCAAAACCAAGTATCATTTTGCAAGTCATTCCTGCTTACTGATGGGAAAAACAACTAACTGTTTATTTTTTAAAATAGCCTTTAAAACATTTCTAAAACCAAATAAACAAGGTAAGAACTTGGAGTGGGAAGCACTTACCTTCCAGTAAGGAGTTCATACACAAGAATCCCAAGGGACCAAAAATCCACGCTGAAGTCATGGCCTTTACTCAGAATGACTTCGGGGGCAACATACTCAGGGGTTCCACAAAATGTCCAGGTTTTCTGCCCTGATCCGATCTTCTTTGCAAATCCAAAATCAACCTAACCAAAATCAACATATGCTGCATAATGCAGAGGCGTTTTGCACTGCAAAGCCTTAAGATCTCAATTGTTTTCTCACCTCATAGTTTCCGGTTCAGTGAAAACAATTACACAGTATTGTTGCAAAGGAGAAAAGAGTAATTCCACTGGATTACTGAATGCTGTAGAACAGACCCATTTATTCTTACAAGTAATTTCCCAAATTATTTTCTTTCTGGATAGAACAACCCATGTGTTATCATAGAATGTCC
>VWYH01003056.1:76893-187556 GCA_013399365.1 Pampusana beccarii
CATGTGGTTGGTGACTGCCCAGTTCTCCAATTTGTCTAGATCCCTCTGCAGGGCCTCCCTGCCCTCGAGAGTGTTAACAGCTCCTCCCAATTTTGTGTCATCAGCAAACTCATTAAGCAATCCCTCAAGTCCTGAGTCTAAGTCATTTATAAAGACATACAAGAGTGCTGGCCCAAGGATGGATCCCTGCAGAACCCCACTAGTGACTGGTCGCCAGCCCGACATAACCCCATTTACTAGAACCCTTTGACCCCAGCCTGTCAGCCAATTGCTTACCCACTGCATTGTGCGTTTATCCAGCTGTATGCTGGACATCTTGTCCAGGAGGATACTGTGAGAGACAGTATCAAAGGCTTTACTGAAATCCAAAAAGACCACGTCGACAGGCTTCCCTTGGTCAACTAGGTGGGCAATCTTGTCATAGAACGAAATTAAGTTGGTCAAGCAAGACTTTCCCCTCATGAACCCGTGCTGGCTGGGACCAATAACTGCGCTGTCATTCAGATGTTTTTCAGTAACTCCCAGAACAAACTCCTCCATGACTTTACCAGGAACAGAAGTGAGGCTTTCCTTGAAGACAAGAGATTTACAGCCCACAAAAAATGGTAGGTTGCTTATTGCCCTCAGAGTGGATGTTTCAGGCTCTCTGAATGGTTTTCTCTTTGCACTTTTCACACTCCCAGTCAAGTACGGCAGAAGCTCTTTACCATATTCCCTCTCTACAGACATAATGTAGAACCTTTGATTGCTTGAGGCTGGACAGGAAGGTAATTCTGCACCTGGGGAATGTGGTTCCTGCCTTTACATTAAAGATTGGCTGCTGGGACAAATTATTTTTACAGTTTATGCTGTGGCAACGGCTCTCAGAAGCTGCAAATTCCCATTTTGTCTGTGGCTTGCAATGGCTTTGTAACGGCTTTGTCTCTCACTGGGCAATGACTAGCTTGCCCTCTTTTCTACTGAAGTGTAAGGGTTATTAAACTCCAGGATCCCAGTACTATAATTACACTCTATTTATATCTCCCTCCAAGGAAACAGGATACAGGCACAAAAGGATTCTATTAGAAAAGGATTACATCTCACCAGTTTTATATATCCTTCAGCATCCAAAATCAGATTTTCTGGCTTCAGGTCTCTGTAAATAATTCCTATGTGATGTAGATAGTCAAAAGCCTCTGTCACACACCCAACACAGAACTTGGTAGTGACTTCATCAAAGCTGCCTCTGGAACAAAAATAATTACTATCCTTGCAGACAACTGACTTCTAAAAATGCCTTGCTCATTAACCAGCTAACATATAACACCCAGAATATTAACAGCTTTCTTGCATTTCTTGCATATGGAGCTGACTGGCGATTTTAAAGGACAAAGGTTCTGCTTCATTTGCTGTTACCTGTCTCTCAGTAAGCTCCACAATTCCCCCCCAAGGCAAGCCTCCAGCAGCATGTATACGTACTTACTGTCCTTGAACGTGCGATATAGTCTGTGGAGACAAATGACAGCAATTTAGAAAAAGTAAAATAAAATGTGAGACTCGCAAATGTCTTTTCTCCAGAACTCATATATGCCCAACCTCATTCTTAATAAGGCTGTCCAGTGGGTCAACTGGGAGTCAACTTTCAAGGAAACCTAATGGTCAACTTACTTTACAATGAATGGAGAACATATCTGCTCGAGGATTTTCTTCTCAGAATAGATATGCTCTTGTTGTTTGGTGTCCACTACGTGTTTCTTCTTTATACACTTCATAGCAAAAGCCACGTTCTCATTTTTCACTTTAACCTGTGAATAAAAATGAAGAGTACATGTGAGGCAAAGAAAGGATGTTTTATCAATCTGTTCTCAATAGGTACACTGATATCCATCTGTTTCAACGCATGGGACTGAAATCGATTACTCTAACAAGGGACAAATTCCAGATTTTCTGTGGAACTGTTCTGTATGGTTTTAAGTCAAGATTGTACTCTATTTTACAAGGAGTTTATACCATAACTGGTTGTAATTTCAATTTAAGATTTCTAAACACTAACATAATACAAAACAAGAAAAAGCAGAGGTAGTTTATGAAGAATGTTTACGAATGACTTAACATTACACTGAAATACTATCCAGTGTGCATTAAAAAGATGGAAGTAAAAACAGGGTTTCCAGGAAACAAAGGAAGAAGCTATCTGTGTTCTACAGATGGCTGAGAATTCAACTTTTAGCTTATTATTCAGATGATGCTGTAAAATTTCCAAGCTGACAGTCAGCCTGTGTGGCAATTCGTTTTGTAAAGCATGCATCGGAATAAAACAATTGATGGTCTAACTACTGTGAAGGATTATTGACTTCACTAAAATCAAGTACTCTCCTTTAATATATTGTTACCTTCAGCAGCATGCACAAGAAGTGTTCACGTTTTCTTCAGATATTTGCGACTCAGAGGAGAGAGGAATTTAAGACCTTAGTCTAATGAGGCTCTTTGCATGCCAGCAACACAGCTGTTCATGCTACTGAATATGACTCAAAAGGGCCATTACAAATTGTTGGAAATTTTGAAGTCAACACAGCTCACAGCTAGATCACACTAGTTATAGTTGCTGTGCACCATACCAAAGCAATTCTAACAACACAGACCATGTGATGCTGGAGATTACTTCAGGTCCATGCAGAACCTCGGAAAAGGGCCTGCAGTTCTGCGAACATGATGGAGGTAGGCACATCTGTGAAGTCCACATGTACAAAACTGATTTATGTATGTCTAGTGACCAGGAAGATACTTTTAACAGGAGGAGATAAAGGCACATAAGAATGGATTCATTGAGCATCAAGTCCTGAAAATGTTTTTTCCCATGCATTGCTTTATATAGAATTACCTCTGCCTGAGAGGCACAAGCATGCAGCATAAATATTAAAATCCTTCACGCTTTCCAGCGGTTAAATCAATCATTTAAGACAGAGAACTACTTGAATATGTTTAAAACGAACTCTTACAAGCTCAACCCTTCCGAACCCACCAACACCCAGAGTTGTGACAACTTCTAAATTCTGGAATGGGGAAGGAGGGAACTGGGCTACTTTCTCCTTCAGTTCTATCATCTCCAAAGACACCTCTTTGGTTGACTGTCCACAGAAGGATCTTCTTCTGCATTAAGAAAATTAACATAGGTTAGTGCTTTCCTTGCCAGCAACCTGTATCACAGCACTCTAATACTCCTACAAAAAATAAAAAGCCGCCTTATTTGCTAACAAAATCTTATTTTTATTTTATGCAGAAGCACTTTATTTCATGACATCCTATGGAAGTAAATAAGAAGTGAAATTCTGCTGAAGTTCACTGGGTATAGTCCATGGTATTTTTATCAAGAGCTGATCCATGGTGAGGTTCCTAATTATGTAGTCAGCTGCAAAACTTTGGGCACTCCAAGTTGGAGAAGCAATTTCTGAAGGACTGTGTACCTGTTCCAGTAGAAGGACTGGACAGAAAAATGCAGCTGTATTTGTATATGGAAGAAAAACGTAGTCTGCTAATATTCCAAGGGTGCTTAGGTTGAAAACAGAAGCAGATAATCTCTAAGTATGGTCCACAGCTAAAAGCAAACTCCTAAAGCTATACTGAAACACTAAAAATACACTGTTTCTTTTACATCTGCTTATTTCTGTTCGAAATGGCAATTACTCTTTCGGATAATAATACGATTTCATTAACTCAATCAGGAGTTAAAATTGACCTTTAGGGGTTTTACCAGTCAAAGAATTTGCCATCAAAATGCAAAAAATTATTTAAGCACGCTTTCATTTCTTTTATGTGCTCAGTTTTCTTGGGATAGAGTGAAATCTTGGGTGGAAGTCAATATACTGAGATTCTACGTTATTTTTGTTTCAGAAAAGAAGATTTATTGGCCTCCATAAGCATATCTGGACAGTTTTATTAGAGTGATTACTATCACTTCTGGGGGCCCATGATTTTACCTACATATCTATCATTCTTTTTTATGATCGTCCACTAAAGACATGCCTAAAAAATTATCTGACTTACTTTGCATGTCGCTTTTCATCAGCACGGGCCAGATTAGCCACGTAACCTTCAAGGTAGGTTTGGAGTTCCTCGTAAGTTCCAACAGTTTGATTAAATGTCCTATAAACATGAATGAAACAGTATAAACTACTGAACATACTGTGGAAAGAGAAAGAAATCATGACCTATGCTGCTGCGCCAAGGTTTTACTTTGCCTCTAAGTCATGACCCAGACCAAGCTTCACACCGTCACTTTGACAGTACAGATTTTAAGAGCTTTGAGGAGGAGGTTACCAGCTGAAGTACCAAATTTGGTTTACCAGAGGGTAGGGGGACAGAGCACCTGATTTCCCCAGGTAATTTCATGTTATGTTTAAATAATTCAGAGCAGGCAGGGTGTACTTTGCCTCCCACATGCACTACGGTTACTGAGTGTGGTTCTGCCATCCCTACCACAGGAACCAGCTTGGCATGAGTCCAGGGTATCAGTCCTCCACTTCCAATGGATAGAGCCTTCGGTACACAGTGCCAAAGAGATTGAGATTGCCTCTCCTACTTCACAAGTAAGTAACAGGTGAGTAACACCACTGTGGGAAGAACATACCAGCTTCTGGAATGCTTCTCTGCAACCTATTTAAACCAGCTAAGGAAGAGAAGAGGAAAATGCATTCACAACCAAGACGCCATTTCCTGGGCTGGGGTAGATTCTTAGCCCTCAGCAGGAGACCTTGGGGGATTCAGCAAATAAACGGACGGTGGCTGTACACATTCCAAGTAAGCATCCTTACAGCCAGCCCTGAGAAACGCGGGTTTGCTGCTTCACTTTCCACTGGGAGCTTCCTTTCTTATGTCTTACCTCTGTTCCATTTTCTTTCCATTTTGGGACGTGTACAACTGGGCTCTACCTGACAAAACTAGGAATGTGGCTGCATGTCCCCTTTGACAAACGGACATCCCAAAACCAGGGGACATGCAGGGGCTTATGTTGTTCCCTGAGCCACTGAACCGCACTTAACAAATGTGAAGCATCACCACCACAAGCAGAGAAAGAAAAGAATAACTCTGAACTACTCTTAAGCTTCTGTGCTCCCGCACTGTCTGTCAGTCCCTCTTCATTAGGTCTTTGTCTAAAGCACAGCCACAAATCAGTGTTCTAAAAGCATAACCACTCATTCTGTATTCACTTAAGAAAATGTTATGGTTGTGACAACAGTGAAGTCACATCTTACCGCTGACTTACTGAAAGAGGATGCAAGTCTTCCATTAAACCACAGTGTGATACTTACTCTCTATCTATAACAAGGCACTCCACGTTGTATTCATCTGCAATAACGTTTGCTGATCTGACGTCATCACTAAGAATTGAAACAGATCAGAAGAATTCAGAAGCACACCAAAATCCTCAAAGTACCTCACACTTTACTCATGGAAGGTCCCAGCTGCTATAGGTAAAACTCCTCAAAGGCCTCTCCAGCCCATATCTGGATTAATACTGCTGAACCACATACACAATTATAGCATTTTACTCGTTGTTACTATAATGTAGCATAGTATTTTTTCCGGTTTCAGTCAGGTTTGGATCATGACTGTCTTTAGCAACCTTCCAAGAAATTAGGATGAGATGTAATTAGTATTATGTCAGGACTTAATACTAATTTCTGAAATGGTCTTCAGATACAAAAGATTCCAGAGACCAAACAATCCCTACTCAGTCATCCAAATCAATACGTGTTATATGAGCTATTTGTCACGTATTCTCTGTACTCCTCTGTTTCTTGCTATCCTGGGCCCTGGCACAGAAACAACAGTTCAGGCTGGTAATGATGGAACTTAGGGAACTTGTCCATGTCATGAGTCACACAGAGCCTGGCAGTTTTACTGAAATATAAACAATAAGCAACAATGCAGAGAGGGCCAGCATTTGACTTATTAATGGAAAACCAAAGGTAGATGACAGTGTATACGTTCAAGTTCTCTCTGCAAAACCCAAAACATTAAGACAAATTCAGCCATTGCCTTCATCTGCTGGCCTCACCATCAAAACAAAGATTATATTCAAAGAACCAAGAGGTGCATAATCTGACACACAGTTTTAGGTCACAAGTGAAACACTATACATCATGAATCAGATAATGTGAACTAACCTAATGAGAGCCTTTTCTCCGAAGTAATCTCCTTTATGTAGATTTTTTATCACCTGAGGCTGCGAATGATCTGCAGTACTCTGCGTAACTATCACCTGGAAAGAAAAAGAACAAAAATTTAGCAAGGTAAGTTTCAAAGTATTACATGGTTTCCTCTTCCTTTCTGTGTATTTCATAAAAGCCTTAAACTCAGCAATGCTACAGGAAAGAGATACAAATGTATATAATTACTCTCTCCTCTCAAAAATTAAAATCAAACATCTCAACAACACCCTTGTTTTTGCTAAGAGATGGCAAAATGAATATATTCATTATTGCCCACCCCCATAATTTTCTCCTTACACCTTTTAAAAAAGAGAAAAATAAATCGCACTTTAATGAAAAACTGAAAAATACGTCAGTCCCACAGTGGGCGGGCATCATATGAGCTTTTTGTCTTCTCAGCTAAACAGATAGCCTCCAGAAACATTAACTAACATTTCCCTCTTTACAAATAAATCAGCCCACTGATTTTACAAAACAGAGTTTTATATGTGCATGCTTTTAAAAAATATTTAAATCACACTCCACATACTCGAACACCATTTTAGTTTAATAAAAATAAAAGAAAATTATATTATTAGTTCCTCAGACAGCATTTTACTGTTTTAAATTAATTTCTTTGTTCAAAAATATAACTACATAATTAAAAAAAAAAAAAATTTAAGTCTCAGCTCATACTGACGTATGGATTGCCAAATGGCCTCATTCAGTTCTTCAGAAAAGGTCCATTAGTGAAGGACAGTCACCATATGCAGCCACTACTGATGAACCTCCGCTTCCACACCAGCACACATTCTGCTGATGCCCACACCCATTAGCAAAAAACAAACCAGAACGTCTCCAGACAGACACGTTTTGGAAACATGATTTTGGAAACCCCTACTAGAAGTTTAGTGATGAAAATTCTCCTGCTTTGATTCTTCAGAGTCCTGCATCGGCCTCCAACATAACAGCTGGTGGATAAAGGCTGCTGCCTCACTCTTCTGGGACTAAAAAATGAAAGGAATAGGCCCTGACTGAGTCACCTAGAATGCTGTTCTTCTCCATTAAACCTAGGACTCCACTGCTTCTCAGATATTTCACAGGTCTTTGTTTTGTCCATCAGACATTGAAATATCCAGGAGAAGATGTAGGATCAAATCTCATTTACAATAAACTGTCTTTACATCTCTGCTACAGTGCCAAGAGGCTCCAGGACATACTTTAATTACATTATAATTAGAACAGTATAACACGTCTTCATTGTGAATGGAAATTAGGCCACCTGAATCTCTGAAATGCTGCTCCAGGCTTTTATCACAGTATTGTGAACTTGACAGCATCCTCAAAAACTCTCCACACAAATTTTACTGAAGACCACATCCCTCAAGATAGCTTTTGAAATACAGGTGTTTGTATATGTTACTTTATGAATTAGTTGTATCATATCTTACCTTTCCTTTTGCTATTATAAAGAAGGTATTTCCTTCTTCTCCTTCCCGAATAACATAATCTCCCTTGTTGTAGTACTCCTGTTGTGGGGGTGAGGGGGGGGGGAAAGAAAGAGACAATAAATATCGTCCAGTATATCATTAGCCTACCTGAAAATTCTGATTACTATGCACAGCTCCTAATACATCTTGATGTTCCTTGATGTTTAGCTTCCTACCTCCTCCATATGTTGCATCCGATAATAATGTGCAAGCATTCCGCTATGTAAAGCATGACGGCCAATCTGTATCGTATCTTAATGGAGCAGCACATTATTTATTTTTTAAAGTACTAACACTGGTGTCGTCCTTATGATGAAGGCGAAAATGAAGGAAAAAAATATCAAAAGCTCTTAAAAGAACTCTAAAACAAAATCCCATTTCCAAAAGTAATTTGGGGCTTGACACCTCAGTGGCAGTGCCTAAATCATCTATTGCAAGCTACCAAGGCACTAACTTTTCTGTCTCTGCTAAGGAGCCCTGCTTTCATTGCCTAATTGTTTAACTTTCAATCAAACATTTTTTCCACGTTATCCTTCAGCTTTGTGATCCGTTCCTCATAAACAACCAACTCATTTTTTTCTCCTCCAAGTGTTTCCTAAAAGTTCTCCCTTGCCAGGAATCCTTGGCACACACAAAAAAGTCACTGCTTAGGATACTGATGTGCTAAGGCTAATTGTGGTTTCACATAACCAACACGACGATCTCCTCATCCCCTTGTGTTATGGCCATGCATCACTCTGACTCTTCCAGCTTGTTGGGACTGAGGCTTTCAGTTTTCTGAGGAACTTTTGATTTCCATCTGCAAAACTGTTCTAAGAGTGGGGTTCCTACAGACCTACACAAAAAGCATTAATGGTTACCATTGCTCTTGGGAAATAACACAGCTATGACTACATATCCAGCCTTTACCTCCAAAGGCTGCTGGCAGATGCAGCATTAAGGTACACAGATATTTGGCTGGTTCCATATGTTGAAATCCTAAGGCCTTTTCCCCCTTACATTTTGCAGTGTATGGTCCAAGGTGTATGGAAGTATTATATGACCACTTTGCAAACAGGTAAAGCATGATTACCAAAAAAGAGTCAGAGACCTGGACAGCAAGTGTGTGCTTAACAAAGGATAAATTACAGATCCTCTTATCTAAGATAATTTTCTTGACTCCTTTGATGCCACAGATATAACTTATTTTTATGCCACTAAATGCTGCCAACCTGGAATTCCAGTCTGACCACTCTAAAAACACTGTCACATTAAAAAAAGCTTGGTTGGGTTTTTGTTTTGTATGGACTCGATGATCTTAAGGGTCTCTTCCAACCAAAATGATTCTATGATTCACAGAATGGCTTGGGTTGGAAGGGACCTCTGGAGATCATCTAGTCCAACCCACCTGCTAAAGCAGGGTCACCCAGAGCACATTGCACATGAATGTGTCCAGGTGGGTTTTGAATGTCTCCAGAGAAGGAGACTCCACAACCTATCTGGGCAGCCTGTTCCAGGGTTCTGGCACCCTCAAAGGAAATAAGTTTCTTCTCATGTTCAGATGGAACCTCCGATGCTTCAATCTGTGCCCATTGCCCCTCATCCTGTTGTTGGGCACCACTGAAAGGAGTCTGGTCCATCCTCTTAACATCCACCCTTGAGATACTTATAAACATTGATGAGATCCCCTCTCAGCCTTCTCTCCTCCAGGCTGAACAGACCCAGCTCTCTCAGTCTCTCCTCATCAGAAAGATGACCCTCATCATCTTTGTAGCTCTCTGCTGGACTCCGTCCAGTAATTCCTTGTCCTTCTATGATTCTATAATTCTTCATTATTTTGAAAGCTTACTGAATACTATTTAGAAAAACTTCACAGTATCTTACCACCTCCAGGCAGTCCATGATCTTGGTTAGTTTATCTTCAGGTAAGTTTTTTAGCAGGGACACACTTCCAGAAAACAGAAATGCAAAACAAAAAAAATTCCAAAAGTAGTTACCATTAAGACTTTTTTTCATTATCTCTTCTAATCTATACAATTTGTACAACCACATTTCATAAGTTGCTAAACTGGTATTGTTATACAAAACAGAAAATATACAACCAAATCTTAATTTAGAAGGTTCAAGCATTCTCATCTTGTGTTTTAGATAAACAGAACTCCCATAACTTACAGAAATATGGCAAACATTAGACAGTTTGTAAATCACCTTTGCATTTCAGTAGGGGGAAAAAAATTCTAGTGCACACATGGACTACTTTCAAAATTCAGTCATATAGATGTGATTAATTGCAAAACCAAGGCATTAGAGTAATCCAATAATACATTTTCACATGCACTGCAGAGACTGCAAAATCAGATAAAGCTACAAATTTCAGTACCACTTGGACAAATATTAAAAGATAACCAACTATAGTGATGATTTAGTGAACTTGATGGTAAGAATGAAAAACCCTCTCATCCTGAGCACTTGGACTTGTAAAAGTTAGGAAATCATAGTGTTTGCCAGCTGCTGGGGCTCAGCAAAGAAGTATTTATTGAAATCAAAGATGGTGATGGATGCAAAAATACACAAGACATTCTATGTATAGCTGGGATTGAGATGTCTATTTGTAGCCATATCAGAATGGTTATTCTTTATTAAAGAAAGAAAATACAAAAATCAGCTAGTTATGGCTTGGAACCTCTAATTTGACGTTTTTCCTAAGGAAAAGCACTGTACACCTCTCAGTGTTCCCAGCAGAAAAGAGAATTGTTCTATTCTCTGCAGATTTCCTAGTAATCTATGTTGAAATTAGTTCATAAGACAGACATGCAGTTCTCATATTCAAGTGTCTAGGGGAAGAAGAATATCCCTTAATCTACTTCAGCAGCAAATTAACTTCTAGTTGGAGGATTTAATTAACTCTATTTATTTAATACATTGTTTTAACTTCTAGCCATGTAATCTTCCTATATGTATGTTCCATTACTTAAAAGCAGTTAAGCACCTGTATCTATTTCTTATTGTAATACAGGAGAAAAACAATCAAAATGACAAAAATGATTTTGTGAATCCTAAAAAAAAATAAGAGAGGTAAATATTCAGGTTATTGAGGACCTCTGCATTAAGAGATCCTCTTTCTCTGTCTCTCTATAAAACAGGCGCAATATTGTTCTGCACCTTAGGCAGCAGCCCAAATCAGTATGAGAAATAAAAAGGCATTTTATTTACCTTCTAAGGAAGTTTCTGTATTGCTCTTGTCTTCTTTGTGCTGTCACTCTCATGATATTTTGAAACACTTCTCTGTCCAGTGCCCATGTTTTAACATTGGTGATTGCTTTAAGAAAACAAAAACCAACAAAATCAACAATGTTTCTGAATTATTTGATGGAAGATATTACAGTATCAGGTCACAGTACAAGGCAGATGATCTCTTTCAAAATGCCCAAGGCCAAATTCTACAACATCCAGCACCTACTGCAATCAGACTTTTAAAAGAATTCAGCTCCCACTTAAACAACGGTTACTGAAATAGGGTGTAGACTTCTAAACAGTTGCTCCACAGAGCACCTTCTATGCAACTCCAGAGGCTGTGTAACCTTGAACACCTAGCCATTTACTATGAGTACAAACAGGGCTGAACACTTGTGAAGATCTAGTCCTCATGGTGGAGAGTCATTGGACTCAAAAGCTCCAATGTAATCTGCAAGAGAGCTGATTTGAGAGAAACAGAAAACTGGCTGAAGTTTTTCAAAGCTTATGAGGTAAATGTTGAATACTGTGGCTTGGATCTATCTCTAATTCAGATTCAGATTCTAACTCAGATTACATACAAATGTTTGTGAAATGTGCAATAAGATGTGAATAACAGAGGTCAAGAAATACATTTCGTTTCAATTAATCCTGTGATTCTCACACACTTTTCCTCCAATGTAGCCATTTTATAAGGGAATAAAGGGTAACCAAAACACTAATGATTGTCTTTCAAAAGGTAATCATAATACTACTACAGTAAGCATGCATAAGATGTAGCATAAAGGATGCAAACCACTAAGCAGCCTCTGTGTGCAATCGTTGACACTACAGAACATGCTGCACTTTTTTTTTTTAAGCAAAAGAAGGTGATTCTAGTTTAACTTAATATTTACTTTTAAAAGATGTTACAACATACTCAGTAGTTTTCCTTTCCTTTCAAACTGTTTTTTCTGGGATAAAAGAAAGCTACAGAAAAACGAGAGCAATTGATTTCCTCAGTTTATTAGAAACATGAAACGTTTTTTAAGAGAAGAAAAACGCCTCCATTTAAAATGATTCACTGAGGTCAGTCATGGGTCTTTGTATTTAACCTTTATATACACATACGCTCTTCAACGTCATTTATCAAAATAGCTCAAAAAACTATTTTCGGTGCTGGAAGGGAGAACAAAGGTATCACTTTGGTTTTGTTTTTCTCCTAAATCACACCTTTCACCTTACTTTGCAGGACAAAAATATGGCAAGTATCCAGGCTACCGCAAATGCATCGCCTGTATTTTGCACCGTAACTACAAAAAGCAATAATATAGTTAGAAAAAAAGCCTGGAATCTCAAAGATGAGACAGAGAAAGAGGAATTCAGAAACATAGCACTAAATCACATTCCCAGTTTCAAATCCAGTTTACTGCATGTAAAGATGCTGCTGGGTAGCCGCTGAAATGCTGGCTGGCTAAAGTCCTTCACTTATCACTTTTCAAAGACTGCAAGGAAAGGGTGTCACTAGATCCAGCATCAAGAAAGGGTTTTCACATATGCATTTCCTAGTCATGCTCAGTTATGGCATTGTACTGCTCTTCCTCCACAGCAAGAAACCCATAAAGTCTTTAGGGAGGGGTAGGTTTCTGCAGTGATTTTAAACACCCTTTATTCAAATTCAAGCACCTTTTCTTGTCCATAATCAGACAATTTTTGTCCTACCTCGAAACCAATTAATGTTAACAAAGGTCTAAACTAGCATGATATCTTACTATGCAGAAACTCTACTTTATAGTGCTAATACTATATAGAGCAGGCAATAAAAAAAGAAAAATAGGGAACACATTCAAATATAACAGTGTGCTAGTAAGAAAAATAATCACATTATTGATGCTATTCTGTTTATCAGGCAGCCACAAAAACAGATTACATGTAATAACTTCCATCTGCACAGCCAGCAATGATTAAGTGTTTAAATTGGGTGCAGGAAGACCAGAAGCTTTTAAACTGAACAACTTCTTGTTTTATTCCATCTGCTCCTTTTTAAGTCAACATGAACTCTTCATACTTATTGGTGGTTCAAAGTTCCTGCAGATTTAGACAAGAACAGAAATTAGCCTCCAAACAAAAATAATTTTTACGGAATAGTGAAGAGTGTAAAAATTGTTAATTTAATGATATTTTGACAGTTACTGGTCTGCCACAGAATAGTTATGGCAGGCTACAAAAGGAATCAAGGGATACTCAATGGGTGAAGACCCAGTCTTATGCAGGAAGAGGGATATTTTTATCACACCAACACTTAACAACTCCATCCTGGTCAGCCCTTAACACAAAGCAGGAGCCAGTATCTGCCTCACCTACAAGTGTCTCACCTACAAGTTTCATCTCTCCTACTACCACATTTGTAATCAAACTCAAATCTTCTCCTAAGTGCCAGCTGCAAATGCCAGGTGCAAATTTATCTTGGCAAGACTCAGTAACTTAATGATATAGAACTAAAAGAAGTACAAAAGCAACTAATTCCTACACATTTTATTCCCTCCCGAATTCAGCTTTATCTGCTCTATTAAAAACCTCATGGTTCTAATATCTTTTCAGCCTCAGGGTTGCATTTGACACAAAAGCATAAGAGCCAGACACCATTGCTGCTACTAAATAATTTGACATGAAAACATAATCCTTCCCTAGCAGTTAGTTTGATACAGATCTGGATAACCAGCGTACTTTGGAGATGCCTGATCACTTATCAAAGATGGTCCTAGAGATGGAATTATATTAATGGCATAGCATTATTAGACTACCCAAGCAGAAAGAATTCAAAGAAGGAAACGTGAGCTTACTCTAGATAATCCAGACATGCAGACATCTACTAAGTGAAACTTTAAAGAAAATCTAGATATAATGGGGACCTCACAAAAGTACACAGTTTTCGTTTTGAGCAATGTTGTTATAATAAATCTTAGGTACCTTTCACAGAGGCTGTCCGTGTGCAGTTGTATAAAATGGCTAGTTCACCAAATGCTGTCCACACAGGTATTGAGGAGAGTAGTTTACTCTGCTGAAAAACTTCCAGATTGCCCTCTGTCAAAAATCATCAGGATAACAAGCATTAAAACTGGGCTCAACCGCACAGCGTGAGGGGAAAACAAATCAATACATTTCTGGCTCTGCTGCTCCCAGGAACACAGGAATGGGAGCAAGGATACAAACAGTGCTTTGAAACACAGGTACAAAACAGTAGAGATCTTATTTTTTTTTTAATATATATATATTTTGCTAATCTACAAATCTGCTGTGGAAGGGAAGGAAAGCTGAAAGAAACTTTTCAACACTAAGAAGGCCATGGAAAATGTTCAGTCTAAATCCTTATGGGATAAACCTTTGCTACAACAAAACAGTCAGTACTGGTTCAGGTAGGTGAGGTGTAGACAAACACATCTTGAAATAGTGAACACAGGAGAAATAACTCATGAGGTTTGTCCATACACATGTATATACATGCAGCATGCAAGGGAGAGGGCAGAAAAACAAAAAGCATGCTAAATTCTCCTTGAAGCAATTGTCCTTGAGCCTTACTACAAACCTAGCAAAAGTCAAATAAATTCTGGATTTCTTCATATGTTATGGCTCAAAAAAATTTCCCTTTAATACCTTCTGAAAGTCCAGCCTCCTCCTCTTCAAGACACTCATTGACTTCTCAAAAAAGGAGTCTACTGTGCCAGAAAAATTTCTGGGTTCACAACTTGTTGATATTTCATCTGTTTTTTAAAATGTTATCATTTTGTCTAGCAAGAATATCACAACCCCATTACAAATCCTGCCTCCTCTTTCCCCTGTACCATCTGTGTCATCCTAACATAGTTACCATCAATTTTTTCAAACTAACCCATCCATGTGAAGCCAGAAGATAGAAGAGGTACTTTCCAGTATATACCAGTATGCTCCTAGCTTAAATATTCCTGCCTCAAGTGAACATTCTCCTTACAGCATGAAATCTGTTCATATGTGCCACTGGGCCTTCTAGTGGGGCAGAACTCACTAATTATGCAAATTAATCAGAAATTGTGATTTCTTTTTTTTAATGGTGAGATGATGAAAGAGAGTCTTCCCTGCAGAAGCAACTTTCAGGTGTTAAACTTGGGCTCCACTATGGTTGATCTGTAATTTGAGATTTGAGTTTAAGCACAGTAGCATTCAGCATGGATGACTGCAGTGAGGTTACTTCTGACCTGTTCATGTTGTTTTGGGAAAGTTTTCTTATCCTAAAGCTTTTTTTTGCCCCCCACCCCAGGGAAAACAAGCAGCTGTTTTTTTAAAATACCCTAAGCTTTGTAAAATCAGACCTCATCTCTCAATTTCCTATACACAGAAAACTGGTGTAAGCTCTCATAAAAATGCTGAAAAGTAAATTTATTTCAGAAGTGTCTTCACCAATTAGCAGTTTTCTGTATTTAAAATTATACCTGCTCTTCCTTTGGAGAAGAGAGGGATGGCTATACCTACAACAGAAAGGATTGCTGGCATCTAGGGTTTCGGAAACGCAAGAGGTCCTTCAAGTTCTTTCGCAAAATAGCATTAAATCAAGTTTCTAGTGTGCATTTCTTATTCTCACTCTGTTTCACAAAATTCACAGGTAAAACTTGCATTGCTTTCAGCAGGACCAACATAAACAATTTAGGAGCATGAACATCATCATTGTGGTTTCCTGCAAAGACTTCTAAATTACTTTCCTGTTTCTTGCACTTGTGCATTGCATGAGCAAGCAGTACTCACCTTTGAGCACAAAAATGTGATTGCCTGGCTCTCCCTGTCTGATAACATAGCTTCCTTGCTGGAAAGACCTTTCATACATACATTCCACCATATCTCGGATCTGGTGAGGTTCCAGTCTCTTCAAGAACTGATTTTTATTCAGGGCATCCGTGATAAGCTTCTTCTCACTGGTTTCAAACAAAAACAAAACACAAAAGATCCAGCATGGCTGGGGTATATTATTCACCAGACATTCATTCCTCTCAAGATGTTTCCTCTAATTTCTAACACTCACATGACCAGTACCACTGACAAATCTCAAAATCCTTGCAATGACTATGCGTCCCATTAGCTGTGCCACACGATGGCCTCTCTCCTCCCAGCCTGCAGAAAGCATCAGGTTAGATGTAGAATGGCTCTCAGTAGAAGATGTGCTCCCCAGAAAGCTCTACCCAGTTTCTCACATTATTCTTTCCCCATTGCATGACTAAGGCACATAGCCTTGCTTATCTGAAGGTGAGAAATGTGAAAGGTATGTCTTCACATACCACTGCCCACACGGGAATGGCAACCTGTTATAAAATCAGGTCCACTGTTCTAACATTCTAACACATTCTTTCTAATACCCACCAAAAACATTAATACTGATGACAGTAATAAGGTTGAAATCAACACTAAGACCTCATCAAGAGTTTCTCCTTCATGGTGAGGAAAGATGCAAGGAAAGAAAAGTACCCAAAACCCACGATTAACAGGTGCTGCTGGTTCTTAGGAGAATGTTAGAAGAAATCGGTGGTGGTGGGAAAAACTAAGCAAGTTGTAAATGACAGCTATTAAAAAACTGACTACAAAGAACTAACTTCCATTGCACCTGCAAAATAACTCTGACACTGTGGCATTCCTTATTCATAGCTATTAAGCAAATTTACGATCAGAACACAATCGCAAGGTCAGCTTGCAGAGTACATGTTGAACATTGTTCCCAAACTCACGAAGTAAGTCCAGGATCCAGAAGAAGTATGCGTGGAGGCAGGGGGTTAGTGCTGATCCTTCCCGCGCTGTTCTTTGCCCTTCATTCACCTCCCTGCAAAACTCCTCCTACCTCTGCTGTGCCCACTCCCTTTGCACAGCTGACAAATGACAGGAAAAATGCTCCCACCTGAGTAAAAAAAATCCTGTCGTACTCTCCTCATATGGGACACTAAATATACCATCTCTTTAAGAATGACCAGACACAAGAGAAGTCTTCCCAAAGCAGGCCCTTTTCTCCACTGCTTTTAGGAATTTTTATGGTATAATCAGAAATAAAAATATAACATAAAGGCTTGTGGATGTAGGTATGCAGCCATTAATGCTGACCTCTTCACTTGCTAACATTCAGCATTCAGGGAAATAAACTTCCAGCATTTCAGTACTTTGGTGATGCTACAGTAAACTATAGCCATACAGATTTTTTTTGTTGAAAAGTCTCTGGAAAAGGTTCAGGGCATCTGTAAAAGTCAGACAAAAGGCAACAAAAGTATCAAGGACTAGCATGTCAGGGCCCTAAGGGCAGTAACAGGCCTGCCCTGGGACCACAGCCCATGCACCCTCTGCGCATTGGCCTGCATACTCAATTGAAGTTCAAGTCTGGGCAGTCAATTCTTGCCTGAGCTCTGTTAGAGAAATAAGTGATTTGGGTTTTGTCTTCTGGATGGATATTGGCCCAATACTGTAAGTACTTTGTTTCTGTCTCTTGGTTGGAGCTTGCATCTGATTGATCTCTTCTCCTGTGGGACTCTTCGTAGACCCTGTTGTCACCACCCTGCTCTGCCAACCCTGTCCAGACGTTGTGGAACAGAGCCCTGGTTACTGATGGCAGCCTGTTCCGTAGTCACCCCCGGTTCACCCTGCTCTTGTGGAGCAACCCTGCTCCTGCTGCTCCTTGAGATGTCATTTCCTGCAGTGGTAAACACATATAAATGGGTAAACTGTACAGACAAGAACAGTCTATTTGTGTTGCTGGTGGAAGAGCCTAGTGGCTGGATTTTGAGATGGAGAAAATATGGAAAAATCAACAATGGATTAATCCACTGATAAGGACTAACTGACCATGACAAACCTGGTTGTACATCCATACTTGGCAATCTATGAGTTCTGATTGACCTGCCTATGCTCTGGGTCAACGGCTTCTGAAAAAGCAGTGCCTTGAATCCATGCCAGAAATCGTTGCAATTATACAACTGATGCACTGACAGAGCTTTTATGAACCTACTGAGTAGTCTTCCTTTACTGCTGAAGCGGAAGATAAGTTATGCCTTTAAGTCCCTATGTTCCTAATGTGCATGTATAAGAAAGCTACATAACAAAATAAACACCCTAAGAGTTTTCTGAGGCATTTAAGGCCCACTCTTGCTTGTATTTAAAAAACAATGCAAGGTTATAATCGAAACTAGGTTATGTGGGAAAATCTCCTGAGGAAAATCCAGGAATGAATACGCAGTTAAGGCGAGTAGACTTACAACATTACTAGCCCTATAATGACTGAAACTAAGTAAACATAATTAGAAGAGTCAGGAAAAGTAAAAACAAGTATCTATAGTGAAGATTGCATTTAGAAATAGAGATAATAACTTAAACTCTGCTGAAAGCAACAGGTTTATTAGAACATAAGCTGTAACTTCATTTTCTGCTAAAAACAACCTTGCTTATTTAATTCACCCTGGCTTGCACCATGCACACTATACTGCAATAAAATACTGTAATGGCTCATGCACTGATACTTAAGAATGAGCACTAAAGCTTCCAGAACTACAGAGGAGAAGGCTATGCTGTTTTTAGAGCTAAGGACACATAATTACCATAACGACAGCTCTGGCTCTTGAATCATTTGCTCATGTCATTCAGCATGTTGTCCACTGAACAGTTTTCTCTCCATTGTGTTCCTCAACTTCTCCTATACCTGCCCCACTTCTGAGAACTGAGGCCAGGAAACAACTATATGTCCTGAAAGATCAGAAGACATTTAATCCCATATTTGTGCTGGTCACTGTCCTGATGAATGCTACTGAAAGGCTAAAAAGGGGCTACGCAGCTCCACACAACTGTTTTGGTGGTAAGGTATTTCTTGGTCCCACCACTAGTAGGACTTTCCTTCACCACCTGGGTCCAGCTTTGCCATAGCATCCTTTGCCAGGCTTTTTTCCCCTCCCTGCTGTTAGCTCTTGTGGAAATGTTCCCCCCATCCCTTTCAATACATTCCAAGTCAACTCCTAGAAACAGCACTTAACACTCTAAGAAGGGCTTTTTGTGAAGAGGATTGGGAATTTATTCCCATTGTAAGACAGATGCCATCTCACAGGTACAAGGGTACAACATACCTTTGCAGAGCAATGCTTTCTCTAAATATTCCTTTTTCCTTCTAATTAGAGATTTTTTTTATATCTGCTGGCATTGACTGGTAAGAGACATCCATGTCAAGTGTCAGATAGTTCTTCCTCAACCTGATAACAGAAATGGGTCATGATCCTGAGCCTGTAATGGGAAGGGACTTGCTACAGGCACCTTAAATACTGTTGATGGTGAAAGCACGGTCTGGAAGGACACAAAAAAACGGAGAACCAAGCCCTACAGATACTAAGACACCTAGATTCTTAACACTGTGCAAAGATCAAGAGAGAAAAACATTTTCCATTTGGAAGACTTGTTTAAGGAATCTGCTTTCGTATACCATATTCAAACTCTAAAATCTTCTGGCTTTAGTTAAAGTTTCAACGCTCAAACTCCCATTAAGGAAAAACTTATGGTTTTGGGAACTGAGATGGATATGTCCAACTCGCTCAAGAGAGGAAATATACACAAGAGAAAATATCCACTCATATAGGATAGATCAAGAAACACTGAAAGTTTCTAAAACTTTAATTAAAATCATTCATGCTGAGATACTAAAAAAAAATTACGACACTTAACCCCTGCTAATTATAAGAAAAAATCATGCAATTTGTTTTACAACTGCTTCTAAAAGGGACTGGTAACACTCTGAACACTCTGAACACTCTGAACTCAATGCCAGAAGACCTTCCCTTCCTTCTGAAACAGCTGTGTATGAATACTGTGCCATCGCCTCCTGCAGAAGCGGGGCTGCATTAAGTCTCTCTGTAAAGGGGAAGCAGCTACTTCTATCAGCAACTCTAAACACCGCTACAGACACCATCGGGCTAAAGGATCACTGTATTTTAATTACAGTGGACAGAACTCTGTAGACAGTGAAGGTTATACTTTGTCATTACACAGATGCCAACTGTCTGGATTGGACCTACTACAGCATTTACAGCCCAGGTAAGGAAACCAAATGTTCGCAGCTTCCAGCATTTGGTTGTCTCAATAGCAAGGTGATGGTGGTTTAAATAAGTACATCTGTATTGCAGGCTTATCTAAATGAGAGGCATAGTAGTGCTATATCTAAAACTCTTTTGTGGTGGTTTTGTTTGTTTTGTTTGTTTGGTTTGGTTTTTTTTGTGTGTGTGTGGTTTTTTGTTGTGGTTTTTTTGTGTGTGTGTGTTTTTTTTTTTTTTCCCATCTGTTTGCTTCCAAAGTATTTGGAAGATCAAATCATACTTTGGTCACCATGGCATCATAAGACAGATCTGCCCCCACCCCAGAAGTCTCACCAAAGTCTTTCACTATTACTTGATTTACTGGAGAAAGTATGAATTCTTCCCTCTGTGAATATAACATATGTTGGTTTATAAAATACGTTTTCTATAAGGGTAATTTTAAAAAGCATCCTGTCCAGGGCTAAGCTGTTACAGAGCAGCATGTAATGCTAAGGTCGCTGTGGGAGGAAAAAAGTAAACTTGCAAATGGCAAATACTTTGGCTATAATGTTCAAGACTTTTTTTTAAATGGATTATGCCAGAGGAATTGAGCTTTCATTAGAACTTGCATTTGTATTAAGTCATCCATACTTGCTGTACTGTAGTCCAAGATGTCTAGTCTTTCAAAGCCTAAGATACATGAACAAAGTCACTTTAATCACTGCAAAACAGAATACAAGTACCCATTAGTAAGACAGATTTAAGTTTCAGAACCTTAGCCAAAGGTTCAAAGACATGAACACTCAGAGATGGTCTAACCTGTATATAAAACCAAAATCGGTCTGACCCGCCTTTTACATGACTACTTAGGCTAAAACAACCTTAATACAAAGCATCATTAAAAACAAAACCAACCAACCCCCCCACCCCCGAAAAACAAAACCAACAAAACCAACAAACAAAAAAAAAACAACCCAACAAACACACACAAACCAAAACAGCACACCAAAACCCACCTGCTGCAAAGCCAATAATACAAGATCACATTCCACTATTTAATTGTCTTCCTGCCTAATTGACCATGCTCTTAGACCTATATGTAAAACAAAAGAAAACTGACACTTTATTTTCTACCAAGAGCTAAAGCTGGAAAACAGTTAATTGTGGAAAATTAAGTTCAAAACCACTGGGTAAAATATAAAAGAGAATATAAGTTTAATATTCTAATAAAACAATTCTTTATCTCTGGAATGATCTATTGGATACTTAGTATACCCTAGAAATATTTTTTTTCTTAATTTTAGCCTCTCTGATGACTTACCGTTCAAGAGATCAGCTGTAAGATGATGGAGGAAAGAATGGGGGAATGGAATGATTCGGGCTAGAAGGGACCTTAAAGATAATCTAGCTCCAACCCCCTGCCATGTCCCTGCCAGGGACATCCCTCACTAGATCCGGTTGCTGAAAGCACTGTCCAACATGACCTTCAATACTTCCAGGCATGGCGCACCCACAGCTTCTCCAGATAAACAATCCCAGTGCCTCGCCACCCTCATAGTGAAAAAGCTTCTTCCTTACATCCAATCTAAACTTAACCTCTTTCAGTTTAAAACTGTTGCCCCTGGTCCTGTCTTTCTATGTCCTCCGTATAAGCCCTCTTTATATATTGAAAGGCCGCAATACGGGCTCCCTGGAGGCTTCTCTAGGCTGAACAACCCCAACTCTCAGCTTTTCTGTACTGGAGAGGTGTTCCATTCCTCTGACCATTTTTGTGGCACTCCTTTGGACCCATTCTAACAGGTGGGTAACAAAACAGCCTGTCTTGTGCTGCGAGTGCTAGGGCTGGATGCAGAACTCCAGGTGGCGATCTTGAGAGTGGAGCAGAAGGGGAGGATCACCTCTGTCCGTCTGCTGGCTGTGCTGCTTCTTATGCGGCCCAGGATACCATTGGCTTTCTGGGCTGTGAATGCACATTGCTGCCTCATGTCTAATTAAACACCTACCAGTAGCCCCAAGTCCTTTTCTGCAGGGCTGCTACAAGATAAGGTTTTCTTCAGTCAAAATCACAACTCTCATGAAAGATGTTTACATGAGCTCTTTAGTCAGTTAAACATCTGTGTTAAATTTACGTTACACTTAATATTTATGTTAAACTAATATTTTAGTATTAAAAGTTGAACATTTGGTTGCATATCTGAAATTGGTTTTACCTAGTTTTGCACTGAAGTTTGAGCAACTTTTTTTTATATATATAGAACACACAGCAAACTCTGTAAAGCCAGTCGCTCTGGCTAAGTTGGTGTGCTTCCTAGCACCAGATATTCAAACAAATTATCAGTTCCACTTCACTCTCAGATTACTCTCAGGGTAACAATTAGCAAACAAACACAACTTTAATGGCCATCATGAAGATGAGAATTTAAATGAAAATGCAAGAATGTCCAAGTACTGAACAGAACAAAGGTACAGACAGAATCACAGTAAAAGCTGGAAATGGTGAGGAGGAGAGCAGAGGATGGTGTGGTCCTACTGCCAATGCAATGCAATCTTAAACAGTCAGTTGTTTCCAGAAAAGTTAACAACAGAGTAAATGCAGGAATGCTGTATTCTAAATTGTTACGAATCTGTGGGAGCCTTATCAGTAACACTGGCAATCTCTAAACCAGATTGTAAGAGATGAAAGGAGGGAAAAGGAACAGTACTGCTCCTTTATCCTGTTATGTTACACTGAATGTTTTAGGAAGACAAGAAAATAGAGATGGCATACAACAAAAATGAAAATGTTTTTAGAAGTGCTTGGCCACTGAATCAAGAAGGAAAATGTCTACCTCTGTTTCTATCGCATGATCAGCACTACATTTAATTGCATAAGCTGCAATATTTGGTTTTGTTCTTAGCAGCGAAGTCAGTGCTGCACGCAGCTGAAATCAACTGGCTCTTCTCTTTGCTTTACTCCTCAGTGCTGTTGTAATTCTGCCTGAGAGCACCCTAGAAAATCATCTGGTGGACTGCAGTACAAGGATCATGCAAAGGAGAAGACAACTAATCACTGATAGAATACTCTTAAAACAAATGGTTCTTTAAACTGCCCGGGTACTTGTGATAAAACAGTTCCATCACCCCAAAACAACACTGTTAGCTGAAGATTTCAGCTCCTTATGGTGACTCAAGCAGCCTTCCTGTTTCACAAGACAGTCTCTAATGTGTCATGCTGGCCACAATGGATGGGAAATCGAGTCTGAAAAACTCTTAGATCTACTACAGCACAGATTCAAATGTGCCATGAATTCTTAACACAATAATAAAGGTCCCCACAGATCTGAGGCACTTAAGTTGATAGCTGAAGTCCAGATAGATTCTGGCTGCCACCATGTTAAAACAGATACTCAGGTTATATCTACACTGCAAGGTAAAAGAGCATTTAGGGTATGTTCAAGGATATCAGTCTGATACCTGTGTCCACAAGGTCAGCTGCAACCATGGATGTTTCTGGCTCTTGCAGAGGCTAAAAGTGTAATTGGATTCTAAGAGAAACAATTAGGTTCCCATACCATAGCTATCAGAAGCTGAAGGGCAGGAGGAACCTGATAAAAAGATAATCACACCATACAAACATTTCATTTTATTTCACACCAGACTGAGTTGAAATGGGGCTGACAAACTCTCTCTACAGCTCAGAATCCGTATCCATATTGCATTTGGGAGGGCTGAGGTGGGGTCACTTGCTCCTTCCCTTCCCAAGCCATCCATGCTATAGAAACAAGCATCTGAACCCACATGAAGGCATCCAGCCTTCTGCCCATCAGTGCTCCGGAGCGTAGCCTAAGCTGCAAGCACTAGCGAAACCCAGACCCAGGATGATGCTTAGGTTCTGCTTAGCTGTCAGCAAAGATAAATTCCAAACAGACTTTAAGAGTTTCCTCAACTAAAATATGAAGGCTACCCACTGCTCTTCATCTTAAGTCTGTGGGACATAAATGATTCTTGGTTAAAGTTACACACAAACTCAACCAGCATCTAACTGCCACAGTGATAAAGCCTGTATAAAAAAGATGGATGCTTTAATCTTGATTTGTCACGAGGAGAGAATATAATTGTGACAGAAGTAATATCCTTGTAACACAAGCATATAATCCCCCCGCAATGAGCCCACCTGGAATCCTTCCGGACTCTTGCTTTTTCAAATGAAAATGTAGTTTGCCTGTTCAAATCATAAAGCTGTGTTGTTGGCTCTGCAGATACGCCTTCCTTGGCTCCTCTCCTCCTATCAGCAGAGACCTGAATCCTTGAAGTCACTTTAAACGGAGAAGGCTGAAAAGAGTGCTCTCCTTGAGTGCTAACAACATCCTGCAGCTTGTTCAATTGTATACACTTGCTCTGAAGTTCCTTGGTGAGTTCTGCTATGACCCTAGTCTGCATAGCCAGCTCCTCCTGAAGCTCAGTGACACAACGTCGACTCTCTTGCAATTCTTGATCTTTTCTCTTCAGCTCCTTTTCCAGTTCGAGCAGCCTGCTGCAAAGAACATCAGCTTGCCCAGTCACATGGATGCCCAGATCCAAGTCCTTCAAAAACTTACGGTTGCCAGCACAGCCAATAGAGAGGTTTCCTACGTGTCGGTTCGGCCGCCTCAGGTTCTTAGGTTTCACTGATCCATTCCCCATTTTGTCCAGAGATCTAGGTGAGAAAATACATTTATGGTTTTATTTCATTTTCCAACAAAAAGAAAAAAAATAAAATTGAATGGTAAGTAGTGAATTTAGTGTTTAACTGGCAGCTGAATTTGAGACCTATGACTACAGTAAAGATAGTCAATTGCTTTGATCCTTCCTAGCCCTGAAAGTCAGAAGAATAAAGGGCAAAGAGAAGAGGTAGGTGGGTTGCTCGATACAAAGCAAAAGGTCTGATGGCTGCCACTTCTTTTTTGTGAGCTGGAGATATGTAAACTATTAGTCCAATGAAAATGAAGACAAAACAAACAGCAGGAAGAAGAAAAACTTGTGCTCTACTGCAGAAGCAAAAAAATGGTTAGAAGAAAAAAAAAAAAGTAGGGTCACTTCCCCATTGAGGAATAATTGAGTACACAGACTAATGTAACCAGTGTCTGCATATCTGCCTGGCTTAAGTGATACGAGATCTAGTAAGTATGTCAATAATAATTTAAAATGAAAACAAAACATTACTTCAAGTGTTATGACCATATAAGAACAGTCATACTGATCAGAAGGAGGGTCTGGCTAGCTTGTAAACTGTCTCCAACCGCAACTACAAAGGAGATGCCCAGGAAAGGGTATCAACAGAATGAGCATGTAGACTGCTTGACTGAAATACTGTTTGAAATTTCAGATTTCCTGAGCCTGATATACTTTATTTAGTCCTCAATGTATCTCTAATCCTAGTACTTGTC
This sequence comes from Pampusana beccarii, assembly GCA_013399365.1. NCBI lineage: Eukaryota > Metazoa > Chordata > Aves > Columbiformes > Columbidae > Pampusana > Pampusana beccarii. The sequence continues at coordinate 102,201 of VWYH01003056.1, forward strand.
CCATTTTCCTTCTAGCCCCCATAAACCTTGTATCTGCAGACCCTAGCAAGGAGTTTCATAGGTCTGCTTCTTGCATGAAGCATCACCTCCTTTTATTTGTCTCTTCCAGTACAAAATGAGGGATATTAAAGTTAGGAAAAGCCAGCATCAAAAAGACTTACATCTATTAATGTTTTCTATACTGTTTTGTAAATTTCTGTCCCACCTCTCTGCATTAATTCTTTCCCAGAATGACAGGTCCTACCTCACTCAGTTCTTCCTCATATAGACATTACTCCAAATGTTGACCAACCTTGCTGTCTTTTGCTGACGACAAATTCTGGGCAATACAGAGTAAGACCTAATTTATGCCTACCAAGAGCAGACAGCTGGCATTGATTGTTTCTGCAGCTCTCTTAATCATTGAAAACTGGCTCACATTTGTTAGTGTAACAGCAGCACTGCTGTCAAGGAACAATTAGCTTGTATAGGGAATTACCCTTTTCCATTGTCCACTCATGAAAAACGAGCAGGAAAAAAAGAGCTTGGACTCCTGTCAGAACACCTACACCCCAAGCACATGCTGCAACTAGGAGCCTTCAGTAGATTTGCAAAGTGACCCACCTTATTCCCTGGACATTATCTTTGGCATATTTTACTGTATTGTGTTGCTTTTAGGCATCTAGTGTTCAAAGTACCAGCGCACTAACTGGGCAATCATGCTGCTAGAGCGATTGGTCAGCACGAGGCCCAAAGCAGCTGTTGGTCTGCCTCATGAACAAAGTATCACTTTTTCAGGTTGAATCTCAAGTGATGTAGCTTATAACTAATCCCTTTCACCATTTCATCTGAGCTGCGGAAGAACAAGCCCCTGACAAGGTGCACTGATCAGCTAACAAAAAATTAATTAGGAAGCTTCAGCAATTTGCTTTTACTGGTTAGTAAACTATACTTTTAACTAATGCACAATTCTTTTCTGGTTTGCATCCTTTGATGGTTTAGAATTGTATGACTTGACAAGGTAGTTTACATGGCAAATCTAGTTTTCCTTGAAACAGTCTTTCTTCTCAACTCTGTCTTGCTTATTGTGACTTCGCATAATATTCTTCTTTTGCCCCAATTTCCTGGATGCGTTTTGACAGCTGGTGCTTCAGCTCAATAATAGCGTAGTAAGTCAGAAATAAAGGTAAATCTGTATTGCATGGGATAATTTAAACAAATTGTACATTGAGGTACCAAATTAAATAAGTCTGAAGAAGGACCTGCGTGTCACTGCATATGGTGCAGACAAAGATCTTAGCTCAGCATGCAAACATATTTAAAATTAACAAAACAACCAGCCTCAATTAAATATTACAATACATAGATTAAAAATGGAGATTACAGAATACATGTCACCGCATGCAATACGGTGGCAGCCTCTGCTACTGAATGCAGTGGCAGTCACTGGATTTCAAAAAAAGGATATCACAGACTTTAAAAATGACCCCTACATAAGGATAGAGTGATTGCCTCAGGGCACAGAAAAAAATACTATTTAGATTATATCGAGAAACAGATCAGGGTACAATGGAACAAGAAGTGGGATCCGAGAGATCCCTGTTTCCACATGGTGCCCCTTATTGGCTAGTTGTATAGGAAACTCATGGCCAAGTATATAGCGGGAATCAAGGAAAGATTGACAGCACTACAGTAGTTAATTCTAGCAGAAAATTTAAAACCTTATGCCTCCCAGGTTTGACCAATCTTTACGCCTAAGTAATGAGACAAAAGGCAAAAATAGATGCTTAGATGCTTTATGTTTACTACAGGGTACCTCATATGCTCTTTTGAGGGCTCTAGCAGCCGCAGAAGTGCGGCCACGAACCGGGCAGACTCAAAAGCCACCCAGGAGAGAAGGGGATGCCGTCGGCCGCTCACACGGCGCCGTCTTCTCACGGAATTGAGCGCAAGTCGGCGCCGGGTGCCCGGGCTGCCCTCCTCGGAAACCGGATCCCCCCAAGGGCCCGGGGGTGGCGGTGTCGCCGGGGCAGCACCACCGCCGAGACCCTCGCCCCCCCCGGAGCCTGGGGTCACCCCGGGGAGGCCGCAGCTTCTCCAGGCTCCTCGGCCGCCGCGATGCAGTCCCGGCCTCCCCAGGTCCCCCCGCACGCACCCGCCAGCGCCGCCCGGTGCCTTCTCCCCGTCCCCCGTCCCAGTCCCGCGGGGCTGCCCTCACCTGCGCGCTGCGCTGGGCCAGGGGCCCCGAGGCAGGACGGGGCCAGGCGGCGGCAGGGACAGACCGATGCTCCCGCGCTCGCTGCGGAGCCGGGGCGGGGGGAGACGCCGCTGCCCGTCACGGGCAGCCGGGAGGTGCGGCGGGGGCGGGCGTGGGAGCGGCCGCGGCCGTGCCCGCCCGTTCCTCCCTCAGCGGTGCGGGCGCTACGGAGGCGCCGGGCTGTCCCCCGGCCTGCGAGAGGCTTCTAGTGAGCGGGGAGCCTCCGGTGCGGTGCCCGGTCTCGGCAGGCAGGCGGATGCCCTGTCCTAGGGGGGCACGGCTCAAGAGCCGCAGGGACAAACTAGGCTCCACAGCCCACCTCACTTGGCAGACAGGTAAATGCAGGGCCCAGCTCGGGCTATGCCTGACAAGTGTTTGATCTGCTTGATTTCCCCTGTTCTTTGGAGAGATTCTGGCGTGACTATCGGGGACAGAGCTGAACTGCAGCAGAGATCCTGCAGCCCTTGTTCTCTGAAACTGATTCCCCAAGCACCATGGTACAGCCCTCCTGCAAGGCACCTTCTCACGTCCCAGGGTCTGTCGTCACTCAAGCTGGGGCACCACAGCTCGCCCCCACATGAAGCATTGACTCTCGGTAGACTACAGGTTTTGCAAGAGCTGTGAGAACAGCCTGGCACCTATCTTTACAGCGATTCAAATCAGCTGTCTTCAAATCAAGGATTGTCTGACTCAAACAAGATGCCAAATTGCAAATGAAAGGATTTTACAATAGCTGAAGAGCTGCACGCACACTTCTCCTACTGATGCTGTCAAGCAGACGTGGTCTAATCCCAACCTGTAGCCTCTAGGACTCTGAATGTCCAATTTTCTCGTCTACACTTATGCTCTCCTTTTGAGACTGTCTTAGATTCACTCCAAATTCTTTCTTGTTCCACTCACAAACTTAAAATTGCTGATCAAAAGTGCCAGCACTGGAGGAGAAATACCAAAGGCATTTTCTAAAGTCTTTGCTCGTATCTCTCCTATGTGCAGTTCCTGGCAGCCCCACTAGTGAAAAATCTCTACCAATACATATCTACAAAATATTCCAAGCAATGCCATCACACACACCAATGTCAGTTTGCCTGCCTATAAATCCTCTTCTGGCTTCAACAGACCTCAGTGTTCAGCGTGGCTTCCACAATCACTGCCTGCAGCTGGGATGAAGCAGCTCACCTAAACTCCACAAGGACCAGCCTGAGAAGGGCTATGCACTCCTTTACTTACAATGGACTTTAGAATGACAAAAGACAAAATTATAAATAAATATTAGCCACATACATTTCACTGCCTACTCAGTACCTCAAACCACAAATGTTGCAGTGATCAGCGCAGCATGTAACGAGAATACGTGCCAGCAACTGCTTTACACTCCACAATTGAGCTGCTCTGGGAAGCAGCAGTTCAGTCAGATTCCCTGAGGCATGAGGCAGTTTGTCAGCACCCTCTTTTCCTCTTGCAAAGGTCCATCAGAAATACAGTTGGGATTCTGGAGATTGCTCCCTCTTGATGGTATACCAGGCTGTACAGTGTCTTGCTCTTTGTTGGTAAAGTGAAAAAGGTAATGGGTTTCCCCACTTTGCCTACCAGGAGCCTGCAGAAATTTTTTTCTCACCAGCAGCCTGATAATCAGAAAGTACACAGCTCCAGTGGATATATCCTCTCACTTAAACTCCTGGATAATAAGGGTTACAACCGAGATATTGTCAAAGCAGGTTTAAGGACAAGTCCCATTCCACTGAAGTCAAAGGGTAAATTTTCATCTAACTTGCTACAGATTTTTTTGGTTCTGTTCATGGCACGTAAGTCACATTGTTTGAAAACCACCCCATTTTTAAAAATCCAATGGAGATACTACTACTAACAGCAGTCTGGAACTTAAAAGATGAGAACAGTTCACACATTAAGGACATTACCAACTAAGATTTTGGTAAGGAAAACCTGGATAACAAAGCACAACTAAAAGATTTAAGCTGAGATTTTTGTAGAAAAAACAACCAAATAGCAATGTGATACTCAGCGCTCTGTTTTCATCTCAAATGCACAAAGAAACATCCCTGCACTAAGATTTTTAAAAGTGAGTGGCAAAAATTAAGCTCTTAAGTAAGAGACTTATGTCACGTAGCAGCTGCAGCGACAACCTCAGAGCAATCCTGAACACAGTTCCGCACACGCTGCAGCTGAGGCGCTGGACCCAGGCACATTGATTTCACAGTGTTGCACGGTTCCAACACCATGGCAAAATCTACCCGAGGCAAAAACCTACTGAGGGCAGGACTGTAAAAGAAATGGTCTCCGGGCTCTGTTGGGTCAGGAGGTAGGAATGCCTAGTGACTGCACAGCACATACGTCTTTGTGAGACATACATGTTCAACTACAACATTCTGAAACATCCTGCTTTTGTTTCTACTCTTTGCATGTATAACTTTTATAGTTTTGACCCGGGTCTCGTTTTTATATCAAGTCAAGTTCCCCTGTGAGACTCTGTCAACTCACGCATTTGAGACAAATGGCTAAGTTAAAAAGTAACAAAACCAACAAAAGGGCCATGGACCTCAACTGCCTGTGCAGTGTTAAGGCAAAGTGAAGAAAGCTGCATAGGCAAGCTGATCATCCAGCTGGGATCCAGAAGGCTGGCATCACCCATGGTGCTACTGCCCTGCGCCATTTAGCTCACTGGGCAAGTTTTAGGTTCCTTTGAAACATCTATCAGGAATCAAAAGGGACACTGAAATAAAAATTCTCCTGTGAGGCTATGCAGAGATGGCATTTTCTATGTTCTCAATGTCCTCTGAGAGGCAAAAATTACTAATTTCTATTCCTGGCTACCTTTCAAAACTGAAATTTCAGTATTGAAAATTTTTTAATACTACTTTAATAATATTTCAAAACCATATTGTATTTAACAGTAGAAGTAAAAATGAAATTATAATCTAAATAGAAGATTAATGTTACAGAGGAAATATTGTCTTGATGACTTCAAGGTCAAGATTTGACCCAGTACTTACAACCTAAGTCCAGGGAATTATATCTTGCTAATGTTTTTCAGTTATAGACATATTCTAAATTTCAATCAAACTACTACACCATACACTCTTCAACATGGACCCAGTCACAGCTGTCTGTGACACTTCTCTTATAGCAAGCTGGAAGACGCATCTTTATAACAGTGTAACTGTAGCCCATCTAAATGCACTGTGTGACCTTAACAACAGCGATCTAATTAAAATGCTACAAGAACATGTTCAAGGCAACTATTCAGCTATTAGTTTTCTAACATGAGACATTACTACTCATCACCATCTGCTGTGGCAGAGAACGTATCTTGATTCTACTGAACCCTCTAAGCAAAATCAGATTGACATCATACCACAAAGTCACCCTGAGGGGGGATGTAGAGACAACTGGCTAATTGATTTCTGAATCCTGTGACCACAGGTGTCATGGGACAAATCAGAATAATTGATGCCCCAGGAGAGCACCGAGAGCTGACAACTTGAGAGTTGTGCCAACAGAAGACTCCATCCTCATGAATAAGGCAGCACAACTTCTGTGATAAGCACCCTTCTTATGAGGTTTCCTAGGGTCTGAATCAGTGAGATACTTCAGGCTGTACATAATTTTAAGCATAAAAACTGGCTTGCTGAGGTTCCAAGTAGGACTGGAGTCAGGAACCACACCACACAGTACCACAGAGACTGCCTGTTCCACACTACTTCCACGGTAACACCTCACAAAGATCCTGGGAACCACTACTTCTTTTTTTCTCTTCTGTAAGTACACAATGACTATTACATTGCTATTTAAGAAAATATTCTATGGTACACTTTTTAGTGTTCAAATTCTTCATTCAGCTTTTCCACGCTCCCTTTAGTGGCATACAGTCTCTTTTGTGTTAACATCTCTACGAAAATAAAAGGAGACAAACTATATGTAATTGAATGGCTCAGTACAGAGCAAAGAGACAATACACTGTGTACAGCATGTCCAGCCTGCCCTGACGCATTTATAAGTAGCAACAAGCAACACATAGTGCCTCAAGAACACTAGTTTTATTTCCATGTTGTGAGAGGAGCATTTCTGAGATTTGTAAAGGAAACTGAAGAATATGCTAAAATGAAAACTAGTGGGAAGCAGCTGAGATCTGTGAGTAGCAGCTGAGCTCTGCGAGTAGCTTTGCCCTCACTTGATCCAGCAAGGCAATTGAGCACATGATGCTCTGAACTCAGCATACAATTTCACACACATAGCTAGATGCCCTTACGTGGTTAATGTGGCCAGAAAACTGCAGATTGGCACCTTAAAGAAAATAAAAAAGTCCCAAGCCTAATAAGACAGCATGGAAAGACAAAAGTGAATTATAGGGACCAAAGGGGAGCAAGAATTGGAGGTAAGGCTTGCACATAACAAAGGAGCGTTTGAGATGTCTGTGAGTGAGACAGAGGTACATAGAAGCCACCAGTCCTGGCTTATGAGGAATGTAACTGTACTACATCTGCAGAAAAGGCCAGCAGCATTTAGGAAGGCTGCACTTTCCTCAGACTATAAGATCACAAATCTTGAGTGTGTTGTGCAGGCACACATTTTTCTGTCATTAATTACATGTATAGGTTCTTTTATGGGTTCTTTATAAGATTGTGTACTCCCCATGTTAGCTTTCTTCACTGCTGCCCAGCCCAGTTCCTTTGATCTAGCAAAACTGACTCTTGCTTACAACCTTACACATTTTTTCTTTCTCTGTGGTGTGACAGCCCCCTGTTACCCTAGAAGAAAGAAAGAAAACAGTAAAACGTGAGAGGAATACAAACTAAAAGTGTCTTGTTTGACCCATGGGGATACACAGCTATCTGTGTCTGACAAGAAGTCACATAAGCAGAGACAGCACAAACAGAAAAAAACACATTTTAACTGGAAATTTCCAAGTGTCCTTCCTGCAGTATTACCACATCCATTGCACCCTTGGTGGCTGCTGGCACCTCTAGGCTCTGCAACAATCTGTTGCTCAGGAAATCCCATAACTCCAGGGAAACTGAGGCACATCCAGCAAATGACCCAACAAGGAGGAGGATCAAGGAGGTTGCTCTGCTCTACAGGCAACACACAGGTATATACTTTGCCCACTGAAAATAAGGCAGGTGGGGGATAACAGTCAGAATGAAAAAAACAAAGATAATTTATCATAATACTCCTAATCCTAGAAAAACACTCAGGAAGACTGCATCAACAGAGAGCAGTTCATAAGTGCTCTGAGCAAAACCCATTAAGTCACCAATCAAGACGTCAATTACTTACTGCTTCTGCAGGAGGGTTACTCTCAAGCAGGCTTTTTCTGTGGCACTTCCATGACTGACCTCCTTAAGAGATATTTTAGAGCTACAGACCCATAGCAAGACCTCCCCTGAGCATTCTGACACAACACTTGCAGGTTCTTCTGTAAAGGAATCACTGGGTTACAAAGTTCAAACAAACTTAACCATTGTCTTGGTCAGGACACCTCTGTAACATGTGCTTCTAGCAGCTCTAGATAACCCCATTACAGTATTTTCAAATGTTTAAAAGCATATGTGTTGGTTTGGGTTTTTTCTAAATCAGAATGAGCATGACCAGACTAGCATAGAGCAGACAGTGAAGCAGGAATACCAAATGAATTCCTCAGAAATTTACTATTTCCACAGACAGGACTATGACTGTTCAGTTCTCATCCCTCTCAGTTTCCTCTAGTGGCCTCTCATGCTTTGTTTTCCTGCATTTGACTGCTGTTTTCAAAGATTTCTGCAAGCAAATTCAATCCTTCAGAAATGAATCTATTGGCATTAACTGTGGTTAAAAGAAGGAAACTACCAAGTCACATCCATAGGCAACAAGGATGGCTGCCTTATCAGAGAACAACTGCCTCTGCACTATGACAGCTGATCAGGATATTGTCTAATATCTTACTTAAAGAAGGAGCCTGAGGAGCCCAAGGAAAGCACCTTAGAAAATGTCCTGCATGAGCGCATAAGAAACCATCTCAGCAAAACCACCATCTTCCCTGCTAAAGAAATCATTAGCTTCAGTTCCAACCTTTGTAATCAAACCAGACTATTTTGGGAATTTCTGAGGGACATAAGCTGGAATACACACTCTCACTCCTGAGAGCTATTCATTTATTTTGCTTCCTATAACACAGACAGAAGGGGATATCTGGAAAGTTCTAGAAGACAAAACTCTCCTTATCTTCAGAAAAAGCACAACAGTACCAGCATTGTGCAGATGTGAGGTGAGGTGCTCCCCACACCTGAGGGACAAATCAGCTTTCCTGACTTGCAGGCTCCACCATCCCCACATCACACAGCATTCATACCACAATCATGCAGCAAAATCCACAAGCAAGGGGCAAACAGTAAATTTACAACGGCAGAATGGGCTCAGAACCAATGGCAAATTGTGTAGCTCATAGGAACCCACAGGAAAACAAATTGTAGTCTAAAAAAGTACAGAAGTAGATTTTACCAGAACTGCACGAACTTTCTGCTTTTCCTGGTTTTGCTTTGTTTTACAGTCATGCTCTCTTTAGCAAATGCAGGATAATTCAGAGGTGCTCTCAGCTTCATCCTGTTTGAAAAGCAGCACAGGGCACTAATTATCTCATAGATGCATTTGGCAAATGTCTCTACATCCTGCACTTGGCCCAGATCTGTGCTCTGAAATGGTCTGACTAGTTGTAAACCCACAATTTCTTGATTTTGTCCCTCTTCCCACATTCATGATGTATAGCATTGATGCTAAAATGACTGAATATCACAATAACCTGGGTCTGGATTAACACCTAACATTTTTGGTACAATTTTTTGTCTTTCAGCTCCAACATTTTTCTGGATGTAACTTTTCTTTTTCAGTAAACTTACTGTGCCAGTGTCACGGCAGATCACCCTGTGAGACTGAACATTAAACACAAAGTTATTTCAGTTAGTGCTAGTAAGATTACCATCCACAGTGAACAAAAACCCAACCCAGGAAAGAATAACATTACACAGATCAGAGTTACCGGCCAGAGATGAGGCTCTGGTGTTGGCTGCACACAGCTCCTTGCTAAAACAATCAGTCTTCTCCAAATATAATTCCACATCAGCCTCTGGTCCCCCACTGTCCAAGTCCATTGGAGGCTTTGCCCCTGCCTTTCGCAAGCAGGGAAACAACTCAGGCTGTGCCTGTCTTTCTGCGTAGGCTTTGCTGGGCAGAGGTAAAAGCAAAGATCACTTTCTCTATACTTGAGGAAGGGGAAGATTGGCTGCAGATGTCTCACAGATATGCACAACACCTTTGCTGCACTAGAAGCTCACTGTAAATCTGTTGTTTTAAATGCACGTATTACAATTATTTTTAATTTAGAGGACTTTAGGGACATCTTGGTACCTGATGCTTATTTATAAACATCTGTAAGGTGGTTCGGCTTGGGTTTAAGACACCCTGAAAATCAAGTGGTGAATTCTGAACATAGGCCCTCCCACATAAGCCTCCTCAGAATCCCCTTTCCTGGAACAGAATTGTATTTTATTAATTAATGCTGCAGACTGAAATAAGCAGGCCTTTCTTCACAATGACAGTTTTGATCATCTGGATGAAGCATGAAGATTATAGATAACTTGCGTTGTATTTTAGAATCAAACTAGAAAACCAGAGGAAAGTACATTTTCCACAAAACACTCCCAAGTACTGTTGCTGCCTCTCCCCTTTTCACCAAATACATTTATGGCACAGATAATTTCTACAGAAAGTGGATTTTCTTACAGCTACAATCTGACTTTACTGAACTTTCACATGGTCATGACACCTCTGCCACTACCTCTGACAACTTCTTGGGTTAATTCCCCAAGTATTTCAGTATTCATTTCCAAAAAGCATATACGTGGATAGTTGTAGGCTTGCTGTTTTTTCCTCACACAAACTTAAGAGTTCTGTTTGAACTTTTCGAAGCCTACCTCTCCTTCTGCGGTTAGAAAGAAAAAGGAATTAGGAGAGAAAATTTATGTTGTACCATATTCTCTATTTGGTCAATGCCAAGAGAAACATTTCAATGAGTCCAAATTTGATTCAGTAGGATGTAAAATTACAGAGACAAAGCTCTGTTCATGCTCTTGATGTTTTTGTTTCTTTCACTTTGCATTTTACTTCGCGCTCAGCTCCAGAATATCTGAGCACTTTTTAGTGCGGCAGTAAACAAGATAGCTTCTTTCTGTCATGCTGAATCTCATTTCCTTTACTCAGAAGAAGCTGATCTTTCAGTTCATGCAAAACAGGCTGTAGTGTCCTAACAGAATTGTTGCTTGTTTTTAGATTTATTCCAATTACAAGGTACCTATTTCCAAGGGAAAAGCTCAGAGAAATGAGACTGTCTAGGAAATATGCCCCAGTAATTTTTAGTTCTCACTGGATTCACACTGCAGCCTCAGACAGTTTCCTGGGAAAGATCTACCTTTCAAGTCACATGAACTTCCTCCCACAGAAAGCCTCACTGTATTACAGACAGGGGAAAGCCTGTGAAATTAGTCTTCATCATGAAGTCTTCTATTATCATTCATACTGACTTGCAAGCAAGTTAAACGTTCCCAGGCTCCTATTAGAACTAAACATCTCAGGAAGCAGTTTATTTTATATAAATCAAACAGTGTAAGTCCTGGCAAAATTCAGTCCATTAGCACAGGAGACAATATCATACAACATACTACTGAGTTTTCAGAGTCACTGAAAGAACCATTCATAGCTAAATTGACTTATTTAATGGATGACTATGAAGCATAGTAGAAGATGTAAATGCAGCTTTAAATCTTAGCTTAGTCTGACAGGGAAAAGAAAGAGGTTATTTATGATAAGCAGGGCTGGTGATGCACATAAAGGAACAACTCCAAACTGCACACTGGGCTTACACTAGCTCTGACACATCAAGCTGTCACCTATTAGATCACATTGTGTCTTCCTTTGCAGTTTATGCCTGAGCTGAAGCACTGAGGACTGCACATGGAGTGACCCAGAGCACTGCAGCACAACCTCTCAGTCCCCCAGGCACCACAGGAGCTACAGGAAGATGCAGAGGGGATAAGAAGTCTGATTCAACTCTCCCCACATGTGAAAAACTCTGGAAATCCCACATGTGCTGGCTTCCCCCGCAAAGTTCCTCCTTTAAGACTAAGAAATAAGAGCACGCAAAAGCTCTCACCAGAGGCTGGGCTTGAGCAACACGTGACAACCATTTATGCACCAGGCCAAGGTTGTACGCTAGGCTCCCCGGCCATTTATTTTCTTATGCAAATTAGCCACAGACAGTATGCAGAAGGGTCCAACACAGCATTGCCAAAACCACATGGCCTGGTTACTCAATCCTGACCCAGACTGGTCTAGACACTGGATGGCTAGCAGTGAATCTCACCTCTCTTTTTTTTCAGGCCGTTCTGAGATGTCCTGCACCTTCTCTGTCCCAGTGAAACTGTTGTTCACTGCTGACCCTGGGGGTAAAGGTCCTCCCTCACACTGGCCCAGTGCTTTTCTTTCCTATTGACCTCATCTAACTGGGAAGGCTTAGTCACCCTACATTTGGTCTGCTTCACTATCATGCAGAAGACATGGGCAAGCAGAAACAGTCATATGACCTATGAAGAAACTCACAGGGAAGGTAGAACAAATTAAGAGCTAAAGTGTTTGTTATACACATACAACCACGGGGTAAGCACAGGCTTGCAGACCCAAAAGACTTATGTCTTTTACCAACGGCCAATGGTATCTGGGGTGTATTAGAAGGGGGGTGGTTAGTAGGTTGAGAGAGGTTCTCCTCCCCCTCTACTCTGCCCTGGTGAGACCACATCTGGAATGTTGTGTCCAGTTCTGGGCCGCTCAGTTCAAGAAGGACAGGAAATTGCTGGAGAGAGTCCAGTGCAGGGCAACAAAGATGATGAAGGGAGTGGAGCATCTCCCTTATGAGGAAGGGCTGAGGGAGCTGGGTCTCTTTAGTTTGGAGGAGACCGAGGGGTGACCTCATTAATGTTTATAAATATATAAAGGGTGAGTGTCATGAGGATGGAGCCAGGCTCTTCTTGGTGACAACCAATGATAAGACAAGGGGTAATGGGTACAAACTGGAACACAAGGGGTTCCACTTAAATATGAGAAGAAACTTCTTCTCAGTGAGGGTGACAGAACACTGGAACAGGCTGCCCAGGGAGGTTGTGGAGTCTCCTTCTCTGCAGACATTCAGAACTCGCCTGGACGCCTTCCTGCATAACCTCATCTAGGTGTTCCTGCTTCGGCAGGGGGGTTGGACTAGTTGATCTTTTGAGGTCCCTTCCAATCCCTAACGTTCTGTGATTCATAACCCTGCACAAATGCCTCCATTCCTACACGCTTTTAGGAATTACGTACCAGAAAACATTAACTGAGCCATTTGCCATAGTCACATGCAGTGCCACATGAGGTGGGCAGAGAGCTTTTTACACTCATGATCTTTTGGGTTACAGCTCTGCCACCTCTCCACACAAAACGCACCTGGCCAGAAGGTTTTCAAATAGCCTGAAGCCTTCTGCAGGACCTTGACGAAATACATCTTCTGCTGCCTGCTCTGGCTTCCCCACCTTGAAACCAGCCTGCTCTCCCAAGCCCTCCCCATCATCCTCCACAGGAACAAAGCACTGCCCTTCCATCCACTGCTCCTGTTTACCTGCGGTGAGAGGCGACCCCCACACAAGGGGTGCAGACAGCCATACCCCGCTCCTGACCCCATCACCTGTGGTCAGCACTCACCTGTGGGCCAGGGCTGCACTGATGCCGCTTGGAGAGGCGGCCGTGACAGGCCAGGCTGGGTGCTCTGTAGTGTCCCCAAAGGCCGAGGGCGCCGGCTCCCGCCGCCATCGCTCCTGAGGGAGCCAACGGCCACACTCCCGTTCCAACCGCCGCCCGCGCGCGAGAGCGCCCTCCAGCGGCTGCCTGCGGCCTGCGGGGGCTTCGCTCTGCGCCCAGCAGAAAAAGCTGCGTCCTCCTCGCAAAACGCCTCACGCGGGCGCCCCAGGAAACCAAATCTTGTCACGGGGGAATGGCTGTGTATTTTGGTGCTACGGCATTCGATTTTCCCTCTGTTAGCCTTTCTGCCCGCCAGGGCAACGCTTGGCTCGGTGTTCCTGTTGGCTCTCAGCCTCCCGGGCTGAGGCGACTGCCTTGGGACAACCGTTAGATGGCGGCCGTGCTGTTTCAGCTGTCACCCTGTCCCATGAAGACACCCAGAATCTCCTCCTGCTGTGCGCCAGCTCTCTGCTCAGTCAGTGAAACCAGCTGTGAATTGGGCCAAGTTAAAACGTGTCAGCAGAACTTGGAATATAAGTAAAGCAGCTGCTGGGCTATGGGCACGACATAAACACATCCCTTCCTGCAGACCTTCGTTCTTATCTCCTCGTATCCCCCACTCCCGCCCGTATATGCGGATTTGTTTCATTTCTATCACAAGAGGGCAACCTTTGCCTGGCTACAGTTGGCTTCCCATCCGCGGTTTGCAGGGCAAAACCCGAAGACAGGAGTGTCCTTGGTCTGCGGTGGGACAGGGGCACCCACGGAGCAGCCAGTCGCACCTGCAGTGGCACTGACCTCTCAAGTGATAAAAATTAACAGTGACGCACTCTTCTCATACATTTACCTTTCATTTTCCTCGAAACATAATCTAATAATGACATAGCCTGTGAATATTGCGCCAGAATACATTTTCTTTACTGTCTTTGGTGTAAACAGCTCAACGTGTGTCACAGTTTCAAGTTTTCACTGTAAACCTGATGAGATCCGTTCTCTGTGGTGTTGCCTGTGTACCTGCAATGCCACAAGCACTTTTTTAATGGGGGGAAAACAGCCTCTGAACACCAGCTCTGTTGATTGTCAAATTGACAGCACTTACGGAGGGATCAAGGTACAGTACCTGCTGTTTCTTCTAGGCCTGATTCTGAACTGCCATCCAGAAATTAGTACCAAAAAAAAGTAACACAGCAGCAGCCATAGCAAGAAACGTCACATTGTGGGGAAAATAAACCCCAACAAACACATCCTTTACTTGTTGTTTCTCATGTTTTGTGTGCTAATTTTCTAAACTATCACCTAACCACACTGGTAAGTATATTCCTTATGAATTGTTCTGATTTAATATGAACTTTTACTGTCATATTACCAGGTCACTCTTTTTGGAATTTCATATTATTTCCTTTTAAGCAAAAGATCACTATTGCCTGGTTTAGCAGATCCAACCTTATCTCTGACTCCCTTTCTAAGAGTCGCCATGGTATTTCTGAGTGGAGCTCCTTTGCCAGCAAGCCTAAAGCTCAATACACGTTATGTCAAACAACATATTGTAACCTCAGCTTTGCTTGCTTGCACTTCGATACTGCTGGCCCCAATTAGGTCATATGTCTCAGGAAAGGGATGCCAACTTATTTCCTAACAGATCCTCTTTTCTGTTATTCCATAGACCCTCCTCTAACTTCTTTTAAAGAAGAGCAGAACTGCAACTGTCTGCACTGTCCAGGGAAGGAGAGTGTAACTCCTGAAAGGACTGACCTGCTTCCAGCCCTAATTATTTCTGACTTCCTACCATCCTCTAATAAAAACAGTCCTTCAGCATGTGTTGAAACCAGCAAGAAGCATAGTTTTTCACGTGTATTTTGTCTTATTTTCCTACTTTCAGTTTTAAGGAGGTTCACAGGATTAGAAATGTGGAAGATGGCCCAGTTCTGAAAGACATAGTGTTTCTCTGTTACTTGAGAAATAGTAAACCCTCTATCACAGTTGCACACATAAAGAGGAGAAAAAAAAAAAAGGTTGCTGTAAATGCCTCCCACAGTACCTTCAAGACACACTTCTGTGTTAGAGGCAGCATTAGCAATGGATGGATTATTCATACAAATGGGGTTGATCTGTTTGCTTTACAATAAGATGAGCTGCTTGGAACTTCTTTGCCCACATAATTCCCTCTGGTCTGAGTCACCTGCCTTGAACTTTCAACCGCAGCTGTTTGTGGTGTTTTTCTATACACACTTTTCTCCCAGGGAAAAGACATCTAAAAAGCAGTGAGGCACTCCAAATGTAAATGCTATTGAGTTATCAGACAATTTTTAAAAAGCAGGTGAAAGGCCAAAGGACTTTTCTCCTTTCCCACTTGTGTTTATTTAGTGATCCCTGGACTGGTTTATGGTTTGCCAGTTCTTTCTAGGGAAAGCTATTTAATCTTTTGGCCAACCGACCAAACTTTGGGGCTTACAGAGGATCTGGCTGTAACACCAAGACAGATGCGTTGTTTTGTTTATTGCTCTCTGGAACTGACTGGCTCCAGATGTTGCTTTCCACTGCAGCTACAAGTCTAAGAACCACTTCCCCTTCCAACATCCGGACCTCACAGGGCAGGGGAGAAAAGCACTAACAGAAAGCAAAAGAATCCTGCCCAGAGTGTCACTGGCACTCAGATTACTTTGGCTACAAAAATACTGATGAAAACCAGCTGCTTAATTCACATTATCTTATACACTTTTCTACCTGAAAAATAATCTCTGTGAAGGAGGACAATGTATTTACTTGGCTTATAATGAGGGAACCTTTTGGATCATACTATGGCTAAAGTTTTCCAATAAAGGACAAATTAAAAAAAACCAACAAACATATTCCAGAAGACTTTAAAGGCAGCACAGCGAAATAGTATCTGTTGGTATCAAATGATACACTTCCTGGCACTACACTCTTGCTTCTAAACTCACTGAACTTTATCAATTTTGAGCCTGGTGTCAGCAGACAACAACAACAACAACAACTTTGTGAAGACCAGTTACTCAAAAATCCGTACCAGCTGTGTTCTAAAGCTGAAAACCAGCTTACGATGCAGGACCCCATGACCATAAAGCAGAGGTTAGGGTACGTTTGCTTGGTAGAAGCAGGCTGTGTGGATCTGACTGACAGCACCAGGACAGATGCAGCTGTGAGGGAATGAATCTCTAGGTATTATCCCCTCCCTTTATGTGGGGAAAATCTGCCCAGCATGACCAAGAGGAGGCAGAGGAGCTCACAGAAAAAGCAGACACTGGTGCACTACCAAAGGATGGTTCTTCTGTTCCAGCAGAAATACTGCAAGAAGCTCACAAAGGGTCCTGCTGCACACAAATAGTACAGGGAAAGCCATCCAAAGTGACAGGGAGAATTCCCAAGAAGAACAGAAATCTTGGAAAAAGAATGCCATTGTGCCTATTATCCAAAAATGTTTTTAGTGCTAGATAAAGTACAAGTTTCAGCTCTGTTCAGAACACTCTGTCTAAGAGGGCTGGACAAAACCAAACCAACCAACCAACCACACGGAGGTATAGGTTCTTGCTTGCTCTTTTAGGGGTAACAGTTGTAAATAGACTTTTGCACATTCTTGCATGCAACTATTCTTTTAATGATGATGCCATAAAGCTGTATCCAAGTAGGAGAAAAGATAAATATTTGGATGATAAGGACAGGTACTGTTTTTGTGGGCTTAGCCAGATATCTAGATTCTAGACAAGTTGGTTTGTAAGGGTCCATAAGACCAACAGTTTTTGTCTCTGCACCACAAGAAGTATGTGCACCACAAAGAAATAAATGTTTGAGCCATTTATACAGGAGACTTTTATGTTGCTTCTTTCCCCATTAAGCACTGAGCATCTGTCATCACCGAGCTGGGATTTTCAGTCCTGGATGAATGTTCAACTTGTAGAGTTAGTGAGTTCCTGTAGCTCTTCATTTCAGAGTTGGTGGTGTGTGCTTTAGGAGCAGGTTAGCTGTAGGAGCCGGTTAGCTGTAGGAGCCAGGCGTTTTCTCTCTCATTTGCTACAGACAGATGTGAATGGCTCTTTTCAAGCCAATAGTTCAACAGTCTAACAGTAGCTCAGGATGTTAAAAATTAAAGCTCAGCACAGTGGCTGCACTGAATGATGGAGCAGAGGGTACAGCGCGCGATGAGACTCGTATTACTCTAAGATCAAACTCCAAGTTCATTAACACCAACAAGAGCAGCCTCTGGCTTGCCGGGGGCTAAAGAATTTGCATTCCCCTCTCAAGCACCAGCCACAGGCTCCTGCACCTGCTGCCCAGCTTCTGTGCCAAGGCAGCAGCCGCCTCCTCCACAGCAATCACTCTGGTACGTGCTGCCTCTTCTCAGCAGAAGCTGGCCCACAGCGTACAGAGCCTGCACTCTGGATGGAGGCTGTTGAAGGGAGGCTATTTCTCCTTTTATTAATACAACGGCTTTGTTCCAACTACATAAATAACAAATCCATTTCTAAACCAGGCCAGTAGTCAAACTGTGTTATAGTGGAGAGGGAGAGAAGTTATTTTCACAGGTAAGCTAACCCTTTGTTCCACCCTTGGGCTTTCCCTAGAACTAAAAATGTAAACCAGCAGGGTAACGAGGATAGCAAGTATTGCATCATGGAAGCTCATTTGTGTACCTTGGTAGCATTATCATCCTACTTTCAGAAGATGTGGAGGAATGCACCATTTTTCCCACCTTTTTGTAGAAACTACAGCCTGCCTATAAGCCTCAACAATGGGAGAAGGTTGTATGGGGGAAGATGGGAAAGACCTCACCTGATGAAAGCTGGGAGGTAAGTCTGTGAACTGCAGAAACAGTTTCCTTCTTTCAGAGAGTTACCCTCTTCTTTCTGCTTCACCATAACTTAGTGAATGTCAGAGGAGGAGAGGAATCCTCCGCCACCATCAGGGCTTGAGGTAGTGGTGCTCACGGGATACGCAACTCAGTGACTTCCAGCACCTTGTAGTAAGCATAGACTGTAGTTAAGGGCAGTATCCGTGTTGATGAAGGCTACTTCAGTATGTTCTTACAGACTTCAAAAATTAAATACTTGCCTGAAAAGGGATGGACAGAACATAAACCTCATCTTACATGAAAACTCAAGAGATGGAGTGCAACAAATAGATATCTTTATTCTTATTTCTTTTTTAAATAACAATGGCAGGATAATTGCAAATACTTTTTTTTGCCAAGTATGTGCTTTCGCTTAGTGATTTTGCATCCAGGGTGATCTACAGCTACAGTTTCTTCTTTTTTGTGGTTTTTGTGGGGGTTTTTTTGTTGGTGTGTTGTTTTGGTTTTTTTTTTGTCCATCAGGTTCTTTCTACAATAAATAGAGTGACTAAGTATTCAGAGCTACCACAAACTTATTAGTTGTGTAACATAGTGAACTACTTCACAGTCATAAAGATAATCCATAAAGCAAACATATAGGGAGATTGTTTTGTTCACAGCAGTAATTGAGAAGAAGCCTCATCTTTTTTCCTGTTTGGCATCTTACTATTTCAGTCAAAGTGGATTGTGTTCTCCATTGTTACCCTTTCGAAAAAAAGCAATTACAGAAATGACTTAATAAAAACATACTTTCAGATTTCAAAATAGTTTGTATGCCAGGCTCTCAAAGACTATTCTAGAAAAGTCAGTTCGACCTAATATAAGAAGAAGGTCAAGTATGGAAAATTATAGTAACAAAACAGTAGAGTAAAAATGTCTGAAGCATGTAGAGGTTAGCTGTAAACAGAAAGAATAAAACCTCCCTAAAAGTTATAAAATAGTCCAAGCTACATAGCTACTATATTTTTCTAGCAGGTGTGTTTTCTACCACAGCCTTGATCTTTATTACTTTATATTTTTAAAATAACTTAGAATAATAATGAGTTTGCCTGCCAGCAGCCAACTCAAAAACATAATAAAAAAACCTCAAAAAACATAGCCACCATTACAGTGGCAGGGAGAAACTCTCCCCAGCAGCCCATTTGTTGTGTCCAGTCCTTTCCCTTCTTAGCAGTCTCAATCAGACAAAGTTCCTGGCTATATTCAGCTTATTAGGAACCCAAGTTCTTCAACACAGACTTAGGTTTCACCGGAAGGAGTGGTGATCTTTTTCCCCTCTGTAATCTACTGCCAAGTCTGCAGAGTCCTTGTAGCAGCAAGCCGCAGCATAAGGAAGGGAAAAAATATTCCATCCAGGTGTGAAATGATTCATAGGCGGCATCTGAGCTCTTCAAAGGATTCTGTCAGCGCTGTCATCAATCGATATTTAAGCCTAAATCACAGCCAAGTGGGCTGTGATTTAATCTCATCCGTCAGATGTGAGAAGCTGCCTGTTTGTTCTTGAGTTAACGTGTTTCATCTTTGCTGACACAGTATCTCAACTGTCTGCACAGTTTTCATCACTTTGAATGCCATCATCCGATCTACAGAAAAACAAGCCATGCCCCTTGGTAATCCACATAACATAACAACAGCAGAAACAGCCACTGTCTCATGTGCTAGACTCTGCCCAGAAGCGTTGACCTGAAAGGGAGAGGGAAATGTAAATAAGTAAAGACAATCACTAGAATGATGTAAATCTTCTCAGACAGGTTCAGAGTGCCTCAGATAAGGATCTGGTGAAACTGAGGTTCATGTTATCATAGATTTTGAAGCCCAGAGTCTTTGTTCGCCTTCCCACCCTGATGTGTAGTGTCTGTGCGCTGATGTGAGCAACTCCCCCCTTTCCCTCCACAAATTAACTAGGACTAATCAGCTGGAACTGTTACATCCCCTCGTGATATCCCAGGAAAAAAAAACACAGCCTGAGGAGAATCCTTGGGGTCGTGGTCTAGGGTTGTCTCTCTGTGGTGCTGCAGAGTGGATCAGAAGAGTTGGGATGTTCTATCTGCGGGTACACCTATAAGTGTTAATGTACCAGCTGCCTGAAACAGTCACAAGAATGCTCGACTAATGGTCAGTTCCTTGGGATACTGGTAGTTTTAAGACTAAAGCGGAGGTGTGGCTTAGGGGTGAAAATGCAGACTTTTCATATACCTGTTTAATTCTGTGTCTCTACCTTTTTACCTGATTAGTTTTCACTGCCATAATGGCTCATGTATTCTTCCACAATTAGTAAAATGAAAGAGCTGGCAAGGCTATGTTCAGCCAGCAGCAGAAGAAAAGTCAAAAATAGGATTTCGCTTAAATTTGTTTTATCCAGCTTGGGCTCTTTTCATGAACACATTTGCCTCAGAATGATCTTTGTGCAAACCTCATCCCTGTCTGAAAGGGATGCAATGTGAGGAAGTACAGATTTCTTTGA
Source organism: Pampusana beccarii (assembly GCA_013399365.1). NCBI lineage: Eukaryota > Metazoa > Chordata > Aves > Columbiformes > Columbidae > Pampusana > Pampusana beccarii. The sequence continues at coordinate 122,553 of VWYH01003056.1, forward strand.
AGTTTAACGAGTATTTTTTCCTACACTGAATAACACGAGAAATTAAGATACAAAATTACTTATTCTAATTCCGTGCCCTAAGGGAGAGAAGGCTTGATACGGTTTAAGATAAAGACTCTTTTTTCCAAGAGTCACAGACTGGAGGGGGGGATTTACACCAATGCTGTGCCCCATCTGTTGTAACATGTAGCATGCCATTTGGTTTTGACTATTTGATGCTTGCTCTGTATCCCATTCTCTTTATTTACTGATGCGGGTAACCTCTGACACAAACCTCAGTGTCTTCCATCTGTCCTTTTCAATGTGATTCTCGGGACTTTCGCTCTCATAGGAAGCCAAGTAAAGTGCTGCAATCAGAAGCAAATACAACGTGTTAAGGCCTACTGGCATTTTACAATTTGTTCTCCCTGGAAAGTGGACTGAAGTTAAATGAAGCAGACTTGTATTATCTGTCCCTCAGATTAGGGCTCCAGAATCCCATTAGGAAGTACAGCATTGCTTATAATTGCATCCAGACAATACTAACAAACAGTGCATGGGAACAAAGACTGTCCTGAGGGGCAAAAATAAAACCAGTGAAAACTCAAAAGCACAAGAGTGGAAGAAAACACTCAAAAGAAAAAACTGAGCCCAGGGACATAGTGCTTTGTAAACAACCAGGAAAGTCCCCATTTTCTTTCTTGGGCAGCACCCTATAGTGTAAAGCATCCTGAAAGTCCATCTGAATACACTTCAGATTATATTTACGGGGACCACATATCCAATCTTTTTTTTTTTTTTAAATTCAATTTCAGAGAAAAGGATAACATCAATTCTCACAGAAGACGTGTGCATCAGAAGAGAAATCCTATTTTCTCTCTCATTTGTATGGAAGAAGCATTTTTCACTTGCCAGACAGAGATGTCTCAGGACAAAGTCTTTCTTTACTGTGAGGAAGCAACAACTTAACATGGAGAGGCTAAGCCACAGCCAGTGACGCACCTGACCCAGAGGAAGCCCAGAACTCCTTACCATCATCACTGAAGACCGGGACAGTGAGCAAGTACTGCAAAATCTTCCGATCCCTTTCAAACGGACACTCCACTTGCTTCCACGTCATAAATTCACTGACTTGTTTTGCCAATTCCCAAAATTTCTGTCAGAATAGAAAAGAGGTGCTATAATAGTACTGTCTACTCTGATTTTTTTTTAAAAAAAGAGAGGGAGATATCTCAGTTTCAAGTCCAAGGCTTGGATTCTCCCTGGTTTTTAAGCTAGAATTGAATGTGACCTGACTGAACAAATCAGCTTCTAACTTATGCATTTCTGTTTCAAACTGGGATAACTTCCTACTCCTCCACCCTGGTAAAAATGATGTTATTTAAGAATATAAATAATAGATCATGATCCACACTCAGTTTCTTTTCAAGGAGTTCATAATGCTCCTGATGCCCAACTTTTCACTTTGATGATGCTCATGCTTGTTTGTTTCACGGTGAAATATTTAGTAATTTTCACACAAAAAAAATCTCTAGATGCTTACCACTGACAGTTTGAAATCCAGATGTTCCATTTTAGTTAGCTTACTGGAAATACTCAGTGTTCTTGCTGGAAATTTATGCCAAAAATAAACATTCCCCATGTAATGTGTTGATGTCATTCATTGATAAAGTCTTTTAATTAAAGTTTAACATGCCTCAAGTGCACATGTATTCCTTGAGTAAAAGGATATTCCAGATCTGTCTAGACGAATTTGAGTAGTGGGAAAAAGTCAGAACCTTTTCCCCCACTAAAAATTTGTGAATATTGAAAGGATTTCTATAAAAATTCCATCTTCAGCAAACCCACATTTTTCTGACTGCTTCCCAGCTCCTGTAAGAAGTAACAGATACGCTCAAATTCCAGTCTGGTTTTGGTCTCCCAGAATCCAGCAGAAGCTGAACCATGATCTGCCTTCAGTTTTCTGTCTCAATACCACACTCAATGCTCTACTTACTTCAAAATTGATGTGACCGTTTGGAAGACGACTGGCACAACCCTCATTGAGGAAGTAAATATCTTTGATCAGGAGGCTGAAGAAAGGTATCACAATCTAAGGAAAGAACAACATTATTCTCAGTCTAGTCCTGAATCAAAATATAAAGCTCTACAGAGAAAAATAAAATGAAGAAAGGTGATACAAAAGACAAGCAATATACCAAAGGACCAAGATCTCTATGATATTTCTCTCTCCTTACACAAAGATTTTCTATTCATTGTATTTTAAAATACATGATGTTTCTCTATCCTCCTTTGGGTGGGAAGGTATTCCCTATAGCTTTGTTTCCAGCTTTGTGCCAAGCTGTTTCCAATTCCTTGAACTCTTCTTGGCATGTAGCTCCCTCAAGGTCTCAATTCAAATACCTGTTGGCACTCCAGTGCTTGTCAATTGTGGCTATGAGGTGTGTTTAGAACAACAACATGCTGAACTAATTTCATTTGTCATGTCCCTCTTGTTTTTGCTTTCTCATTTTCCCTTTCAGATTTCAGAATATTAGAGCTCAGAGGTGCCTACTTCTTAGATGGAATTCCTGCAGCGTATCTTAGTGCAGCTCTACCTCTTGACAGGGCCTTGCTTGGTAAATGAGGGGAGATGCCTGTTAAAGCACAGCATGGAAAATTTGGGGGTAGCAGCACAAACTGCTTTTGAACTACAGCTCCTTGAGCTCATGCAAGAAATTGAACCTTGGCACTGACTGTAACAAAATGAAGCGTTTCCTGCCAGCTAGACAAATCGAAGTGTTTTTCTTTGGAGAACGATGGAACATTCTTATATTCTTAGAATGGCTGTATTTTAATTTGCACCCTACAAAAATTTTCACAGCTGCAGATCCTTGTTGCAACCGGGGATAAAACAAGTATCACTTATCGCTATTTCCACGGGAGACTTTGCTGCATCATTTCAGTATCTGCAAGTTCTTTCTTTGAAGTCTCAAACCTCACCTTCCTCTGAAAATAAGCAAGCACCTTCCATTTAAACTTCTGGTGCTTTGAACCATCTGTGGACAAATCTTTAGGGCACAGAAAAAAATCCCTGCTTTTATTTACACATGCATAACAACAATATAGACTAGCAGACTGCACATGCTTCATCCTGCCTGGGAGTTCGAATTATTCTATGAGCACCAAGATGAGGTTTATTAAACACAGCACAAAGTCCTAATATTATAAGCAATTTATGAGCAACTGCTAAGTGGGTAGCAGCTAGGAAGCTATTTGGCTCCTTTCCACGGAACTACAACTGAGATTATGCATTAATGCGTGACTGAATTAATTTTTTTTCTCAAAAGCTAACTTATTTTAAAGAATAAAGAAAGATGCCATCTCTATTAGTACATAGTTCACAGCCACTCCTGAACATGGTAGGGGAATTTTAACCCACTGTGTTACCCAAACACCTGATTCATCTCACCATTTCCACTAAAAACCTCCAGAGTATATTTAAAGCTCATGTAAAGACTGTATACAGGAAGGAGGCTCCACAGAATCTAGATAGAAGCTCTGTCTAGGTTTGAGTTTTTGAATACCTTTTCTGAGTAGACTTTAAAGCATTTCCACCGAAAACCGTCAACCACTTAAAATGGAGCACAAGTAGCAGCTGTAAGAACAAATTACCAGCAACCTCTTTTCAGTTCTTAGACCTTTCCATCTGTATTACTGGTTTATGAGATAAAGTTCTCTGTCAAATAAGAAATGAGATGAGGAAATGCACTTATTTTACATAAATAATCAGAGCAATCACTTAACGTTTGCTGCTTTCAGTCAGTACCAAACCGGCAGCCTAAGATGAATAGTCTGGCTTCCACCTGGCTTCCACAAATATTCCATTTACTTTCTAAGGTAGCTTACATGTTAATATTTAGACATTCTGAGTAAAGAGAGATTCAGTTTCGAGCCTTTTTATAAGGCTACCAGGGGCAAAGCTCCTGAGTAACAGAATCCCAAGACAAAAGCTTCCTACGCAACTTAAGAAGTACATTTCCCTTCTGGCCACCACCAAGTCATTTGTAAACATACCTTCTCTCTGCTGCTATGAGCTGTCAAGGACCTTTGAGCAGCACCACGCAGAGCAGTTCGGTAATTATAAAAATTGCTAGAAGGATCCATCTGATGCTACAAGGTATGAAAAAATGTAAATAATGAGCCTTGGAGAGCAAGTGTCATCACCATACACAATTGTTTTTCACTTGAGCAACTATTTTTAAAAGCAAGAGGTCTGCTGAATAGCACCACAATCACAGCCTTTTAGAGGACTGCAGCATCTGTTTATCTCTTCTTTCGATCAGATAGAAATGTTCACTCAGCACAACAAGGGATTCAAAACAAGTCAATAGCATGAAAGCAAAGGCAGGTTTCTCTTCACAAAGAGGGTAGCTCAACTTTAATTCAAAAGCCAAAATAATTAAACTAAGACAACAGTGGGTCTTGGCACTAACATTCTGCTCTTCCTACGTATGCAGGTTTCTCAGAGCTGGTTCAGTTGCAATGGCAAAGCTCAGACACCTAAATCCGTTAGTGCCCTCACCTCAGTGCTCCAAGACTGACTGCAGCTCCTCAACGACTAGGACTGACTGCATGGCTCACAAAGCTCGTCCTTAACCAGGCCAGTCCAGCTTGTGTAATAAGGTCAAATGAAATAGGGCTGTAATGTTAAGAGCAGCTCCCTGAGCTGCGCAGCCAGCCTTGGCACAAGGAAAGCTATGTCCAGCTCAAGGGAGCCTGAGGCAGAGAGAGCTATCCAGTTTTAATCTGTTGTTGTAGCACAAGTCAAATCTCCCAATGATGCTAATAAACGCTTGTGTCAGGCCCAAAACATGAAATTTTATTTATCTTACTAATAAAGAAGCTGAATTAACTGACTGCCATTTACAGCAGGATAATTTACTTGATGGTAAATAATCTCTTGGGAAAATCACAAATTCATACACTACTACAGGATCTTTTACAACGGTCTCTGCTACCTGAAGGTAACTGGCAATCAATTAGTTCAAGACAAATTTCTCTGAAAGGTCAAGGCAGCCACCTTACAGCTCAACTAGATTTTCAAAAGCAGAGCTGCATTAGGTCAGTCCCTCTCACACACATCTCCCTTTCAAGAGTTTATCTTTTTTTTTTTTCTTTTTTTGGTAATTCTTAGGAGATGGGGTTTGGAATTTAAAAACAAACAAAATCAAACAGCTTCTATGACCTTCTTCCAAACTGAAAGAGCAAAAGTCAGCTGAAAGATATGACAACTTCTGGAATTTCATGATGAGCACAAACATACTAAATTAAACATGTCATAATGAAGCCAAACTTGCATTTTAGAGAGGTTAAAAGTAAAATGCTATTAACAGCCCTGTGTCCAAATATTGGCCAAACTTACCTCAAGAATATCAAATTTGGCTGTTTTCACTTTTGCCCAAGTTTTCTTTAATCGAGACACAGAACTCATGTTCATTCCAGCTTGATATAAGAGAAAGAAATCATTTTAGCATTAAAATAAAAAATATTTCAAGTAGCTAAGGCTAGTAAGTATTTCTAAAGCAAAGGAGCTATTAACAATCTATTAACAATAACAAACAATTTCAACAGAGCTACTCAGAAGTCGGACTTGTCATTTTATTGAAATGCCAATGTTAAAAAAACTTTTGGAAACAAAAATCAACATCTCTTGCAGAATGAAAGCTGTAAAAAAATGCTAAGACATTATTTAATGTCATTTTGATAAAACATGAATATACAGTAGGAAAGCACAAATGAGTGTTCTGAATACTGTCTCTTAAATATTTCATTGCATACTACACACACATCTACGAAGTTTTCATATTTCAAATTTTAAAAATATTCCCAGTATTTTCCTATCAGATATAAAAAGGTGTGGAATTTTTAAACCACTATAATACTTAGGATGCAACAGAAACAACGGAAGACATCAATCCTCCATATGACATGAAGAGTTTCTATTTCAATTTAGCACTGAAGTTGGTTTCAAAAAGCTGGGATTTAGATCTCTGAGCAGTTGAATAAAAACTTATTCTGTAATTTACACTATGGCAATAAATCACTTCTTACATACATAACACTACAATAATGTTGAGCAATTCTCCACCACTTCCCCTCTGAACATCACAGTGCTGAGCACGCCAAGCAGCAGACTTTTGTATAAAGTACCACACGTCCTTTACCCGGACTCAAATGGGGACAAAACATCTTAGGACACATACTTACAAATAATAGCCATTAAGGAGTTAAAGTTGCCAATGTTAAAACATTCCCGAGCCACATCAATGAAATATTCTATCACTTTTGCTCTGTGCTTCTTCTTCACAGGCTGCAAGAGATGCCATTGGAGTGTTACTTAGACTCAGCAGGAAACAGAGCAATCTGACCTATCCCCAAAAGAAACAACACCCCTGTTAAAAGTCTTTTCCACATGTTCCACAACTTCAGGGTGTGCTTTACATGTAAATGAAGCCACACTATTGTGTTCGGAAGCCCTCATGACAGTAGAGACAACCCAGACACTTCGCAGGTAGAGAACAAGGGTGACAGGTACAGCAGTTCCGCCCAGAAGAAGGGTACAAAGAAGAGCAGAGAAGGGGTCAGCGCAGAGGAGAGAAAAGATGCCTCTGTTGACAAGGGGCTGCAGGAGGGAAGGGCGGGCCAGATGTGCTCCTGTGCCAACAAGGACAACAGCACAACATCCTCACTGTGTCACATGAATGAGGCTGAGGCATGAGTACGATGCTGAAAACTTATTTTCTCTTCAGCCCTGCACTGGCTTCATTCACACATGAAAAAGTGCAGAGCTGGGAGAATGCAAAGTCAAAGGGGAACCAAACCTGTAAAGTCTTCACAGTTTTAGACAACCAGACTAAACAAAACCTTTCAGCAGAAAACATCCTCACTCACCATACAGATTTCTGTTGCAACCAAGTAACTGAGCCTGTTAAACCATTCCACATAGGCTTCCAGATGCCGGGTCTTCTTTCGATCTCCATAGCAGCCCTGCAGACAGAAGAAAACCAGCAACTTTTAGTGTAATCTTCACCTTTTTCCTGAGAGACGCCTTTTGACTTTCTGCCTTGCCATCCCTAAACACTGTAAAGTACACAGAAATAACTCGATTAACTAAAGCGACAAAAAGCTTAGAGTGAAAGCAGCAGTGACAGTATTTGAGCATACAGAACTTCCTCCCCGCTGTTGGCTCAGTAAAGTACTCAAGCAGGCGCGTAGAACCCATTGCCTGTTGTAAAGTCCTACTGGGATGCTTTGAATACTTTGGACACGTTACATTTGGTTGTTTATGCTAAACTAACATACTTGATCCTAATTTTCAGAGATCAGCTCTACCATTGTGACTGGATTCTCCCCTTCCTAGCCATTGCTATTTGTTCTGTGGTGCCTTGGAAGAATTCCCACACTGTATCTCAGGGCTGCCTAAAAAGCGGCAGACACAAGTTTTAATTCTATCTACAAAATACTTTTCAGAAACTGTATAACTGAACATCAAAATGTAAACTTGAGTCACTCTATTCTGTTTGTTGGTTTTACGAAGGACAGTAATTCAAGTTTTAACTGCCTGACTTTGGCACACTTAATTTACAGAGCGTAAGTCATCTTGAAAGCAGCACTCAAGGAGATATCAAGCTCTTGCATGGTTAGCTGAAAACACTACGTCTTTGCCCTTCACCTCACATGGATCTAGAGCTTGCTTCCCACTTGCTGTAATGTGTGCTCTGCCTGCAAATTGCCCCACTTGCCAGTTTGCTGCAAAGGGTTCGGTTTACTAAAAGGAAGAACAGATGTCGAAAATGAGTAATGCAAAAGCCAAAGTTAAAACCAGCCTCTTCCAGCTGTAGACCACATAGGTGGCCTGGAAAAAACATCCACAGGATGAAGTTCTCACAGAATCACACAGAATCACAGAATGTTAGGGATTGGAAGGGACCTCAAAAGATCATCTAGTCCAATCCCCCTGCCGAAGCAGGACACCTAGGTGAGGTTACACAGGAAGGCGTCCAGGCGGGTTTTGAATGTCTCCAGAGAAGGAGACTCCACGACCTCTCTGGGCAGCCTGTTCCAGTGTTCCGTCACCCTCACTGAGAAGAAGTTTCTTCTCAAATTTAAGCGGAACCTCTTGTGTTCCAGCTTGAACCCATTACCCCTTGTCCTATCATTGTTTGCCACCGAGAAGAGCCTGGCTCCATCCTCGTGACACTCACCCTTTACATATTTATAAACACTAATAAGGTCACTAATAAGGTCTCCCTTAGCTTAAACCAGAAAAAACAGCAAATGCTTTAATTTAAGTCAATTTGTTGACTGAGTTCTGGAGCTCCAGGAGTTAAGAGGACTTTGACTCTGAACCTCATTTCTGCTGGTCCTTATTTGTTGCTGGAGCTCAGTTCTAGCTCATGGGGCCTCTGAGCTCCAAGATGTTAAATATCACATTTCAGAGCTGCTCCAGATCTGCTCCAATTACCTTGTCATTATCCAAAGGATCCTTCTGCACAAAAGCCTGGACAAACTCTTCTGGTCCAATATAATTGAGTCTCTCCTAAACAAAGCACACAAACAGTCAAGTCACATCCTATGTCAAGCTGCATTTCAAAAGGAAAGGAAGGATGAAATCATATTTGAAGCGTAACAACTCACAAGCTCTATGTGTGTCAGCTGCTGAGCCAATGTGTAAGGATCATTGCAGACTGTGATTATGTCCCTCTGAATGGACTGGGGCTTGGTCTTGAGAACCGTGAGGCGATCTGTGGACGTGGCATTAATTTTTGCAAGTACTTCCTCGTACTGGCTAACAGTGGCAAGCTTTCGAATCAGGTTCTGGAGGAGCTGCTGTACGTTCTTCCAATACATCTGTCACGACATGAAAAAATCGGGAGACAATTTCAAAATGTGAGAAGTCTGCGTGACAGCAAAACAGATTGATGCTGATAGCTCGTCATGGTTTAACCCCAGCTAGCCACTAAGACCATGACAGCAGCTCAACTCGCTCCCCCGCAACCTTAGTGGGACAGAGAACTGAAAAGGGAGAAACTCGTGGGCAGAGACAAAAACAGTTCAATAAGACAATTTATTGCCATCTTAAAATATGCTCTACTATGTGCGTTTCTAATGCTAGCATTTCATCAGACCAAAAGGAATCGAGATGAGCATTTGAACACTGATTGTCTCATGGATTCAGTAGTGACCTGGTTAGCCCAGTAGCAGCAGAAAAGACATGCACAATCTACTCCATGAAAAGTACCACCTATCACTGGCCAAAACACAAGAAATGAAAATGCTCCATCTTCTGCTTGAGAACACACAAAAAACATGTGGTCATTCCCTGATGAAAAAAGTGCCTGCATCTCTGGAGTAAATCAAGATCAGTTTCACTGAAGTCAGAGTTAAAACTTGCAGTAAATCTGAGAAAAAAGAGAAGATAATAAAGCCATCTCTCTTTTCTTTCACCCTGCAGGCCTTTCTGTATGGCGGTTTTAAATTAACAGGAGCAACAAATTTAAGCAGGAGCAGGACTTGACAAAGATCTGTGTAACAGCCCCTAAGGCAGTTACTTTCTTGAATTCCAGACACCAACACCCTAGAAGCCACTAAAACAAAACATAAGTGGCTGAAAACAGGAGCACCAAAACCTACTGGCAGCACAGTACAGTCTGATAGTCCTAGGCAGGAATGTTTCCTGTATTCTAAGGAATTCATCATTCCCTCCAAAGCTGCCATTAACATGAATTTCCAAATTTATTAAAATACAACAGCACTATCTAGGATCAGGTGAAGTCAGTCGTGTTCAACCAAGGCTGAATTTGTCTTGTTACTTGGCAAACAATTGCTTTCTGCTTAGATGTATTCTTTTTTTCCTAGTCAAATAACACACAGCATAATTTTTCACCGGAGTGGCTGAGGTGATAACAGGGGGACCCCAAGCTTTTAAAGAAAATAAACTGCATTTTACTTAGAAAGACGCTTCATGTGCTGTGCTTCCATAAACAGGTATTAGGTGACAAACAGACAGACTTGCTTCACCGACCCATTCCTTTCCAAATTCTTTGAAATTTCATGCAAGAGAATTTTATGAAGCATTTTCTTGCCTAGCTGGTAATCAACTAAGAATAAAAAGTATCTAAAATACTCAGGCTATTCTGGCTACTGATGGAAATCACGTAATAAACAGTGGGTTAATCTTCAAAGCAAAAAAAGAAACCTTGCCTGAATTTGTGGCTCATGTTAACCCAGAACTGACAACAAAATCAGGGAGAAAATGGGTGAAGACACAAAGCTGAATCACCTAATTCTGGTCAATCTGCTTCTGTAGCTTGAAAACCAAGGAGAAAAGTCAAAGTGGCATAGATACTGTCCAAACCAGAACAAGAAATCAGGGTAATTGGCCCACATCTAATCTCATGGGAGTTTAACACAAAAAATATCCCTCTATCCAGTGATGAGGTAAAACCCTCATGGGACAAAGGCAGTAGGAAACATCAGTTTCCTCTCACACCTCACAGGTGTACCAGAGTCCACAAAAACGTCTCTCTGCTCTTCTGAGGCTGTCTCCTCTCTGGCAGAGGCAGGGACCTCGAAGCATTCTGTGCAAGGACAAGTACGTACTGTGCACCCATAATAGGTATTTGCTGCTGGACCGTTACATGCATTTTTTTGATATCACATATATATTTATTAAGACACCAACAAACTCACAGAATATGCCTTTTCTCAATTAGATACTGATTGTAATATCGCTACTGCTCAACCTAGACAATATCGGTCTTCCTCTAAATTAGCTTTACCTTTTCCCACTTACTTGTCCTTTAGTCTAATTTTTGAGTCTGTATTCATGCTGGTATTTTCTCATAATGCACATATGGGTCTATCTAGTTTTATATAAACCAGCATGATCACATAGAAACAAGGCACCTTGGACTTTTAGGTTGAAGCACCCTGTTCCCTACTCTTACTCGAACCTCAAAATATTACACACACCCCTTTCCTTGTAGATGATGTCTAAACAAGTTTACATTTCAGTTTGTTAGAAAGCCTTATGACTTCTCTGTTAGCTCCTGTATGTATGCAGCAACATGAGCTGCAAAATCAAGATATATCATATCAAAGTATCATGATATATATATCATATATATCATATCAAAATCAAGATATATCATCTTTACATATTCCTAAGCTCTGCTATTCTGTCTTTTTTTTTTTTTTCTAATTTCAAGGGCCTTTAAAAAAATATACTGCTTGATATTTACGCTATATCTAGTTAGACTTGGAGATAGCCACAAATAAAGGCAACAATGCTGATATTTATTTATATTTTAAAACCTCTGAGGACTGGACAACACTGGAAAAAGTGACGGGACACTTCATCTAAAGGTCCCCCCACTCCGTGTCTGTCCTGTACAGGTAGCGACTCGAAGTACCATTACCACCTTGCTACATATGGAATATCGTATGTTAAATATGAGTTTCCACAGTCAATCTTACTATACGATATAACTGTGGAAAGAAAAAAAAAAGAAGAGGTCAGTGCAATGTTGGGCTGCACATGCAAAGACATCAGGATACAGGATGTGGTTTTGGTGAGACTGCATACACTAATCAAGTGTTTCACAGAAAAAAAACACTGACAAATGTTGATATAGAATTAATCAAGAAATGCAAGAAAATGGCTGCCTGGCAAGGTTTCAAAGGCTATACCTTGAAATTATGGTAAAGTGGTAGAAGGAATCAGAACAATCCAGAAATACCTCATGAGCATGATGACCGCTCAGGACACAAAGAAGGAAAATGTGAAAGGAATGGAATCAAACTCAGGGAGAAGCAGCAGGGAGGTGTGAGGAAACCATCAAGGTTTTACCAAAGATGCTTTTTTGATGGAACATATGTTAACATGGTGAATGGTGTTAGTTGGACTCTTACTTGTAGCTCTTTACAGTACTGGAGCACAATAACTTGGGAAATGGAATAAGAAGCTACAAGAAGATGAACTGCAGGGAACAGGAACAGGAAACACTGCTTCTTTTGTTATCCTTCAAGGTAATGACTCACACAAAACCAAGCAATCTGCAGAAAAGCAATGTCAAGGAAGTTGCCATTCACTGTTCCAAGCAGTTCACAATAATGCAAATCAATTTACTGCAGCGCTTGCTTTCCCATTTTCTTTCTAAAGGAAACCTCAAAGTCAACAAAAGCTCAAAGCTAGAGCTAGAAAAGACCTATAGCTCACTGCTAGAACATCATTCCCTGTTGCTCATTTTCTAGCAGTTTGTACATCTGCCTTTCCCCTCAATAGATTATTTCACTATTTAAATTGTCTGTACTGCCAGAAACTTCACTGTAGACAACCCTTCCCTCTTGCCACTTCACTCTTGCATCCACCTACTCAACTTTCCCCAGGCTAAACATCTCACTCGCTCTTTTTGTGCCAGCGGATATTTTAAAGTGGGTGCGAGTCACTAATCTTACTACTTTTCCTTGAACTGAACTTCAGTTCCCTGTCTTCATATTAAGAATACCCAGAAACAAAGCACTGTACAGGGAAACGTGCCTCATGGCACCCCTACAGTGAAGGCAAACCTATTATTGTCTCACCACACTCCAAAGCCCCCTGTGGTTATCTTGCAACAATTCCAAGCCTTCCCATCAAATCTGGCATGCTTTCCATTTATATTCCGTACTGCATATCGCTCCCTTATTCCATCTTCTTTTGTCCCTCCCCACTTTATTAACATCAAAATGTATGTCAGCTTCCAAATTCAGTTTAGGTTTGTTTTCTTCCACCCTTGTTTATAGTCTCTCAAGGTCTTTCCAGGCCTTTGGCAGCACTCACAACTCCTTCCAGTAAAGCTTACCTACCGAAGCCTGTTAACATGCCATTTGCTGCTTCATCCGTACCACTATTCAAAAGCTTATATAGGGAACACCAGGCCCTGGGGAACGCTAGAAACGTGATGCCATTTAACAATTGCTCTTTGCATTTATAGTTCTTCCAAACGCCACTCTGGTGTCTTTTGTAATCTTAGTATTATATTATGCAAGCTCACATGATCTGCTTATCAAAACCTTGTTAATTACTTTTCCACTAAGTGAAGATGCGTCTTGGCTTTTGGCTGAGTTTATTTCTGTACTTACAAAACAGGCATCGGTTAAGCATCAAAATATTTCCTAAGACCTCCATGAAACTTCCATCTGAGAACTGGGATTTAAAAAAAGGCCAAGTGATTTCCTCATGTGGTGCATATCCAGAGGATGGAATACAAGAGACTTCCTCCGCATCCTTATCCAATGCTTTAAGGTCAAGGCAATTCTTCCTGGTCCAGTTTTCCTTCAGAAACTTTTTCCTAAACCTGTTATAACACTTCCATTGAGCTAAAGGTCAGAGGCCCGATTCCAACACACCTTACACAAATTGAAGAAATCACCAACATCAGTTGGGATTTCTCAGATATGCCAGTCTTTCCAGTGCCTTATCTAGCTTCTTCTAAGCAGAATCACCAAAATGAAAAATATTAACAGCCACCAAGTTGTGTCTGTTGGCACAAGATGCAATTATATTATGGGTTTAAGGATGGAGTGAATCCTGCTATGCTATGAGAAGGATCTGCTTATGCTGTTTGGTTTCTTCCTAGGCCTGGACACCAGACAGAACTTTTCCCCTACAAGCACCTTCATAATAAGTTAACTTAGCCACCCAGAGCCGCACCATGTTATTAACAGCAACAAACCTGAAATATCAAAGCATTGAAGTAATTCCTTTTTATCCAATAATAATTGTGTGCAGACAACTTACTTCATCGCCACTGGCTATTCTTTGTGCCAGCTCCTTTAAGTTCCTCATCATTCTTTCATCTCGGAAATCATAAGGAAACGTCTCTGTCCATTCAGTCAACAACTGCAGGATTTTGGGTGCGATTTTTCGTATCCGGTTCTATTTGAAAATGGTAAGAAGGAACATTATATATACAGCACATACCTAACCTCATAAAAAAAGAATTCCCCTCTGTAGTATACTATGGAGCAGAAGGGTATGAAGGTCAGTTAAATTTTTAAGCTTAATTTAATTAAGCATTGGATTACAGGCCAGAGCCAATACCCAATGAAACTAATGCAAAGATTCGCATTGTCTTAACTGACCTGTACATTACATTTCCGGGTAGGTGGAAAATGTTAGAATAATATCTGTGCTTTCCTCTCATTACCAGGAGCATGTCAGTGCAAGACATTTGTTAGTGTTTCCATAACTTATGGCTAACTGTCAACAACGAAAGTGATAAGCTCCAGTTCTGCTAAGACTTAAGCACACACTTTACCTTATAGGGAGAAAACTAGAATTATTCAAGTCTCTTAATTGCATTTGTGTTATGAGGCAGAGGTTCTATCCAAACATCCACATCCTGCTCCCTTTCAACTCCATACATGACACACAAACACTCATTCCCATGCAAAAGGGCCAGCAATCTAAGCCACTCCACAAAGGCTGAAGCAAGACTGCAGCTTAAGCAAGCAAGACAGGTCAGTCTAATTCCCATTCATGAGTTTAATTCATCATTACATCCTTCCAACATTTTGGCATTATATAGCAAGATGTCCAGAACCCTGAAACAAAAGCAACTAGTGCAGGGCCAGTGCAGGATACATCCTTAATAGCAAGGACTTTTGTTTCTGGCCCATGTATTGGTAAAACAGTGCAGGAGCAGCACCTGTCTTCATGGAGGACAGGCTGAGCAGTGTGGAAATTTCCCACGAATGCCAGTGAATAAAGGGTCCAATTCTAGTTGTTTGTATCAGGTTTTCAACCTAAGCCTATCAAGGACTCTCTTGAGTAGGGACATTTTGATGTGGGCTGGGTAGAGACATTTGACTGGAACTAACAGGAGTCACTGAGAGTGATGGATCTTACCTTGTCCAGGCCAGGCTCACTTAGTCTCTGCTGCTCAGTACACAGATGGCAGACTTTGGCCATGACCTCATACGGATGCATGAACAGACGTGAACTGAGAAGGAAAGTGAAGATATATGTCCTCTGCAAACAAGAGGAAGACAGAAAAAGGAATAAATCACCACCAGTTTTATATTTTCTCAAAACGCATTCCCAACAAATAATTTCCTAATACTTTACTATCTGCAGCAGAGAATTGTGCATGTGGCTGTGCCAAGAGCTATTAGTGCAGCACTAAGCATTGAATTTAACACTTGTCATTGCTCCAGAACCAGCTTTATAAATACACGCTTAGGCCAAGTTATGCAAGATTTAACCAAAACAAGGCAGGGCTGGTTTAGGTCTCCTATTGTACACAGCATTATTATAAGATCAGACAATGGTGCATTTAATCCATCAAACAGCAAGCCATACTAGGTATTTACTCCATAAATGAGTCACCGGGGTTGCACACCTCACAACGGGAATAATAAAGAATTCGACTTCTAAGGTCAGGTGAATTACTGCAAGCTGCACTCACATGAAGCACATGTTTGTATTGCTGCTGATCACGTACTTAAATGCCTTTCCTTAGCAATTTGATGTGACACACTCTGCTTTTGCTGCAGATGTGGAAGTTTCCCTTTAGGAGATGCATCAGGCCTAGACTGGGAGTATAGCTAGCTGGGTGTATAGACTTACATCAGGATAGTAATCCACGTTGGGTACCAAGTGCTGGATCAGAGCTTCCAGAGACCCCGACAGGAGGTTGTTGTCATGGTAATAGAGCCCTCCGCAGTCATCCTCTTTTGTCTGATATAGGTTCCTGTTGTAGCCACTGCTGTCAAACATAGCTGCAAAGGGAGGTGTCTGGGGCATCCTTTCCTGAGGAGACACACAAAAGAGAGATGGCATAACTACAGAAGGTGCAACGTAAAAGGTTTTAAGAAACCCCAAATACTGTTAATTTCTCTTAGTATTGCTTGTCTTCTGGGTGAAAGTGGAGGAAAGCACATAGGTTAATTTTACAGAATAAACATGAATAACTCATTCTGAAGTTAGAAGAAGAGGCTCCTTATTTTGCTTAAATTTTCCATATATCATGATTTGAACTCATTGTGAGATGGATACCGAAATATCCACTCCACTCCTCACATTGCCAGTAGTTAAGTATCTATATTCTAGGGACTTGGAATAAATCCACATATTTGACCAACTGGTCAATCTCAAGAGACAGTCCTGCACTAGGAGGAAAACCAAGCATCACACCCTGGATGGCTTGCACACAGCAGCAAAGACTGTATTATCTTCCAGCCCATGCAGATTTCTTTCAAAAGGTCCAACACGGCCTCTCATCACTGCCTGTCCATCACAATTGCCAGGTGCTTCTTTTGTATCTTGCTGTTTCTTCATTAAATGAGAGGTAAGAGGTCCAGGGTAAGAGTTAGAAGTGTACGAGAATACTGACAGGTCTGGGGAACTCAGACTTTCTGTAAAGCTGAAACAGCCACAGCCAGTGCAGAGGGAGAGAAGGTGAAGCCCTGAAGAGGTTATGTGTGAGGACAGTCTCCTTGTGTGACATGACAGCCGTGTAACTGCAATCAAAAGCTCCCATTTCCCAACTCCACCCTGGTAAACGAGCACTGGGTTTTTCCAATAACACTGTGACAGGTGTGACCCAGGCTAAAGCCTGACACTTGAGTGTATCTCTCTCCACCTACTCTCTTCTGAGCAGCTCCACAGAAATTTGGAAAAAACACTCCTGTGTATAGTTGCTTACTAATGTTGTCCAAGTTCACCAAGGATGCGAGCAGAGTTGGAGAGCTGTTAAACCCTCTCTCCAAATTCTCTGACAATGAGAAAAATCCCAACCCTGTGTTTTCCAGCTTCAGATTTTCTTAATCCTTAAGGAAAAATAAAGCCTTTACTCATCAGTCAGTATCTCAGTGTCTTACCGAGGAACATATCAGTCAGTGCTGCAGGCTGTTCAATCATCCAGAGTAGTGGGTGGGCAGCATAGAGGCTATGACCACCCAAGAGCTCTTTTGGTGACGCAGTATGTGAAAAGGCCAAAAGATAAAATCTCTCTGATTACTTCAGTTTTACCCTCCTTCTCTCACCTCCCCACTCCCTTGCCTTCTGGGAGTAGCAGGTCTTGTCAGTTTAAGGAACCTGGGGTTTATAACTTTGATTGCGAGCTAAGTTTGTGCCCAGTTTTAACCACAAATATATGCTGGTTTTGACTCTACCACAGCAGTTACTGGGCAGTGAGTGCTAAGGGGCCAGTTGCATCTAGGGAGCAGACAGATCAAATGCAAAAAGGTATGGTGTGCTGCTTCCAATCCTCCCCATAACTGGGAGGTGAGGTAGATCAAATAGAGAATATCCACAGGCTGCCATGCTTGTGTGTTGACAGAGCATGTGTGTGCGCCTGGGAAAAGCATTAATGCCTCTGAGCCATCATTGTAAGTGCAGATGCTGTTGCTTTTCATTCCATTGTATCAAATCCTATTTGGGAAAAGGTTCTTTCAAAGCCACAGACCTCAGTGAACACCAGCCTGTGAAGCCACCCCACTTTGAGAGCAACCAGTGATGCAACAGCCTGGAGATAAGCAGCACGCTGCCATCTGTGTGCACCACTGCTCACAAGAAAGCACTTTTCAGAGTGAGCTCAGCAGAGATGAGAAGCTATTAAGTTATTAACTAGATTCCTAGGGACCTGAGGCACTGCACAGAGAGACACAGGCTCACTGCTGCTGGCAGTGTGTCTGGACAATGGAGGCATTCAAACCAGCACAAGACCGAGGGATTCAGTAAGTAAACAGTAAGAGAAAGCCAAACTTGGTTGCAAAGACAGAGCGGGATGGTGAAGAAAGCCTCCTGGCCTACATGACCTGTGCTAATCCCGCCTATGCAACATGCCAAAAGATATCTGCATCAAAATGGGAAAAAGTGAGGAGTCTCCATGCCTGAAAAGTAACATTAGTCACTCTGTGCAGCTGTTCAGCCAGCAATTCAATTCCATCCAGCCCAATGAATTGGCAGAAGCATAAAGTAAATACGCGTGCCGCAGCATAAGAGCACAAACTGCAGGACTGAACAAAACAAGATTCCCATACAAGAGGGTTCAAATCACCAGACAGGTGAGGAGCAGCCCAACCCTGGTATCACTCTGCAATGATAAAACATTCTGATGCATAAAGGCTCTTGATCTCCCACACTCTTTGCGAGGCTAGCAAAGCTTAAGAAATAAAATATTACCAAGGAGCCGACAAGAACCTTTTGATGTATTTCCCAGATGTTCATATTGTGTAAAGCTCACCATGTTTTAATCACAAAACACAGAGTTGAAGAAATGCAAAATATTCTGCACTCCACTGGCATTGAAAGATGTCTTGTTCGCACCAGAATTCAGAAATCTTTTCAACTACTGTAGCAAAGTTTATTCAGCCAAAATGCAAGTGGTAGTGGACAGTGTGTAAACACTAAATATTTGTAGCCCTGTGGCACCAAGGCAATACTCTGTAGGGAAAGTGAGAAAGGTTTGTTTGTGTCTGCAAAACCCAACATCAATATTGGCAATATAAAAATCCACAGAAAGTAGTTGGTCTCAGTCCAGATCTCTTATTAACCAAAACAACACAATTCAGGGTGAGACTGGAATCTGCAGAGGTTTTAGCCAGCCTAGCCAGCAATTACTTGTGACTTCATACAACCCTCACCACCTAAAAAGCAGTCAGGCAGTATCCCATTTCATCTGCGATACAGCATTTGGGGAAAAACCTCTGTTCCTGCCCTACCACTAACTTCTAACTTGACAGGAACAGAAACAGGTATGAATCACACAAGGGTTTTTCTCAAACTTACCTTACACATCCACACTATATACTACTGCCCATTAAAAATACAAGGTTTTTTAGAAGGTCAGCAGGCAGTGCTTAAATTCTAATAACTAACTCCCAAAGGGAATGAGACCTTTTTGAAGCTTGCAGCCCCCTCTCTCTTAGAACTTAAAATTACTTCCAGGATCACGTGGATCTTTCGTCAGACAAAACTAAATTTGAGACGCACAGAGCCTCCTAGTGCCTCCTCAAGAGGAAGGAAAAAAGTCATCAGGATATTAAAACTGATTCAGAACAAGAAAAAAAATTCAAAAAAGCTTGGCCCCGAAAGGTACACATTGGCTCACTTGTTTGCTGTCTATTCCTGGAAGCTACCTGATAAAGATGGTTCTGTTCTGCTTCAATGAGACATCAAGTTGTAGTAGGTAAGAGATGTTCTGTATGTTCCACGTTCGGACACGGAGGATTTCATTTGTAAGTCAACAAGATACAGGACGTGTTCTCCATGTGATGAAAAGGGATGATATCAAAGTGTGACAGAGGTAAATATAGCATGGCCAACAGGATGATTCATACAACGCGTGTTTTTCCAGCAGGGCTCCTTTATTACCTTGACCCTTCTGCTGCATTTTATACAGAGGTGGAGACACAAAGCAGCATGCTTAGTTCTAATTAGCTCAGGAGCTAAATACATAACACCAAAGCCTGCCTTCAGAATAACCTGAGTGGAATTGAAATCTAGTCACATGGCAGAATCTGGTCCACAAAGCCTTGGCATATAGAGCAGAGGCATCTTGGGATGTAAAAAATATTGATAAACCACAGCACTACAACATCTGACAAGCACAAATTAGGGAAAAAGACAGGAAAGATCATTCTAGTGAGTAACATCCTAAGAGTTAAAACTGGAACTTTTTAACTGGACTTTGGAAACATTTGGCTATCGTTAACACAGAAAACATTTTTCTCTTTTCTCTCTTAAGAAGGAAAAGAGAGGGGGTTTTTGGTCAGAGATTCAACTTGAAGGAAAAAGCAATGAAATAATTCCTGGCTCCAGCAGTGATGTTCTCCTATGACAGACAGAAATTGGTAGCTCTCTGCATTGTGGAAAGAGGAATAAAACATTTTTTTTCCTGCATTTAGCATCACTATGGAACATGTAAGGTCTTAAGCATTAGGGTCCAAATTCTGACTTTGAGTAGCCTCTGACAAGAAAGAAGTCTCAACTTTTCCAGTAACAGTTGTGTAAATAAAAAGACAAAGACAAAGATGGTGTGCTCAAAATGCCACCTGCCACTCCTGCAGGAGCTCCAGTTTGGCAAAACTAAAGGAATCAGAAATAGCTTTCAGGCTCCAAAGCACTTTTCCAAACCGCTATGTTCAGCAACAGAAAAAAAAAAAAAAAAAGGTTTTCACTCACAACAGTGAAAGGTGGTGTTGCTTTGTTTTCATTTACATTAAAGAGCTCAGTCTGCAGGTCAGGTGTATAAAACAAAACCAACAACATGGACGGCTCATGTCCTTTATAGAAGCACCCACTGAGGGGTTCAGTAGTAGCCATGGAATTTGTCTTTAAAGTCACTGCAAAACATTTTCAGCTCCTCTGTTATGTACGTGCATCTCCCACATTACAACAGGGGAGCTCCTCAATGGTGACTGAACTTCTTATGAGTCCCAAGGCGCACCTCCTCATACAAGATGCAAATCTCAACTGCGCAATTACATCCCCTCAGAGCTGTATTACCATACAGTCAGAAAACTCACATCACATTTAGCAGGTGGTTAACATCCTCCACTGTTCTTAAGGAAGCCATTAAAAAAAATGAGGTATGGCAAAACAAAAAACTGCTGGGGAAAGGATTATTAATCGTAACAGCTTGCACCAAGCCGGGAAAGTCTGAGCAAGTCAGAATGAGCCTCGGCTTTAACATACAGAAGGAAGTAATCCAGCAACATCCAGCTTTATCTTAAGTGTTTCTGAAAAGTATAGAGCATTTTAGACAATGATCTAGGCTACTCTGAACAAAAGCATACCAGACACAAAGGCCATCCATTGCATTCCATACAGCTGGGTGTGTTTGCTTTGCTTACAAAGCATTTGGTTTTTTGAACTGAAAGGTAAAGTGCAGTTCTACAGCTCAAGCTATTGAGAATGTAAGAAACCTGAAAAACTCCTAGATGGCTGTTTCATATGCTTTACTTGCAGAAACTAAAATCACAGAACAGTCCCAGCTTAAGTTGTCTTGCTTTTGTTCTTCC
Organism: Pampusana beccarii; assembly: GCA_013399365.1. Taxonomy (NCBI): domain Eukaryota; kingdom Metazoa; phylum Chordata; class Aves; order Columbiformes; family Columbidae; genus Pampusana; species Pampusana beccarii. Next base: position 143,586 of record VWYH01003056.1, read on the forward strand.
ATGATACGTCTTCAATCTGTCATATAATTCTGGCAGTGTGACTTCACCACCAACTTTAACTTACAGTTCCTTCCAGTTACAACTGTACCTTGTAAGAGGCAGAGTACAGAATGTTATTTCATACTCACATAGGAGATGGAAAGAGGAGTGACATGGCCTTTTCTCTGGCTGAAATAAAGAACAAGGTTAAGAGCAACTCAGAAGGAATCCACCAGAGAGTAACAGGAGGACTAAAACTATCCATAGGTGATACTGCTGTACAGTGACATAACAGCAGAAATACCTCTTGCACACAGCAGTGACCAGTGAATCGCAGTCTCTAGTACGGCAAGCAAAGACAGGTGTAACAAACCTGACTGAGCCTTTAGACACTTCTTTATGTTCACTGAAACAGAGGATAACAGTTCTGTAAAGTTCTCAAAAAACGACCCAAGCAACAACAGGCTTCAAAAGAAAAAGATAAACCCCAGCAGTAAGCAAAGAACAGACCAGGAACTGAATTTTAAAGAAAGGCTTTTTCCTTCTGATTGTGCAAAGGAACTCTTTCTTGGATCTATTAATAGATCCAGCTGATGACGTGGGAAGGTCAGATGCAGCACTGCTGACTGATCACTCACATATGAGAACTTTGGCACAGTAATTAAACAGATCCTGAATCACTGGAAACTAAAGTCCTTGGATACTGAACTTCAAAAGCGTGATGGAAATGAATACATTTGCATGTATGCTTGGGAGCCTTAGGAAAAGTGCAGGGGGCTTAAGAACGCCTTGAATTTCTCAAAATCTGCAAGGATGGAAAAAGGAAAGAAAACAAACAAGTTCCTTGTGATGCTGATGTGCTGTAAATCTGTCACCTGCTTAAGACCCAAGAGCCAACCCCCCTGCTACCTTTTCCCCTTAGCGGGAAGAGCAACGCGAGTCTACTGATGCTGAAGGTGGCCGTGCCACGGCAGCGCTGCAGAGCCAGACAAGCACAGGCAGGCTGACTACAGAGTGGTAAAAACAGCAAGAAAATTACCCAGGCCAAGGGAGAGGACAGGCCATATATTCCTCCCAACCGAAACACAAGAAGCAAATTGTCTGTATTGCTGGACACACAAAACCAGCAGTCTTGAAACACAGAACATGAAAAGAAGACCATATGTACAACATATCAGCTTTCTTAACATACTTGCATCTTACCATGATCACAATGCAGCTGAGATTTCTATCCGTAGGCTAAAACTGAGGAGGCCACAATTAGTAAAAGGGACACCATATGAAGTATGCTCCCTCACTGACTGATCGATCTTTTAAAGTTCATTTGCAAGTTATTTTTAAACTTACGGACAATTTCTTCATCTCTATAATGTCCCTTAAATATTTTAATTACTTTTTTTGCCCAAAATAATACTGTTCTCCCATAAGTGTTTTTTACCTTGTAAATCTCATTAGTAATCTCACATTGGAGTTTAAAACATGAGCCATGCAGGGCAAGTATTTATTATCAGTGAAATGATGGATTAGCATGGCAGTAATTATATGTGACAAGCCAACAGATATTCCAAAAAAGTTCAGCCCATTGCACGCTCCGTAGTGACTGCTGTAAAGCTCAAGTGATTTACAGAATGAATGAAACTGAAAAGGATGCTGTCGTGGTTTAACGTGAGCTAGCAATACAACCATGATAACTACTCACTCACCTCTTCCCCCACCCTCCCCAACAGGGGAGAGAATCAAAAGGGAAGGGAGAAACTTGGATTGAGATAAACACAGTTTAATAAAATAACAAAATACTAATATGCTACTAGTAAATATATATATAAAAGATAAGGCAATTCCTCACGAACATGCTGAGCAGCCAGTCCCAGGAAATGGCACCCGGTCCCACAGCTGATCCCAGAGAGAGAAAAGGGAGGAAAAAGGCAGAAAGGCTCAGAGGCCTCTGCAAAATGGCAAAAAGCTGGACTAAATGTCCTGCACCAAAACCATCCCCAGCTGCACCCCAGAGAACAAGCGAGACAGCGGAAGGCCCAACTCTCCTTACATCTGAAGTGTGATGCTAATGGGATGGAATACTCTCGTTGATCAGTCTGGATGTCAGTCAGACTCTGGCCCCCCTTCCTCAAAGCCTCACACCTGTGGGCAGAGCACTCAGAATATCCTTGGCTCTTAGACCAGAGCAATTAAAAACATTAGCTCTGTGCTGGGGCGTTATCTTCTTGTTCTCAAAATAAGTCCAAACAATGAGCGTGCTAGCTATGAAAAAGAAAGGTTTCTAACAGCATGAAGAAAAGTAACGCATTTTCAGTCAAACCAGCACAGATGCACAAAGGCCTTGGACCAGCCAAAGCATGCAATGAAATACCACCTGTCTTAAGCAACAGAGAATGCATGAATCTACTCTTCCCTGCCAAAATTTATGAGCAGACAGCTGGACTGAGAGCAAAGAAGTTTTGAGATAAACAACCAATACTGGGATCGTATTAAGGATCAACTTCTCCATCCCCCAGATTTATTTCCTTTAGAAAAATTCTTAAATGGACTGTCCTCCAAGCAGTTTGTTTAATGCCAAACCAATGCACAAGCTGAGTAACGATGTCCTCAGTCCTAAGTGTTAAATTTCATTCAAAATCAAATAACATCCGGAAAGACAGACAGAAGACCAGCTGGACAGCATGAAGGGTTAAGAAATCAGCTGGAACTCTTGATGGCAAAATTCAGAGCTTTGAAGTAAGAGTACAAGTATATTAAATGCAAAGAAAACATGCATGCTACTAAAGCCTGCTTTTTTCACTTACTGAAGCAGGGTGGGGTTTTTAGAAGCACACAGCATTCCCCTAATGGCAACCAGTGAAGTACAGAAGAGTTTTGCCATTTTTTCTACTGGGAACAGAAAGCTTTGAAATATGATGGTCATAAAAGACTGAAATCCTACCTCTCTATCCAGCCACCTGTAGACTGGCTCCGTCAGGGCTCCCATCCACCAGCACGGTGCAAAGCTCTACAGACCCAAGCAGGTTCCCATCCCTGTGCTGCTGAGCAGAGAGCTGAGCTGCTGCTTGTCAATCAGCTGATTAATTGCTGCAGTTTGCAGGTGGGAGTTTTAAGGCAAGCAAACAGTAGTGATGATTTACTTCCAAACATCACACTGTAAAGCAAGTGATTCAGCAGCTGACTCAGTGTGGCTAAGCTGTCCAGGAACGGGGCGTGGGGTGGGGTGGACAGTGGGGACCTGCGATGTCACACATGCTATGCCATCCCCAGTAGTGAATCAGAGCCTTGACACTCTATCATTACGTAGCACGCTTTGTGCCTCCTGCATGCTTCAAACTGAAAAAAACAGAAAACTGATGCCGTCAATAGAGGCGGGTGCAGTTTCCCCTACACTATCATCGGAAAAGTATTACCGATTTCAACGTGGTATTAGACTCCCACTAACCTTGGGGAATGTGATCCATTTTTCTGTACCATGAATGTCAGCTTCTGTAAACCTAACCCACCTGAGGTGACTGGGCTAAAAGATAAACCTTCTCTATCTGCGCCGTCAGTAGCTAAGCATGTGTCCAAGCTAGTTCACATTGATAACCAGCTGCATCAAGAACTGTTCACACGTGCGTCCACAGCCAACAGAAAAAGCATCGTTTCGGTGCTTAGACCTGGTGGCTGGGAGCTTCTTCTGACTCTGCTACAAGCTACTTATGTGGCTTTAGTCAAGTCACTCATTTTCTCATTACTGCATTCCTCTCCTTGAAAGTACAAAGAGGGACTAGTGTGGGGTTATTTCCTTTCATTAAGTTCCAAGATCTTTTTTCAAAAGGGGTACAGAAGGTGTATCACACTATATTAATGCCAGAAGCACAGTACTAGCCGTAAGCATGAAGCTCTCTTGACATGCTTCCTTTTTCAACCTCATCAAAGTCAGACACCTTCCAAATCCAAAAGCTGTTGCTCTTTGCAGACATCCATGCTTGGTCTTTTGGTGAAAACTACAATATGCTGCAGAAGAAAGCAACATTTCCTTTTACGATCATAACAGACAGCTGAGTTATAATTTGACAGCAAGTTGTAATAGTGCTAAATAACAGTACTTAATTTCATTTAACTGGTCCTACCTAAAACCTCATCATCAAGTGTCTTTTTTCCATTTAGATGACGAAGAAAAAGTGCTGGTTTAAGGCAAACAGCTCACATAATCTCTCTTTTTCCATTTACTAAGACCTTATGTTTCCATGAGCAGTAGAGAATTACTGGCACATATGTACAGCAGGTTGAAAGCAGTATATCCAGAGTTTTTGTAGCAGAAATACTTCCATTAAAAACACAACAACAAAACAATACACCTTCCAATGTTTAGGTTGAAGATGAAAAGGATAGTCCCACTTTGACAGTTAAGCACACAAATACAGCTCTGTATCTGGATCAGTGGTACTTGCCTGTCACCCATTTATACCTGGGCTGAATATCACAGTGTTTTCCAGACAAAAGCTGGGTCTGAGGTATGGGGGGCTTGTAAAACGGTTGGCTCCCATCAGCCTGACTGGCTCCTTGGGAAATCAATGAGAAGAACAGTCTAGCCAAACTGACTGAAAAAGAGTTTTTTCCCTAGTGTAGGCAGGGCCATAGCAGAGATCTTCATTCACATGCCGCATTAGCTGGTTTGTGTCAGCCTTTAAGACCCGGCAGCAGTTCCTGTGCTTGACTGAAGGTTGACCCTCGGGCTCTGCAATTGTTGGTCAAAGCCTCCCTGACTTGGAACAATTACACCTATTAACTCAACACGCAGCAGGTATCGTATTGAGCAAATTCATGCCAGCTTGGGTTGTGAAAGGATCATCATAAACATGGGCTAATACTGTCTGAATCTCTGTGGATGTTTAAGGGAGGATCAAGTCGCAGCCCTGATGGACAGGTACTGTCAGGTCAGCACGCTGCTTTCATGCAGAAAGCACCCAGCCTTGTATCAATGAGAGCTATTATCTCCCAAAGTATCCCACTCCCCAGTCTGACTCAAGCGTATCTAACCTCTTACTGCTGATGTATCTGGCTGTCTCTTTGTGCTGGCTGATGCAGACTCACAGCTGCTTCTCTCTAATGGCCTGTGACCTGGTATTTCTGGCCCTATTTCCAGATGTGACAAAATGCTAGCAGAGTACCTGACCCCACGGGAGAGGCAGATGACCTGGGGAACATTTTATTTTGGAGAGAAGATGAATTTTAAAAAATTAAAAATAGAATAGTCAGAATACACGGGTCTGAGTCACACTTTGCTATTTCAGAGCCGCCTAGGAAGACTGAGCTGTATTGTTTCCATGAGCCTGCTCATTTTCTAATTAAAAATACAGGCATACTAAATACCATCTGTTCACATTCCTCACTGTAGTTAATTAGTTTTTTTTTTAAATACTACTTCTCACAGCAACTATAACAGTTGAAAAATTAGCAATAGCTTTCAGCTAGAGGTAGAGTCTTTGCCTCCTGTTTGTAAATTATGTATTGTCCCTGCTGTGGCTGCAAAACACACTCTGGAACTTTTGTTTGCAAGCTCATTATCTAGCAAAGCATTTATTTCATGATGTGGCTCCGTCCCACAAACCCACGCCAAGCAAAGGGCACTTGTCAGTGCTTGCAGAGTACACCTGCATACCTACTAATATTTGAGAAAAGATACTTAAGTAGCAGCAGTCACAAATTCTGCCCCCTTCATAGAAACACAGACATTCTATTCCAGCTGACAGCTTCCTCCTGTACTGCCCAACAGCAGAAGAGTGCTCAAATGACTGAAGAAAAGGAAGACATGTTGACACAAAGGCAAAATTAGTTCGTAGTTTAGAAACACTGCATGAAGATACAAGGAAATAAATAGTTTGCATCATCTCTATCTCTAGAAGTTGAGGGCTGTCTTCTAAAGACTATGCTTTAAATTAAATCTCCTATGACAGGTATCCCGTTCGATGCTGGAGCTTTAACACTAATCTCTCCAAATGCATGAGAAGTATCACAGTTAATAGAAGGAGCTCTACAAACCGAGCAGGGACACAGTTGCAAACAATCACGCATCTATGCCAAGGATGTGCAAGATTGAAGTGAGCACCACAAACTCACCCTTTGCCAAGTTATTTGACTGAGCACCCACCATGTTTTCTAAATGTAATGATGCTTCAGCTAAAACCAGTAATAGCTGACTGCAACCTTGTGTAGAACGAAAAGTGTCTAAACCCTCTGATTTAGATAGGAAGTCTTTGAAGTGTGAAACATCGAATGCCTTTTACACTTCCTCTTTTTCCAGAGGACACCTAGAGCTTAATATCAAGAAAAGCTTGCAGCCACAATGCATCCCTGTTGTCAGGAGTGTTCAGCATCTTTGGCACCAAATATCACTTAACCTGTTTACAGATGATCACTTCAAAGGCACTTCAGAACACCAGCTCTGTAAAGTTTTAACTATTTAGCTTTGTAGCACTTTTCCAAAGGTAACAACAATGTCCAAGTAGTCATGTTGTCCAAGGCAGCCAAGAAAGATCACACTTACACAGTTTTTTCAGCTGTAGTAGGTGTCATAACACCAAACACTGACAATGATGTATTCACCCAAAGGAAAATCTCACTTCTTGACTAATCCAAGTTACAAAAATAAACGTCCATGTTTTCAGGTGTTTCAGTTCACGTTCCTCCACTGATGGGGCTCCAGTGTTGAAACTGTGCCTGTCACTTCCGACAGGTGTGACAGCAGCTCAGTCTGCAGACCACAAACAGGTATGGTGACTCAGTGCACTCCCCAACGACTGTTTAGGCAACTCATACAACTGAAGCACAGCTAACAACACCCTGTTGTGCTTCCAAAAACCTCAGAAGAAAGAAACTATGAAAAACGTGAACCAAAGGGGATTCATCATACCATACAAAAATAAGTATTTTACTCAGTGTATGGTACCACTGGGAGCTTAACCTCTGATAAAGCAGTACTTTTGTATCTCTTTTACAAAGAATTAACAAAACCTACAGTGGCTTGCTTCAGTCCTGCCTGTTCAAGAGTGATATCAGTATTGCTAATCCAAAATTAGAGCTGGGGCTTACCTATTAGGTCTCTCCAGCACAGCTCGCCCATTAGCTACTTGTCTTGAGCACACTTAGCATTGATTTTCTGCTGATTACTAGCTTCTCTCCAAGACATCTCACTTGGAAGCTGCAGGATAAGCCTGAGGGACCCATCCCTCAAATGCTGTTAGCTGCTTTCAAAATCAAGAGACAGACTAGAGACCTGGTCCTGCCTGCCCAGGTCCCCATTTCCCACACACACCGCATTATCTCAGCCTGCCGTGACTATAATTTCACTGAAAGCAATCCCCTCAATACTTCTTGTTTAGACCGATAGCCATCTGTCTGGGGTACATTCTTCCCCTTTGAGAGGAATCATGCCTCCTCTGCTCTGTTCAGGGGAACTCCACCAAAAGAGTTTTCCTCATCCCTCACTGCTATATTTAGCTTTACACACAGGAAGACAGGGAGGCACCGCGTGTTGTTTAGCCTGCCTTAGTTCACAGCCTGACCTAAACGCAACACAGTAGATGTATCCCACGAGCAACACTTCAAACTTGGGTCATTTAACTGCAGCTACTCTCCTTCTGCCCCTGAACTGCTCCCACTTTACTCAGCACAGGGACCCCAAGTTTAATCACTGTCACAGGCAGCAGATGCCCAGCAAAAGAGAAGCCCATAAAGGCACTTGGATGACACCACTCACACACCTGTCCTGCCCATACACCTAATTTATGCAGCCCTACAACCACAAAACAACTAATTAGCGCTTTTTCATCCCTCCCATCCAGAAAAGCAGCCATTAGTTAAAACGATGGGCTATAAGGAAAAACAGAGAAAGCTCCTCTGAGGATTGTAGCCACAGAAAGATCAGACTACACAGTTTTAGGACCCTGTTGCATCTTAATACAAGGAAAGAGACAGGGAGAGGGACCCAACCACCACACGATCATGTGCTTTTTCTGCTGAGTTGAAGTCTTTCTCCCTTCCTCAGTATTCTGATTCCCCCGAAACGAGCAGCTCTGGCTGTGCGGAACTGAGTAGCTTGTAAGGAGATAAACAGCAGGAGGAAAGAGACCCTTTTGCCGGGACTAGCAAGAAGATGGATGGATGGATGGATGGACAGACGCACACTTCACCCTGCAGAACCTCCCGGACCGTACCTGGATGTGGTCGCAGCCGGTCCCGGTCCCAGCCGCTGCTCTACTGCCCACAAGCACACATTGTCCCCGCCACGGCTCGGCTGCCCCGCACCTCCGTTCCCCGACCAGCGCTCCCCGAGCGGCGGGCAGGCAGCGGGCGGTGCCGCTCCCCGGACCCGCCCCCATCCCGCCCCCGGGCAGCAGGAAGGGCGGCGGGGGGGCGGGCACGGCCTGTCGTCGCTGCAGAGCTTGTGAAGGGGCTGTTGCAGCGGCCTGGTGAAGCCCGTCTCGGGTGGCACCAGCGGGCAGATGTCGCAGGCGCCGGAACCGAACCCGGTGTCACCGGACCCGGCTGAGGGGGCCCCAGAGCGGCCGCTGCCCAGCGCCGTGTCCCTGGCAGCGGGCATCAGCAAGTGCTTGGGGCAGGCAAGAACAGGCCCTGCATACACAATGCTTCCTCCAAGCAGTCTCCCAGCTGGTATTTTCAGCACAGGGGATTTCCGGAGCCCGGTGCTGTTTGTTTGTTCAGTGACCCTCAGCAGATCTCTATTCCCAGTACTCATCCAGTTCCCCTTGCAGGCCATCCACATCCTTTGAAAAGGACTTACACAGATCCACAACAACTCCTCAGAGAGCCACCGTCAGTCCTTTGGCTTGAACACAGCTTACTAGCTTTCATCTGATGTCCACCTGCTCTTGCACAGAATGCCAGAGCAAACACTTTGGGTCTACACACTCTCTCCATTTCTTGCACAGCATTCTCAATCACTGCTTTTCCAGGCTGAAAAGCCATGGCCTACAGAGTCCCTCTAGGCACAGTGTCCAAATCTCTGATGATTTTGTTGCCTTCCACAGACCTTCTGGCAGTACTTGGAAACCTTCTGAAACAACAGAAACAGAGCTGCACGTGCACAGCTTGAGGTGCAGCTGAACCTCAGATTTAGGGAGCGGTACACCAACTTTTCCTGTTCTCCATCCCCTTGGAGCAGTTCCCGATCTATGCTTAATTTTTTTTTTTTTTGACTGTGACTGTACATGGAGCAGGAGCCACCCATCAGAACACCCGTGATCTTCTAAGTGGCAGCAGTCAGGTAGAACCCATACTTTACATGTGAAGCTAGCTACATGCATCAGGTCTTACACTAATTGAAGAAAAACTGTCCCCGGCTGTTAAACATTCACAGGACAAGTGCTTCTGTCTACTATTTCTGCACACAAGTGTAAAAAGAACACATAAACCTGAGTTCCTTGAGGCAGGATGATTGTGAATGCAGTCACAGAATTCATTTGAATTTCATTAAAATTTAGTCTCTAGAAAAAAATACTTTAAAAATTATTTTTAAAATAATTGAGCTGGCAAGGTAATGAATAGTAAAGGGACTCTAGCACAACTAACTCCCTTCCTGGAACTGAGACTTAAAGGCACATGTGATCTCACTGTGGATTCTAGACATTTCTTGCAAGTCTTCCACTTCTGGATTCACACAAAAGCCTACTCTGTCCCTTTGCATAGTGTCACATATAACATGAAGTGTAACAAAATGACATTGCAATGTTATTTCTAAAGGAAGATGACACGTTGCCAAGTCAGAGGTTACAGCACTTACAGACACATCCCAGTCCTTTTCCCACTTTGGTGACTAAGTCAGAGGATGGTGCTACCTATCTTCCCCAGGCTCTGCTCTGTGACAGGTTTCCCAACGCAATTAACTAACTTTCTTGATTCCTGTTTACCCCCACGATTCTCTTCATCAGACAACTCTTGTTGCCACACCTATAAGAAAACTACTAGAAAAATATTGACTTCATCCAGGTAAAGGGATGCCCCTCTCTGATTTGAGGACAAACATATGTTTTTCCCTCCTCTTCTGTATTTTTGATTAAAGCAGAAATATTTTACTGAAGCAACTGCAGGTACGGACACATTTATCCTGGTTGGTTTTGGTGCAAGATGACTAGAGTGACTGCAGCCTGTGGGCTCCCTGGCAGAGGGGACAAGCCCAGAGGAGCGATGGGTGGTGCAGCAAATGCATGATTCAGCAGCACTGTGCTGCTGCAAGACCGGCAAATGCTACAGCTCAGTGGGCTGCAAGTCAAGTACCGTGGTTAAGCAAGCGAGGTAATTTGTCTGCTGTGCTTGGCATTTCTCAGGCCTCATTTGCAGTAGTGCAAGCAGCTGTGAATAACTTGGCGAAAACTGAGAGATTAAGAATTGTAAGGAGGTAAGAAGTACAGTTATGAGTCATTTAAAATGCAGAACATGCCCAGTCCGCATTGCTCAGATGCTTTATTTTTTCTTCTTGTTTTTGATATGGTAGTGCTCACAACAGTAACACAGATTAAGGGAATTAAGCACAAACAAAAACTAAAAACTAGAGGGGGACCAATTAAACCAATTAGGCCAATGCTCACTAAATAAGTTCTGTGCAGATGATGTTCTCCTAAAACCCGGGCCTGGGTCCCACGGCTGGAACTGCTGGCATGAAACCCAGCATCTAGGCTGGGCTTTAACATGTGACTCTCTGTTGTGACAGAAATACAGACTATAGAATGTGGCTGCAAACCAGGCCTCTGCTTTGCCTGGGTATTTGAGTTGTGGAAAATTTAATCCAAAGCCCCATCTTGTCTCCACCATCATTATTACTATAAAAACATATTTTTCAGCTGAACATGAAAATTGAATTTGTTACTTCAAAACAAACAGGATTTTAGGAGAGATTTTTGTATCTAGTAGATACTGTAAATCTCTGGGCCCATAGATGCAAATAAATTACAGTTCCAGCTAATTGTAACCAGGCTCCTGGGCTTTCAGACCCACTCCAGGAAAGGCAGGTTAAACCAGCAATGCCAATACCAACTGCTGAAGAAGCAGAAGTTTAACTCCCAAAATTTCAATACTTACATGGAATGAAAACCTATAAAACAGATTTCTGTTCATTTTTTTGGTGACTACTATCTGTGCCAATAAGCTTCAAATCAACATATTCATACTATCCAATGTTTCTCCAGGACATAAGAATTACAAGTTTAAAAGAATGGTGGGGGGAAAAAGCATATTTAATGGCATCAGATGACTTGAGGAAATGCAGCTTTAAAAAAATCACCAAGCCTAGGAATACTAAGTGTTGTTAACTCTGCAACTTCTCTTGTGGACTAACTTTCATTATGCGGTTGAAAAAAATCTATCTGCTGATAAAGCAATGTACTCTCTGCCTCCCTGTTCCAAATTTTCAACTGTTTTTGTCTTAGCTGTGAAGAAATTGGGTGACACTAAAGAAAAGTCTATAGATACAGTAAAAAATTGTTAATTTCAGTTCAAAAGAAAATCACCTGCAACTCTACACAAGAAAACAACTTAGTTCTGATGTAGCTGCAAAACCAGAGTAAACTTCAGACTCTAACTTGGCAGGGCTGGTAATGTCACTAGCCTTCTCCTGTCCTTCTACTTCTAATAGCAAACCTCTCAGCTTTTGTCCTTCCAGTTCCCTAACCATTCATACTCTCTGTTTGCCTCACTATGCTGTGGGCAATTCTAGCACTAAGAATATACATCGAGCATGTAGGACCTCAGGACTTTTCACTCAATATAAGCCCATTTCATACTTTTACTAATGCTGGTCTTCTTTGTTTTACTATAGATCTTCCTACGTTAGAAAATAATTACTGATCCTAAGCCCTTCATGAGGAATAACCTAGTAATTTACATTTCAGGTGAGTATATGTAGAGAGCTGAAGCTTCATTTTCATTAATTACTATACATCTGCATTTTGGGTTTATCCTGATCCCATTCAGTGTTGCTTATGCTATGTTCTCCAGCCAAATACTCATTATTTCCAAGTGATAAATCAGAAACCACTTTCCTCAGTTCACCTAGTAATTTTTTACTGGTTAGATCATGCAAGCTCAGTCTGTAAAACAGTTAAATGATATTAAATTTTAAGCATAGAGAACATTCTCTCTTGTTTCAGCGCATAACTGGATAGTTCTCTGTCAGAGCAATACAAAACAATCAGCTAAACTAGCTGCTCTCAACCTCCTGTAACTCCAAATGATCATCAAAGAAGAATAATTAAGAGAAAACATCTAAGACCCATTCTTTTTTCATTTTAATATTTGCTGCTGTGCAAATACATCAACCCTTACCCTGTGGTTTGTAGCACTTCCTCGCAGAAAGACATCAGGTTTCATTTAAGCCCTATGTTTATTCATTTTGAACTTGAACTAGGATCGTATTAAAAACAGATTACAAATCATTTAAGACCTATTAACGCTTGCCAAAACTAACCTGTGGTTTTAAATAAGAGGAAAGTCAAAGTAAATGAAAAGTAGCATTTAACTCACTGTGGAAGAGTCATATTACATCAAAAGTACAGAACATATTTGGCATTTCAAAAAGTACTCAGCACAATCCAATACACAGAGAATACTCTTGATACAAATGGATAAACGGGAAAGATTTAGAGTTTGAAGTCAATTGCCTGAAATTCAAAAGTAGACACTAGTCTGGCAATATTAAGCACACATTTAAACCTGTGCACAAAACTGCTGAATTCACTGAGACATATACACGGATAGACGTGTTTGCAGAACCAGATACCAAAACTCTTAATCACATTGAGTTTTCAAAAAACTGCTTGAAATTCAATTCACACTGTAACATTTAGATTAGAGGCATCAGTCTAGCAGAGCATTTAAACCTTGTCTTGGCTTCAGGTTTGAAATTAAGCATATACACTTCAGGGATTTGACAAAAAAGGATGCACGAACAGTCATTGTTCACATGTTCACATGGAGTGGTGTGACAGTGGAATGGTTGTGTGTGAAGATCAAGAGATGTACAAGCACTCAGGGCACTTGACTGGTAAGCAGATAGTACTTGCTGTAACATTTTTTTTTCTAAAAAGACTTTGATTTTAGCTCTTTACAACTTTGTCAGAATTTAAGCAATCGGAGCTGGAAGTGTTGATGACAGGTGCCTACTTCAGGCTAGGGCAAATTTCAGATAAAATTATTTATGCTCTTATGAAAAGGTAGCGGACAAAAAAAAGAAAAAAAAAAATCTACTGTTTTGCTCACATTCTTGTATTGACTACAGCTTTTTTGTTACTGTTACCTACTGAAGGAAAACATTCTGTGACAAAGCCTTGGACAGGAACTTGAAAACTGAAGGAATATGCTGCTCCCTGTAATTTACCTTTAACATTTCTATGCAAGAACTGCCCAAATTCAGGCAAGCTCTTAATTTCTGAAAGCTCTCTGCCCTACAAACACATGTGAGAATTTATCAGCATAATTCTTACAAACCTTCTCACAACTGACATCACCAATTCCAGGCTTCAGCGGCTGACCTGGACTTGCACTGAAGTGACGCCTGCTTCAGCAGAGCTGAGAAGATGGAGAGAGTCTTCTATATTCTCAGTACCCTCCATATTAACACCAAGACAGCATGAAAAGGAGGGGAAAAAATGGCAAAAATGTGGAAGGATCAAATACTACACACCAGGGAGAAACAAGATGGGATAAGGAAATTGAGTATTGGGATAATATAGTTAGGGAGGAATCTCACAGAAAAAAATAAATCTGCAGGAGGCATCTTTCAAATGGAGCTGTCTCCAATGGAGCACAATGCCATTTGCAAAGGAGGTAAGCACTGCCCAGATGAGCAAAGCAAAGTAGAAAAGTATCAAATTCCGTATCAACTGGCAAGCCAGCTAGAGGAACATGCAACTCCTGACTCCCCGTCCACAAACCAGTGCTTTGGAGAGAGCGCTCTGATGGAAGGACCAGCCATTCAGTCATTCAACACACCTGAGCTTGACATGGTACTTCTGTCCCTTAAGTAGGTGACAATCAACATGTAAAAATGGAGATAAAATCTTTAAAGCCATTCACCTTTGAGAATGGCAAGGCTAAGTACTGACCTGGCTGGGGAACAGAATGGAAAGACCAGACATCCTTAAAGAATGTTATTTTCTCTCCTATCTGAAGCATTGCTCCTGTTGTAAGGCACCACACAGTCCTGCTTTCATTCCTGGGAAGCTTCTGTGTGAGGCAAGCAGTGAACATGAAAATACCACTGGCTTGTCACAACGTCAATCTGAGGAGGACAACCAGCTTCACTCTTTCTTTGCATCTAACTGTGGATTATCTCGACCTTTCCGCAAGTCTGGCCAGTGTGAGGTATCTGTAAGTTATTGAGCCAGATAAGCCTGAAATTATGTTAGAAAAGCATCTTCAAGCTCTCAAGGACAAGCAGCAACTCTTTTATTTAGGACAGTTTATATGCCATTTCATACACAAGAGTCTCACTGAATCCTTCAATATTAATGCAGTTAATTAATGTTAACCACCAGCCACAATAAAAAGTGTCAGGATTTGGCCTACCTTAAAAATGTATTTGTACAAGGAGAAAACAGCTCCTCTCTGTTTCCTTTTGAGGGAATAGAATTTTGCCAGTACTACTGGGATGCATTACAAGTTCAAAACCATCAAAACACTTGCAGCTCAGTGCATGATGTTTCAGTAGTTCCTGATGTCCCTTACAAGCTGAAAGATACATAAAGTGGCTAAAGTTGATCCCAACTCAGTATGGCTTAATCCAAATTTTCTCTCTAGGAGAAGCTGTTGACTCATTGCAATCACTTGCATTATTAGTGGCCTCTATTTAACTGTCTCCAAAGGAATAAACTATCCAGAGTGAAATAATTAAGTTTCCTGTTTATTTACTTAAAACTTCCCTGAAGTATCTTAACTAATAAACCTTTATACCTACCTGCAAATTCGAAAAGTATTCCACCTTGTCTTAAAGAAACTGAGGCATTTTCAAAGGCAGATGATGTAGCACATGAACATCTAACATCAAGAACAGAACCAAATCCGGATCCCCACATCCTCGGGGGCTTGGGAGGCCAGAACCCTGGGGACTGGGACAGACATCTAACCACAGACCAGACCACCCAGAGGAAATAACATACCTTACAAAATTACTATAGTTTTAAACTATGGGTAAAAGCTGTCATTTAGGACCCTGTCTGATGGTATACATGTGATGTATGAATATAGGAGAAACAGGAGTACTGATGACTGTAAGCTGGCTTCTGCTCCTGGTGGATAACTGCAAATGCTACATGCCTTAGGCTTTTAGAGCCCTGAACCTCTCCTTTAGTAGCATTATTCCAAAGCCAGATGTTGGAATCTTTATTTCTGTTTAGTTATCGATTTACGTTGTCTATTGCTGGAGGCTTCTCCTTTGCCCAAGATAAGGAAACCTTTACAACTTCTCCTCCTCCCTACCCCTTTCTTCTTTCAGCCTGACATCCTCTCAAGTGCTGCCTGACAGACTGCAGCCATCACCGTCTGAATGGTAAGTAATTTCCTTATTGACAGCCTCCTATTTACTCTGACATCTGCTAGCACTCCCTGACACTTGAATAAGCATTAAGACATTAACAGTCTGGCACAGGTTTAAGGGTTTGAATAATAATGTTCTGTGGA
This sequence comes from Pampusana beccarii, assembly GCA_013399365.1. Taxonomy (NCBI): domain Eukaryota; kingdom Metazoa; phylum Chordata; class Aves; order Columbiformes; family Columbidae; genus Pampusana; species Pampusana beccarii. The sequence continues at coordinate 159,240 of VWYH01003056.1, forward strand.
CTCACTGCACTCACTCAGGCAGAAAAAAGACCCTTGTGCACTAAACTTTGCCATCCCTGGGGCTGGGAAAGGCTGCTGGAGAAGTGACTGCAGCGACAGATCACCTACACAGATCAACTCCCACCTTTTGCTATTCCAGACAACGAGGCCTGATCCCAGGCCAGTGAAGCTTTGAACATCTTTCCATGTACCGCAATACAACTGGGATCTGAGCAACGAGAAACAGACTCACTGGTTTGGAAAATAACAGGAAAAAGCAAACAGAAACAAAGGAAATCTTTGAGGGGGAAAACAACAGCCTCAAATTACAACAAATAAACCAAACCTTCCCAAAGCCAAAACCAATCCTTCCTCTGAATTTTGTAATGTTCATAAACCCTCCCTGAACTGCTGAACTGGAATTGGAGAGCTTTGAACTGCCTTTGGTCTTGTACTGCAAGTACCATGAGGACAACATAGCGTCCATTTTAATGGATTATCAAAATGAGAAAATGATCTTACCATGTTTGCTTGAGCTTTATACAAGCACTTGGTTTATTTCTCTTGTGTGTGCGCCCAGCATGTAGCCAGTCTGGGACTCTGGTGCAGTGATCTATTAGCTTGAAAGACATTCTCTTCTGTCACTTCCAACCTTACCAACCATGTCAGGCTATGTCATGGAGGAAATTAATCCTTTTAACCTGCAGCAGTGATGGTTCTTAGACAAACCTCAAAGCACTGGTTATAGTAAGAAGCTTCAGTACCAGATGACTTGCAGGAAACCTGGTCTGCCTCCCAGATGTTTAATAAACTTGACAGTGCTCTCTCAAAGTCTTTGGCTAGAGTTCAGTCATCTCAGCCCACAATCAGTGCACAAAAGATTCAAAGACTTTACAAACCGCAACTTTTGTTTTCAAGTATGGATAAAATATTAACAGAACACACGTTTCTCTCTGCTTGCTATTTTGTGAAGGGAGCTGGTTTATTTTCCACCATTATGTGCTGCAAAATAGGCTTACCAAATAGTTCAACAGAAAATAAAAATGAAAAGATGTCCTGAAAACTAAGAAAATAATGTCTATAGTACTTCTGAGGTGTTAGTTCAGTTGCAGGTCAGTGAGGAAAAAAGTGAAGGTGTTATAGTTTGACAGCCTATGAGAAAGGAATTTGGTGGATGACCTCTGTCAAGTTAAAGGGAATGGATCTACATTTCCCAAACTGTCACCAGAGCATCCAGCAGCTGCATGGGGAATGGCTTTCTCATTCTGCAAGTATTTGTAAGATTTGAAAATTCCCTGCTCAACCAGAACACAGATTTGAAATCACGCCTAAAAAAATGCATGTTCATGAACCAACAATCCCAAACATTTCAGACTGCAAATTTTACATAGTTTTTAAAAGCCAAAATTTCAAATTCAAAATTTTATATTATTTAAAACCTTAATAAATTAACCAACATGTTAAAACAAAGGTTGGCTTAAACAGAAAACTACAGTTCTTACATTCAGAAATAACTAAGTAGAATATCTGAAAAATTTCAAATCTTCTTCAATTCTTCTCCCTGGAAGAAGGTTATCAGATTGTTTTTGCAAAAAATACCCTTTTCCCTAACGGTTTTGGGTTTTACAAATTTATCTGGTCAAGAGGGGGGAAAAAAGCGTCACTGAAAAATTTCCTACTCTCTCCACTTAATTGAAAGGTTGCCTGCTGTGTCCCCAGCTGTCCCCTTCCAGCTTGCGGTGGAGAATAAAAACCGCAGAATAAAACCTTCCTGGGGCCCTCTCCCCTGCACATACACACACACACACACCAGAGCAACTACTACACATAAAGCAAGAAAAATATCTGGCACTCAGCCTTCAACCCCTATTTTAGCATCTCTCCACACAGCTTGGAACAGCAGTTCCTGAGCTCACAGACTGCAGGAGGTACTGGCCACCAGGCAGGATACACAAGGCAGAAAACACACTAAGCAAAACAAAACCTTCCCCAGCTACAGGTAGAAGCCCTGGCTATACATCTGTCTCTTTTGATAGGTACCTCGCCCTGCAAAAACCTGCTAAGACTTTTCCTTCCTGAAAAAAAATGGTGGGGTAGAGGGTAGAAAACTGTTACTACTGATGGTTTTTCTGCTGTTACTCTGTGTAACTGCAAAGACTTGCCATTGCGTCAATACTTTTGATGGGCAGAAAATCAACACACTCGTGTCTCAAAATAAACAAGGCAGGCTCAGTAGCTTATATGGGCACCATTTGACTCTTCAGTATTTCATTCTATTAAGCAAGTAACACACATTTGAAAACTGTTTAAATGATACTTCATGCAACAGAAATGGCTTCAAAACAGCCATTCTTGAAATAGAATAAATAGTGCAAGCTTCAATTCTTGTCTAAATATGGGTTTAGCGCGCATGTTGTTACACCCATGATAGGCTACAACTCTCGTCTGCTGTGTCAGTGCACCGGCCTTCAATGGCAGTTTGCTTTTTCCCCCTCTTATAGTAAAATAGAAAGGAAAGGCACCCTGCCAGAAACCAAGATCCAGATTCTGCAAACTGTTGTGCACACACACTCAGCATTAACAGGAGCTGACCCAAGAGAGTCTCATTAAACATACACAGTCCTTCAGACAAAGCACATGAAGAGCACAGGCATGTAGGAGGCAGGCTGAAAGAAAGGACATTTACACTAAAGAGTGCAATTTCTTCCTCAGATTTACAATAGTGTTTAAGTATTATTACCTTATTGTTGTCATCCACTTAGCATAGCTGTATGAGTTTATCAGAACATAATCTCAGACAAGATGTTTCTCATCACTTCCAGGCAATCAGGAGGAATTTATCAAAAGACCATTTTTTTAAAAAAAGAGAGGCTTTAAATCTAATTAAAAAAAAAAAAATCCTGCCTCTTTCTGTACATACAGCATCAGAATTTAGAAACACCACAGTAGCTAAATGCAGAAGTTATTATCATAGGATCTGAAACCAGGTCTCTGGAAATCAGCAGTGTCACAATTGCCAGTCTTCTGGGTTATTGGGGTAACACTGTACTAACCCTTCACATTTCAACGAAAGCCAGAATTATAATTTTCAGCAATTCAGTTCAATTTGCCAGCTCCAAAGATTTTATCAGAAATGTTACAGCGTGAAAACATTTGTTTCCCTGCATTGAAAGAAATTTTATAAAGCAAAAAAAATCTAAAGTTTCCTTCATCTGGTTTTATCCATGTTTCATGGCTAATGGAAGAAGCATGTATAGATGACTCAAATGTATTTTTAAAGCTCAAGAAGGCATGTAAAAATAATCTTATTTTTACATCAAGTTATTTCAGCTCATCTGTCAATTGTTTTGGAAGAAGAAGAGGCAGAGGGGGAGGTTGTAGGTGTTATCCACAGTAGCTTTGTACCTCTCACCACTTATGTAGGCCTTGTTTTAGGAACAGGGAAGCGCAGCTAGGAGAACACATCTACTCTGTTTTTTTGTGGACCATATGGGGAAAAGATTTTGTGATTTTTTTAAAAAAAGAGGTTTCTATTTCACATTTTAAAGTAAGTAAAATATTTTAATGAAATAATTTCCATTTGCTTCCAGCTAGAGAATTCAATACAACATTGATTTTCATCCGTTAGTCAAACAATCAAGTACATATCAGCATAGCTCGCTCTGTTGCTGAAGAATGAACGTGAATTACTGCATTCATCAAGAGCCTGGCCTATACCTTCCTTTTGGCAAAGGAGAGAATTTCCCTAAATTCAGATTAAGAGATAAGGAATTAAGAAATAAATACAGATTACTGAGAATAATCTATGTAAGAGAGTCCTCCATCCTGCAAAATTAATAACCATTCCTTGAGGAGAGGATTAATTTAACAGTAGGCTTAGATGCAATTCACAATGCCAAATGAGCAGGTGGCATTCTACATAGCCATACAGAAGTTTCTGCCTGTCTTGGCAAACACAAATGTTTGATGTGATCAAAGCCAAAAGGGGTTTTACTTTTGCTCAACCGTCAACACTGGCTCGCATTTCCAAGTTCTCCTCTGTCTGCATACCGGCAAGGACATATAGCCCTTGTTTTGCGTTACTCGCTTACGCAGAGTAGAGGTTATCCTCAAAAGTATTTTAAGGCAACACAAAGCTCTAAGAAGGTTCCCACTTCTTAAGAAATGCCCTCAAATATTATGCTTTGGGAAAGGGAAGGAGGGAGAGCATTTGGAAATACAAGGGTAGACTGGCTAAAAAATAAATCCAACCACAAAAGCAACAAAATTCCATGCTGCAGAAGAAAATTAAGGAGGATTGCAGTTTCTGTGAGGAAGTAATTATATAGAGTTTTCACTAAACCATTTTATTACAGTTTAAGCTCTGTACAGGTGTGCTGTAATCAAACAGAAAGAATGCCAGCAAGGAATTGTGTGAAATCCATGTGCATGGAAGTCTGCTAAAAGTGTCTGGGTTTCTCACATTGAAAAGCCTCAAGCCTGTACTGAGCAGCTTCAAAAGCAAAGGCAGGTAGGTGATTACACGCTGTTTTCCTAGAGTATATGACAGATTAGCACACTCCAGTTTTAAAAACATCACAGGCCTCCTCTACCCTGCAGAGGATGTAAATCAGAACTGCAGAAAAACAAAACTGAATGGTGTGTGTCTGTCGGGAAACGTGAACAAAGGAAAAGATGTTTCATGAAACCTTGGAGATAATGTTCCCAATGGGTATTGATAGCTCTATTGAACTAGAAAGCAAGGAGCAAAATTCTTTTCCTGGTTCTGTCACTGATGCTTTCTGTGGCTGTACATGCATAATTTCCCTTTATGCCCCCATTTCCCTTTTTCCATTTCTTACAGGGTAAGCTCTTCAGGGCAAACCCAGTATTTCTATGTAGCTGACAGCTACCCACAGCTCCAAAGCAAGAGCATCATCATGCACACTGAGAGTTTGGTGTGCTTTCAAAAAATAGAACCAGGAATTGAAAACACTTCCCAAGGCAGTTTCCAACAGTTAGGAGACCATTTACAAGCATCCTTTACAACTGCAATCACCAACCTTCACAGCATCACGGTGAGCTGCAGATTACTGGCAGGACACAGCCTCTGGAAATAAAAACAATGCTAGCGAAGCGGGGAGGTGGTTACACCATCAGTTAATGGTCACCCCAATAGCTTTAATTATTTAACTTTATTAGAGGAGGAACTCGCTCTGGATTCTGATATTCTATAATGCCATGGAGTTGGAGGTGAAAAGCACAGAATTCGTATTTCAAGAAACATCATGGAGAAGAATACAGCATGACTGTAAGATGAACCCACTGGCTTGAGCCCTATGGGATTTCTTCCCAGAAGTGTTTACGAACAGACCTCCTAAGCATTCTGCCGAATAGATTCTGCTTTCATCTACCTGCTCACAACCTCTGAGCTACAAAACTTACAGCTTTCCCATTATGAGTCTTGAAGGCATGCAGGTGATGCACATAAAGAATTCAATTTGTCGTTCTGTACTGCTGAATAGCATCATATGGGCCCATTTGGACTGAGATTTCAGTCATTGAACAGTGACCTCTTGGTGACACTCATTTTTAGAGGCCATTTTACAGAAGCCACAGGTGTGAAAAATTCCATGAACCTGAAAGCTAGAACCACTACTAAGATGTAAAGAAACTCAACTGGTGTTAAAACTGATATTATAACTGAGTCCTGGGGCTTGAAAGAATATTCCCTCCTCCTTTCCCTTCCATAATTCTTCTATGCACGAGCATTACCCTGAGCAGAAAAGATCCTGCAAATGCAAAAACACTGACAAGTAGAAGAGCCTTTGTAGGAGCCCATAACTTTAAATTGCAGTCAGTGCTGCAACAAATTGCCCACCTGCAGTGTTGACAATACAAAAATTACTGCAGAGCACCGATATGCAAGCTAAAGATATTAATGTGGCTGCCAGAAAGCCCTTCTTAAAAATTCATGAGTCCAGCATCTGGTCCTAGTTACCATCAGACTTCTTGTGTGTTCTTCTGTGGAAAGCAGAAAAACCAAAACCATACTCCATGTCTCATCAAAAGAGCTGCGTCTGATTTTAACTAAATTGAACAAGACACAGCTCCATCACCACCTGTTACAGAGGTGGCTTTTCCATCACCTATGGCTCAGGTGCATCATTCCAATCTGCTCTACTGACAATAGGACCAGGCAGCAGTGGGCTTTACACATTATGATCAGACCCAGTAGAAGCAACCCAGAAAACTTTAGGGGTTTTGTTTCATTCATCCAAAGGAACAAAATCCTCAGCAGGGCACTGCTACTAGTACTGATGTGTTAAAAAATCATTAAAAGTTTTTACTCAACAGAAAGCACTATCTTTACTGGGGAATATAAAAATCATGTCATATGGTGATATGAAAATAGTTCATTTCTGGTCAAGGCCTTACAAACATTTATTTTTATACTCCTCTGAAGTTGTCAAATTGATCTGCTTTAAAGGGGAGATAAAAATATGCAGGTGAAGCAGGGGGACATAATTTCTCAAATTGCCCTACTCAAACGAAGAGAAATAGGTGATAAAGTTTAATCCACATTTAGTTCAGCACATTAACCAGCCCAGCTCTCCAAACATTCTTTAGAGATTACAAGTCACCATTAACACAGTGAGAAACTAATAGTCCCTAAGGGGAATTAACCCTATGGCTTCCACACCGTTCTCCTTTAGGTCCTGGCAGCAGCAGTCACAGAGGGTGCCCAGTTACTTCCTCGGAAACACACTGCTCAAGAGATCAGTGCTCAGTTAAGATGCTCTCTTAGCTGGAGCTCTCAGAACTAGGTATCTGTATCAGGAAAACACCTGTGAATCATTTAAGCATTTTTAAGCTCTGGTCTTCTAACACTGAGACTGACTTGCTAATGACAAGATCACCTTCCCTTGCAGAGACAACAGAGCGTCAAAGACCACAAAAACTGCTGAACACAATAATAGCTTAGCTCAAGACATGGACCACGAGTTTCTACAACACCACCTGATAACAGGTGTTTACGCCAGCATTAAAATTCAAGTAGACAGACACTTTCAGAGAAGGCTTGCTATAATTACAAGATTGCTTTCTCCCCCTCCAGTTTGCGGCATTGCTGCAACAATGACTATTACTGTTAATACTGAGCTACTGACCAATAAACAGGGATTTCCCATCTCTAGAAGTGCTTTCAACTGATATAATGCACTCATGTAAAGAACTTACCATGCTAGGATTTAGAAAAGAACACGAGGAAAGAAAACATCCTTTTAAATGATATTTTACCATTTGTTAAGTAGCTATACTGATGAGAGATTCAGCATAACATTTTTGGTTATTATTCTCCTGATGTCAGTGGTACTGACTCTGGTGGTCATCCAGCTGCTATTTCAGAAACAAGAAAATCTTGTTATTCTGCAGAAAATATACAGAACTACATGTGGTGGACTTCCTATGGAGTTATTTTCATTGAAATATGACAGCTAATTCAAAAGCATTTAAAAAACAAAACAAAACAAAAAATCTGCTGGCTGGGATTTTTCAAAGCTTTCTTTAATTGACTGTACTTATAAACATTTTCATTTGCAGTAATTTTTTTTTGTGAAAATGGTAGTAAGGACAATGAAATTTCAAGTTACACAGACGTTTCTGATTTTAAAATTCATGCAGCACATGAAAAAATGAGACTATTCAAATTGTGCAAGAATAATAGAAGCAACTTCAAAAACTGAAATCTTTTCCTATGTAGTTCTTCTCAGTAGCTCTAAATGGAACTAATTGGTTTTCTGTGGCATATGCAACTAAGCAAAGAGAGGCGCAGGGGCTCATAAAATGCAGTATTTGTTGGGATATATTTTTCATTGATATACACCAATATAAAATTTGTTCTCTACTCCATCGCAAATCAGCAAAGTGAGTTAGGTAGCATTTCTCTTGAGAAAGCTCCCCAGTGAAACTCAAGTCCCAACCCTCCTCTGCCTCATGTCTTTCAAAGTCATTACTGTCTTTGCAAAGCAGACAAATAAACCATTCCTTAAGCACAAAAAATTGGGGATGAGAGTTCTGAAGCTACCACAAGAAGTTACATTGCCTTATATCACTATAGGGCACACTGCAACAGAATGCCAGGTCCTCCACATACAACTGCCTCCAATGTGCAGGAAGGGAACTCGGGAATTCCTGGCTAAAATTGTACCACGGAACAGAAAAGGTGCTTGCTTTGCTTTTAATGGGATCACTATCTCTAGCTATTTCCTGAGACCATGTGTAGCCATGCAGAAGTAATGAGAGATAAAAAACAAGAAAAGGCAACAACAAGAAAGCACTGAATCCTGACTGTGAGGTGTTTACATTTGGTGGCCTGTAGTCTGCAGAACACACTGGGGAAGGTTTCTGGCTGAGGCTTCTGAGCAGTTAGAGGGAGCTCCTAGAGAGATGGAGCTGAATTCCTGCTTCTGAGGGACAAGGATCTGTGTGAAAGTCACACTGGGTCTCTCTAATGCCGCAGCTCCGTCTGCCCATATTTGAGCAGATTTCTTTCTCTTATTCTTTGTTGTGACATGTGAATCCAATTAATGTCCTGATCCCTTCTGGATATCACATACTGGCTTTGCTCGAGTTTTACCACCCGACCACACACTTCCTTTGAAAGCCTGCCTCCTTCTCTATCACTCACTTCCTTTGGTTTAATAGTTCCCAAACTCTGTCTGTGTTCTGGGCCTACAGGGAAAGTTTTATTCCTGTAACCCAGATCCAGACTGAACGGCACACTGTGATGCTGCAGCATCAGTTGGCTCTCAGGATGCAAGATGTGGTGGGGTTTAATGGCTCTAAGCCCCGTAATTAATGCCTTATAGACGTCGTACTCAATCTCGGGCATGACTACTGTCCTTTAGCTAATGCCAGAGAGAGATGAACCTGTGTCTATAGCAGTCATGCCCAGAACTGTGGACTCTGACAGGTTCTGTTTTGCTCAGCCCCAACACCTTCCAGTCCTGCTCGGGGGTAGGACATGGGAAGCTGCTCCGCCAGTGACAGTGTGCGTATGTCAGCACCAAGGTGAACTGTGCTTTCCCTCAAGGTACTGGCTTAGTTTCTCTCCAGTCTTCAATCAGCAAATGCCTCCCAATAACCCTGAGAAGTCCTGTGCCAGCTGCCACTGCTATTCATAGCAGAAAGAGGAACTGATGAAATAATACATTAGTTAGCAAATACACTTACACCATAGAAAGCAATGGAAACATTTGCTAGACAGCATGAAGGCAACTTTCAAAATTTTACTGGGCACGTCCCCCCCTCCCATGCAACAACCTCATTTCCCCCTGTGAGCTTAGATCTACATCTGCCAACATATGGGCTGGATACGGATTGTCACATGTAGGCTTAAGGTGCTTTAGCAAACTCTCCAGCTCAGACCAGGTGCTTCTTTCTAATGCCCCTTTAAGTAACATATGGGCTTCCAAGAAAATTCAGCAGTGTTTGCAGACCTCACTCTTGAAGTCAAGTCAGACCCTGTAACAAAACCCATCTGTACCAGCTCCCAAGTTCCCTTTGTTTTGTATTGCAAGTACTGTCATGACAGTAACTACCACAGTGCAGACTAGAGCTCCCATTTTGAAGTCAACGTAGGCTCCATCTACCCCTAGTACTCCTAGGATGTAATAAGGTTTCCAGAAATTTTAAGAGTAAATTCAGGAGTTAACTGCTTTGCATATGTCCAAAACTCTCCAATGCTGTTTAGAATTGAAGGACAACAACTTCTTGTCACACTCCTTACTCCTCACCTTATTTGTCAGAGTTCAACCACAACAGCTAACTGGGTTTAGCAAAAGCACACGTAAATGTCTGAGAAGGCTTCAGAAATCTTGTCATGATGTATAAGTTGATGGCAGTTGGATTGTGGATCCCCACCATGCAAACTGGGAAAGCACAAACCGGAAAATTTGCTCAGACCTACAGACTATCTGATCCTGTCAGATCCATCTGGCTTACAGGCATGTAAATTCGGTGATCAAATAAAAAATACCCAGCCTAGAAGGACTACTCTTTAGTTCTCATTCCTACTATACTTACTGGTTCCCAGGTTCCCCATCTTTGCACATCTGCTGGGCAGGCATTCTTTTTCATCTAGTTATTATTCCAAAGGCAGGTGCTCCTTTTCCCAGAGATAAGGAGTTTGTTTTACTTGCCTCCAAGAAGAAACCACTATACAGAAAGTAAATAATGCTAAGTTTATCAGAAAATCAAATTTAATCAAAATTGAGTGGTCTAAACTCCAAAATGAACTAAGCTATATCACTCAAAAAATTAAATTCTGCATCCTTACCACAGTGATATTTTTGTCTTCTTCTATCATCAGAGAGCTTCTCTACCTATACAGTTCCTTGCTGTCCATATTTTCTTTCTCAAGTAGACTTGTGTCAGTCCGGCAATCAGCAAGTTCATTGGAGTGAGTTCACTCCACTACTTTCAGAGGCAAAAGTCCTGTATGAGTTTCCTCATCAGGAAACAGTTCTTTATTTTACATTGTCCAATATATATTGAACGACCAGATAAAAGACAGTACTGAAAAACTTATCTCTTGTAGTCCATATCACCAAAGTGAGATGAAAGCATCTCACTCAGGAGGCTAAATGAACTGTAAGTCACAAGAACAGAACTGCTGGCAAACAGAGTCACTGTGGGCCTGTGCTCACATGTTAAGGAGATGTCATGCGGTCTTCTCTGCTGAGATTTAGCTGAAGTGGCTGGAACAACTGTTAAAAAAAATCCAGTAGGCAACAGGAGATCAACGCAACTTATGAAATGGGATCTTCAAGAGCACACACCATCAGCCCATCTTGATGCTAACAGAGTCAATGAAAGCATCACTACAGTAAGGCTATCTACCTATCCCCAAAAGTCCTAAACACAACACGTACCTTCCTAACCATGCTAATTCGAACACAGCACAAGGTGTTGGGAAGCTCACCTGGCTTGTAATGAGTTGAGTGCATTTGAGCACATCACTGAGATGCTGTGGCGAAAAGGTTATGTGTGACATGAGGAGTGTTCAGAATTCACCTAAGATGTCTCAGAGGCAAAAAAACAAAGGTATCAGTTAACAATATGCTTCAAAAGTTTGCATGTTAGGGGTTACTCACAAACACCACTATAAACACACTTCTCAAAATCATCTATTCGTCCTTAAAGGTATTTTAACAACACAGCATTAGCTGAAGTTATCCACAGATAGTAAATTTTTGAGAGCTGACCCTGGTGGCAGCGTTCTTATTTTGCATAACACCACCGAGCTGCACAGAGTGGCCGTATTCCCACTGCACAGGTATGCCAGGGGACAGCAGTGACCAGCCTTCAAACTTTTTCTATCAGTAGGTCTGTTAGGATCCTCTGGATCAAGCAAAGCTTTTTTTTTTTTTTCCCTGCATGGCAAGGAGGAGCCAGAGGCTACGCTCAATGCAGCACTGCAATAAGGACAAATCCTACATCTGCTAATGATTCAGTTCCACAAGATCATTCAGCGAGAGTGCCTTGGAAATGTCAGGTTTTCAAGTAATTCCATAGCGTCCGTCCCTTCTTCCAATTTTTGCCCCTCTTAGCTGCTGAACTATGAGTCAGAACAACTTGAACACCAGAGGAGACAAAAGGTTACTCTTAATTTCACTGCAAAGAGATGCAGAGACAAAATAAATGAACTATCACTCAAACTCTGCTTTCAGTTCTGCCACTGAAAATTAGTAAAGATAAAACAAATTCAGAATGGTATCAATTGAAATTTTTCTATTTTGATCCTTTTGCATAAACATAGAGTTGATCAATCAATCAGATGGTCTGGCAGTAGCCGAGAGACTCAAGAATTCCATTTTGAGGAAGTCCCAGAGAAAGGCTGTTGCATGAATAGGGATGATGTTCTCTTTCACTTCCAATCAAGTGTGGTGCTCGGATTTTGGGTTCAATTTTCTATGTCTTGTAAGTTACCTTACTTCACAACCACTGGACCTGATGCTGATGGCAAGGCAATCTCAGAGCTGGACATTTTAGAATCAAACCACTTCTGACACTTTTAAATGCAAAGAGAAGTCAAGGAGCTGGTTTAACATGATAGCCTTCATCTTTCAGAGCAGCACTCTTCACATAACTATCAGAATAGCCATTACTAATTTCTTTTGATTAGATTTTATTAATTAACCTCTTCAAGCATAGAATTTGGCAGGCACTTCTGCAGCAGCCAAAATGAGAGTATTCCAAATGTATCAGTGTTTCCACATGAATTTTCCCCCAAGCCTCTGAAGACCCTGTTGCTAGCTTTCATGAAACAGGGCTATGATACATCTTTTTGCGTTTCAAAGAGAAGCTAAATGTTTACCAGAAAGTTCTAATATGTTTTGAATTTAATAACATCTAGAACTGTATTGCAACAAATAAAGAAAGACTATCAAGCAATCTTCACATTGCTCAGAGCAATGTCCTTGCAGTAGACATACCTTTGCGTGTGTGAGGAAATCATACCACCAAGGAAGCCTGCAACATTCTCCACTTGTTATTCCACAATTATCCCACAATAATGCCTGTGGGCAAAAGGTAAGGAGCTTTACATCAGCCTCCATGGTCGGGAGATTTTGGAGACCCAAACTTTAAGATAACCGGCAAGCCTAGCTGTATGCAGCGCTTGTGGAAAAACAGGTTTGGAAACTTCTTGGAGTATCAAACACTACACTGAACACACGAATACTAACCATGAGCAGGTCTTGCTGCCTAAATACTGAATCTGAGAGGCCCTCCTTGTTTATTTACACTTGCTTCAGAGAGCTCAGGATTAAGTTTCTGAAGGGAATCCATTTGCATAGGTATGCTCTGAATATATCTTCAGAGCCTGAAAAATAGACACATTTCAGACAAGGAGAATAATACACCCTTTGCTATAAGGCATCTGGCAAATAAGACAAGAGTTTCTCAGGGATAATGAGGCCTTTTCACAAAGGAAGCACAGCTGTGTGGAACACTGGAGAGCTGCAGTAATGCCTGTACCAAAGACTTCCAGTATAGGCTTGTCAGAGGGGAAAAAAAGACTTGATACAGGGGCTGTCATCTAATTTATCTGAACACATTCTTAAAACATTGCAACCTCAGTTAGGTGGGATGCAACCCGTCATGGACCCGAAAGCCATGTGAGATTGCAGTGGGTGCAAATACCAAAACTCAAATAGCTAATGAGACAGAGGCAAGTACAAGAGCTCCTTTCAGCAGTTGATCTCCTAGCTAAATAAACTGAAATTTGCTCTCCAGCCATTGAGTCATCTTCAGCTAATACAAATTCACATCGCTTTGTAGAAGTCAATAGGAAGGCAGCAATTACAATCTTGTGCATAAGAATTACCAAATTTCAAAGTATTCAGTAAGATTATTCATAAATCAAAACATAACTGCATGCACCCCTGCCCTGCATCTCAACTTCCCAGCCACCTCCCCTCCCATTGTCCCCTGGCCACACACACGCTTCACCGTCAGAATCCCCTCCTATCAAAGAACTAACAATCCTGCACTCGTCAAAAAGTTTTGGAGAGGGAAGTCTTTCGGATTATTTCATAATTATTTCTGCAAGCAAGTAAGACTCTGTTCTAGGGAATCCCTGCAGAGTTAAAAGAAAGCTTGGAGGAAGAGGAACTGAAAAGAAAAGCAGATTCTGAGAAATACAAAAGCATCACAGGCTGAAACTTATGACAAGCTGTCAGTGAAAACAACAATGCCAAATGCTTTAGAGAAAGGGAGCTAAAAACAGCCAGGATGTTCCTTGGTACAGGAAAGCTAGAACTAGAACATTGCTACCTTTAACCAGTCAAAAAGAATAAGCAATATTCCCAAGAAACAGAAGCTGGAGCCCAATTTAAAAAAATAAATTCTATTTCATTTCCTCACTAATCCATGTTTTCGAGGCTTGCTAGCCATAGTTTGGAGACTTTTAATGCCTTTGCTGCTTCAGAAAAACAAGGCAAAAATGTAAACTAAGATTCGCATGTAAGTTTATGATTTCAGAAGCTAAGATTTCAAGAAAAATACCAGTTACAAGGAAATCTTAATTGAAGACAATAGAGCATGCATTGCCTCATCATCAAGGCAAAGAATTGAGGCCAGGAGCTGTATATCTTGTATTTTTAAGCAGAAACCCAGAGGACCAGAATCTAGTTTTCTTCTTGTCCTCTCAACTATTTGACAAATAAATTCTTGCCTTCAGATGGACTGAATGAAAACGTACTGGCTGCTTTGCTGAGCCTCCCACGTTATAGCTTATGTGCCCTATGAACAAATTACCTTCTACAGTTAATGTAGTAGTTCTCCCCTTCTACAAGGGGAGAACTAAGCTCTGCAGAGCTCTTCTCTGAAAACAACTCTATCTGACACGGTCTCAAATTGCCGAGTCCTCATTCCTGCAGCAGCAGCAGCTCTTCTCCCCTAATAGCAGCACCAGAATTTGGGCAGGAAAGTGTCAGTTAGGCAGGAGTTAGCACAGAGTCAGTGTCCCTTAAACTCTGCGGCCTTAGTCTGAATCAGTCCAGACCCTATTAACTTGCCAATTTTCAGTAAGTGTCCGTGGGTGTTGGGGAAAAGTACTCAAGTTTTTCTGCTTTTGTCCAGAAAAAACAACATATAAACACATTATTAATACTAGAGTGGGAAACAAATGCATATTTCTGCTCCGTATCCTTCTTTGGTTATTTTCACGAATAAAAACGATCTTTCTTCTTGGCAGGCATGCTATTTTTATGTTTGGAAGTCTGTCTGTATTTCAAAGGGAACGATTTTCTTTAACAACATATAAAGAAGCAAACAGACTGAAGAGAAAACACATGGCTCACTGGAATTGATACTGACACAAGCCTTCAAATGAACTTTGTCTTAGGGTTGTTTAATCCTTTATAAAGGAAATTTAGTTCTATTTTTCCAAAAGTGTCTTTGGGCAACCACACAAATCCCATTCCTTTAGCGTAATTGTACTAACTTTAATCACAAGCAGCTTGTAATCACTGAAATACCTTCTGACTAAAACTATTAAAGCATTTGACAGTGATGCATGCAAAACAGCATCCTGTGTTTAGGTTGTATCATTAGTGGGAGATGTTTTATCTCATATGATGATTAAATCTTGACAGTTGGTATCACATTTACCATGGCTGTTTGATCATCATCACTCACATAGATGACACCAAATCTGCACTCATTCAGCTGAGGTCAGCGGCAGTCAGCACAGAAATACTGTAAATAATAGAACAAGCAGCCTTGTATTTGTGCACTTGGAACAGGTACAGAGGAAACAAACCCATCTTGAAACTCATGAAAAGAGCCAAGAGCCTTGTTGCCACAGCCATTTTTCTGAACACAAATATCAGCTCACAGCGTTCCCAGCTCACCCCTGTCCCACAGCTGTACCAGTACAGCCTCTCTGGGAAGTGGTGGCAGGAACACTGCTTGGGCATGGAAAGAATTGACAAGAAAACTTCTAGGTCAGCCTCCCAATCCAATTCACCCTTTTGTCTCACCAACAGCCGTACTGTTCGCCACAACTGAAGACAAACACCCAGCGTGAAGCCACTTAAGGTGGCAGCACCACTGAGAGGTCCAGAACTACAAGCCTTTTGGCAGCAGCATATACATCTAGACTAATTTAAGGCAGCCACGAAATCACATCCTTAAAGTGATGGCAGGGATGTGAGGACAAGTTGTTCTGAGCATTTACTCTGATGTTCAGTAAACTGCTAACTGCCATTTACGTCTTCCTAATGTCTGGCCAGTGTCCGGATATAGCTGGCTATTCTAAATATCTCTGCCAGTACAGCCAAATTACCAAGGCTGTGTGGTGGTGATGACATCCCCACTAAGCCAAAAAGAAGCCTTTATTTAGGCACAGTTATACTGGCAGAAGACGAGTTTTAGAAGCACAGACTGCACTGGTAGAGGATGGAGTAAATCAAATTTGTTCAAAGCACAGATTTGATTTCCTCTGAGTGTACCAGTCTTGTCAAAACACTTTGTTAAACTCCCACTACATACATAGCATGCAACTACAGCAGGAGCAGGATTTTCCCCTCAAAACCATAAGCTGTGGCACAAGGAACTGCTAAGTCCATTCTCACTGGGAAGCAACAGTGATTTGAGAAGATTTTTGTATCATCAGCTTATTTTGAGGAAGTAACGTACAGCCAAAAAGTCTCTACAGGCAACTACACTGCATGTGCTGTGACAAGATTAAAGAGCTGTAATTCTGGAGAATACAGATATCAACAGGTAGATGACAGTTATTCTGTTGATTTGCACTCAGCATAAACTTTCAGCTATATGTATCATCCCAGAAACTTTTTTTTTTCCCCAGAAAAGTAATACCTTAGCAGAAGCATCCAACTGACAGTAAATTTCAGGCATATTTTGATCTTAGGAGTTTGATGTGAAGAGTAATGTAATACAACCACAGCCAGCATCCCTGAATTAAAGGTATATCGAGATCCTGAGAAGATCACTATAGGCAGGTCAGTCTCCTCAAACCCCTAGTCATGTTAAAGCAATTAGTTCCATTTGGTTTCAGCCAAGAGACAACACTGAGCTAAAAACACTTATTAAATTAAGACATTTACACTGAGTATGTTAAAGTGCAGGCTGACAATATTTACTCACCCAGAAAGTCCTCCCTTCCTCCTTTTCACTCAGTCTCTGGCACCTCTCTGTCCATTGCTGAGATCACCAGCAGATTAAAAAAACCCCAAACAAACAACTTTATCCCATCCTGATTCGACTTGCAGTTGTGATTCTGCCTTTTCTCTGTGCACATAAATAAGACAAGCCAACACTTTATCCTCCAAGTCATTCAGCATTCAAGCTTTACTCCAGCCAAGGTTATCCTTCTAACCTAGGGATACAGTTTCTCTCTGTAATGAAGTCTCTTGGGTATTTTGTATGTTCCTGGACTATTTTGATGGATGGAGGCCAGAATGTGCAGCACCTGGCAGGACTGATCCTGACACAACCATTCCAGGGCAATAGCTCCTTTTGCCTGGTCAGATGCCTGCACCTCAGTGAAGATCACCAAGCTACCTCAAGTATACTCACAGAAAAGATGGCTTATGCCGTTCATTTCAGCCCAACAACAGCATCCAAGACTCAAAGCTGATTTGTATTGAACACCAAATATTCAAAATAAACAACCAAAGTGCATTTTCTGTTGCAGAAACTTTCCCCATGGTCAGAAAACAGCACAGCACCAAAGAACAGAAGGAAAGAAAAAACCCAGCAACTGCTTCATGTTCTTGTGGAACAAGGTTTTGGGTTGCCCTTTGCTTTTCTTTGCTCAAGGGGTGATAGCAGATGGTACCATAATGATATTTTACTACCACTTTCAAGCACAGAAATGCTAGTTAAATTGTCAAGTTAAATATCCAGGAGGTAGACAGGGAAGTTAACCAAACAAGTGTTTTCCACTACACACTGTGGTTCAGTTATAACCCTGAAATTCAAGCCTGTTTCAGTGATATTGCCTCAAAATCCGAGCCCTATTTCCCAAGAACGTTTACTGAGTTTCAGAAAAACCTTAATGCTTTTGGCTAGAAACCATGGGAAATATGTTAACCTCATACACTCAAACCACATAAAGGATGAAAATGAGCAGTTTAATCTGAGCTTTGTTTTGAAAGGTTTGGTTTCATTCAAACACAGAGCAAACCCAGCTACTGGGAGTTCACATGATGTAGAAACAGAAATACAACATACACAAAGCCCCTGAGAAATGAAAACCAGTGTTTTACACAGTGCTCCCACTTCCCTTTACATGTTCTAAGCAGAAATTATAGTATTGTGCACTGTTTTCTGTGCTTCTTTTTCCACGTTTATACATGAAAACTCAAGTCTACCTCAAACACTACACCTCTGCTGAGAGATCATGGTGAACAAGCATTGGTTTGAGTTTCTATATTTTTTGCTTGTGTGTTTTGTTTGGGTTTTTCAATTTGAAAAAGTAAACACTACAAGTGTTTGTTTTGCAATTGAATGACTGTTTTTGGCAAATTTAAGTTGAACGTTGAATACAGGGACTCACCATGCCAATCTTATCACAACCAATATTCCTGATTATAAGACAGAAAACAGTTATCTGGTTCCCACTGCTTGTACACACAATCTGCAACACAAGCAAAACAACACGAATGCTCATGTTACACACAATGCTACAAATCCTACACCTGTGACATAACAAAGTGCCACACTTCAGAGGAAGCACAGACTTCTGGATTTAAAAATACAGCCCCCCAAGGCAGACTGTGAGGGGCTCCCTTTGCCCAAGCTATCACTCAAGTGGAAATTTTATCATTTTCATGTTTGACCACATCAAAGTCTCAGAAATGAGCACCATTAATTCATTCTTACTTCTGTCTGTTTGCATTTAGTCTTATAGCCGATATAAATATTGATAGAAATACATGACACACTGTATTCTCCAGGAGAGTAGTTGTATGGGGTGAAACAGAAGAGAGAAAGTTTGACCCCTTGTTTCATCAGAAACTTCTTAATACGTACAGAAAGTGATAGATGATGTTCCAGTGAAATATTTAGATTTCCAAGGAGATGTCATAGCCATCAGCAGACAGAAAAGAACAAGGTCTGCAGAAAAAGGATGGAATGTGAATGGAGTGTCTGGAAAAATTCAGAAAGGTAGAAGGACTACAAAGCAAATATGCTGCACCAGTGAACACTCTTCTCTGAGAAATCTAGTTAGACTACAGCTAGGTCATCAGCCTCCAGGGATGTAGGGCCAGAAAGCACCCGCAACACAACAACCAAACACAGAAGGGACATTTTTTTTAGGTGTTATCCTGGTATAAGCAGATAGATTTTTTTTTCCTCCTCCCAGTGGGATTTGTATTTTCTACACTTGAAATAAATACTTTTATTTGTATTTAATCTAGTTTGAATTCAGATTCGTTGCAAAGTCAATAGCAACATCAAAACATTACACAAAGGTAACACTTTGAACTACATCTATGAGTAGGGCTGGCTGAAAGCTCCTGAAATGCTGCACTTTAAAACAGCCAAGGAATAACAGGACATGGCATCACGCCAACTGCACAAGACTGGCAGGGAGCTAGTGCTGGTGGAGTCGGGCTAAGAAGAAATATTTCCACAGAGGCCAGTAATAAGCAGCAGAGATCTCTAGCACATAACCAAGTCTTCAGGACATGCTGAAATCCCAAGGCCCAAAGGAATTTTTGACAGTATACAATCTGCCGTGTGGAGAGTGCCTCTGGAGCTAAACATCTCTTTGGCTGCAATTCCAGTACAAGATGGGCTGTCCCTGCCTGTTTGGAGCATTTCAAATGTTTCCTTGACATCATGCAATGGCCCTATCTGCATAAGAGATCATCTTAAAATTAGATGCCAAGCGCGTCTCAGCACTCTTAAAAGTTCTTACAGAGATCCAGGCTGAGACCTAGAAGTCCCCTTGGACCTACGTCTGTAACAGAGCAAACCGACACTCAAAATCTTGTTACCTCCTCAAACATGACCGCTCCACTTCGTGCATCTTCTCAGTCGTTTCCAGGTGCTGAGTGCAGTGTTATAACAGGGTTTGGTGAAAAAGCACATTTCAAATGCACACCCATTAGGAGTTATGCCTGATGTCTCCTTTTGCTGTGTATTTACTTGGCTCTGTAAATATCCAGTGCCCAAGAGTAACCCTCAGCTAATAATAAAACCGACTGATACAGTCAGTACACTCAGGTTTACTGACTCGAGGCTGGAACAGCTCAGTGTTGTGGAAAAACAGAAACCAGGCACCAGCTATGCCAGTACTTCCCCCTTCAGAGTCACTTGCTGCCACGTGGTATCTTTCACTCAGCAGCCACCACGGGTTTTGTAAATAAATTTAATAAATTTGCCAAAAAACACCCCCGCTCCTAGAGACTCATGCTTCACATCTCCAAGTCAAAATTTACAGAGACCTTTCACACAGAATGCCATATGCAAGAAGTCAATTTACAATAAATGGTGTTACCAAAATCTGTGACGTTAAAAGCCCATCCTGACATTGAATCATTTTTAAAGCACTCAGGAGACTTTGCAGTTCATTTTGACTGATTTTGTGGCAATGGGCGACAGTGCTCTTCTGTTTTGGCCTCTAGGGTGACATAGTTCCGCTTCACGACTTCCCCCCATTATTTCTCCATTTTCTTATGGATGGAGGCAAATTTATTTTCACTTTGTTTAGTTGTCTGAGTGACCTTCTGCTTCATGTAGACAGCTTTTTTATGGAGAAACAAAGGAAAAATAGCTCTCCATGTGCTTTTTAATTTTTCTGTGAAGGACCTTTCTGTTTACCAGTTCATCTTGGCAATCATACGAGGCACACATGAGCTTCTGTCTGATCGCCTTCCTTTTTTACACATGCTTGGTCAATGCTTGCAGCTTCACTTCTGGCCTGTGAGAACTTCCCCATAATACTCTTTAAATTAGCAGCTCTTCCTGGCTGCAGCTCTCAAGTGGGCTAGTACATCTGCATCAGTGACAGACGACTGCTGCTCCCGGGCCACTTCAGTCACATTTCTTTTATGTCACAGTTGACACTCAAGGTCAAATAACATGGCAGCTTTAACACTGCGGTGATATTTCACTTCATCTGTCTCTGAGGGTTAGGCTGTTCTTGACTGAGCAGCATGGAGCCTGCCACACTTTGTGCCTTTCTCACTTAGGTGGGATCGAACACCCACAGCTCTTGTCCAGTTTAACATTATGCTGATGCCCTCCTATATTACAGATTACTGCCTCTTCCTTTGAGGATCTATGCTATTAAATTCTTAGGACAGAGTTCTCTTGTGCTCTTGGAATCAAAAACTATGTTATTTTCTCTAATGGTCACATATAAACTAGACAGATACATTCCTTCAATTTCAGCCATGGCTAATTTCTCATAAACTATTCTATTGTAATTCTGGCTGACAATCTATTTGCTTGCTTGATTTAAATGTCCAGTTTGCAGGTTTGATTCAAGACCTTTTGCTTTCTGAAAATCTCTAGCCTGTAGAGAGCAGGTTGTTATGTGTCCCTGACTTTTCAGGTCAGCTGTCTACGTAAGAGCAGCAACAGCATCATTACAAATCTGACGGATAAAATACAGCCTGTCAAGATGAACAAACTCCATCTTCCTTGTTGGTTTCCATTTAGAGTCCTCTCCAAGCCCACCATTCAGCATTCCTGACATGAACAGCTGAAGTTCATTTATATTCCATAAATGGTGTCCTCTTTTGCCACGTCTTTCCCTATCACAATAAGCTGTGATAAATTTGTTATCACGCAAGCTACTTTACACTCTCGAACCCCACTTACAGAATCCCACAGTTTGTTCCATTTTCAGGCTGCAGAGCCATCCAGATGAGGGACTTGCCTCCCAGCAATATACTCCCATCATGATGACACAGATGGTTACATTATGCTGTGTAGCAGAGAATAAATTCCCCCCTGCTCATCACAATTTTTCAGGCTGTTCACTAAAATGAATAAGGTGAAAGTGACCCCACTAGCATCTGTAAGAACTGATACCTATAGGTAAAGGTTTTTGCCCAGATTTTTGTTTTAGGAACAACAGCTGAAACACAGCATGGCATTTAAAGTCTCCTTTTCTCCCACTGTGGGCCTACAACTTGAGTAAGGATTCACTTCAAAGTCTTAATTCACTCTCTTCCCACACCTGGCAGCCATCACCTCTACTAAAGCTGTCCACAACCCAGAGGGATGCTCGGGGTATGCTATTTTGTAAAACTAAGTTATTTCATATCCTAAATGACAGACAGTACACACCCTTTGTACAGATTTAACAATACAAGCATAACCATATATAAAACCAAAGATAAAGCAGCACTGCCTGGCAGCACAAAACCCGTTAAACCACAGAGCTTTTTCACTTGGAGTTTAGGAAAAGAAACTTATGCCAATATAAGATATATTTGTAGCTTTGTGCCTAAAGCCCTTCTCAAAAAGCTAATGGAAGCTGCAGCAGGGATGGGGAAATCAGAAATAATTATACTCCTGGAGAAGTTATGGGGAAAGTAGATCTGCTTACAGTTTCACAAGTAGGCATCCTACTGTCCGTCTGAGAAAGATTGCTGTCTATCTACTAAGGGGCATTAACACAGACTTCTGTATTATATCTGATGGGAACAGCTAGATTAGTAAACAATAGCATTTTATCTTCTAGTTAAGGCATCACAAGCTTTAGGAAAAATCCCATAGGATGAAGAACGAACTATTTCCTCTCCATTATACTTGATGGGAGAATCTGGTCTCCCGCTCACTCCACCTTAGCACAAGATGCTGTCACAGCATATTTCAAATCTGTTACTCTGCCCTGCAGCCATTCCCAAATGTCACAGACACAACCACACACAAATGGCGCTGAGCTAATGGGACTGTGGCCTTTATAACTTGTGTTACACAAGCTCACTCTTACCAGCCCTCCAGGCAGCAAGACAAACTAAAAGGGAAAACGGGTTTTCAGCTTCACCATTTATCTTCATTTAACACCAATGACTCAAATCTTTGAGTTATCTCTTTCCAACAGGACATGCATCAATATTAGGAAGGGAATTTAACTGATGTTCTGAAGAGGAAGCAGCTGCCATTAAACACCTTTTCCTTTCTGTTGCCATGGGATTAACAGCCACATGCCCAGCTGTGTGTGTGCCCAATGCCCACTTCCTATTTTCTCTCCAGTGGTTTCTCACTAGATTTTTCTATTCACATTTCAAGAGCTTTCTTCCATGTCAGGAGGAGCAAGTTTTCTTGCCAAAACTTAGGGAAACAGAAAGAGAGAAGAAAGCAAAACATGTGTCTGTAGTAAGAAAAGGATAGGCCAATGTCTCCTCTGAACCATCACATTGGGTTATTCTATACAGATAAAAACTTCAAAGTTGGTTGTTTACAGCTTGCTTAATTTTTTTTTTCATATGGAACACGTGAAGCTGCTACCCAAAGTGGCCCAAACTAATCTGTGTTGTAAATAGATGCACTTGACTAAGTTAAAATAGCAGAGAGTTATACTGACTAGAGCTAAATACACATGCTGCCTTTCAGTTAATATTTATCTTCCATATGTAATTAATTAAGAAAAGCAGCGTATGGAGAGTGAAAAACCCATTCAGAAGAACAAAATGCTCCCAAAAAAGCATCTTCAGCTTCCTCTAAAAGGAAACAACAGCTTTCCAAATAAGAGCTTTTTCAACCCAAAGTGATACTCAAGCACAGTCTCATGAAACACAATACCTTACAAGTATGTTGAAAGGTTTATCTGGAAAACAGGGACTAAATATGTGACGAATTCAGACCACCTCATCCAGAATAGGAGAGTGCCAAGGTACAAGTTCAACAGCAGCAAATGCAGGCACAGTGCCAGGAGTTCACAGCAAGGGCTGCCGCACCTCACATCAGCAAGGAAGTTGCTCTGCAACCACCTGTGTTGAGACAGGCAGTTACCTGCTTTCTGCTGCAGAAAACTGGGAAAGGAAGAATATTCACCTCATGCCTGGCACCATGATTTGGACAAAGTAACACCTCTCTTGCTCTACAGAATTACTGCAAGGATTAGCCAGCACTTGGGTAATTATGTTTAAGAATAGTCCTAGAAATAAGTTGCACTGCATGCAGAATGAAAAAGACATAAAGTGACACATTCAGTTTACATAACACCATAAAAAAAAGGTTGATACAATTCAAAACTGAAGAAAACCAAAACAAGACAAACAAAAAAACATGACAAGGACATAAATGGCTTCTGGCTATGCCACAACAGTCACCTCAGCATCTTCTGCAGCTTTAATTGTATTTTAGTTCAAAACCTTCAGCACAACTCAGTAACAAATAAATAAATAATAACACATGACCACATCTGTGCCTTTGTAAACACAAGAGAAAACCATCTATACAGCACTTGACCTATCATTTCAATAAAATATTTTGAAGCACAATACATGAAGAAAGGCCATTTAAAAAACAAAGTCAAACCATGGCATTTGAAAACAGAATACATTTCTATTTGGTTGAAGTAATTTTTTTTTTCATGCCTGAAACATTTGTTCTGCAGTTTAAAAACATCTCCACTTAAATCTGCTGTACAACTCCGTGTGTGCATGCACTGTGTGGGCACACACATACACCTACTTCCTACACCAGGCACATACTTGCCCACGTGGCAGTGCGCTGTCGTGCAGCATGTCAGCACATACACAGCATCAGCCCTGCTCTCTCAGCCTCTGTTACAGGCAAATAAAGTAAATGTCAATAGTTTTCTCTCTGAGGAGTCCATCTTACCAGTTAGCACAGAATCTTCCTTTAGAAGGCTTCTCTTTTGAAAACGCATTTCATTCAATACCATTGTAGTTGCTGCTTTTTCAGCTGCGTCTCCTTTCATTTGATCCATTATATACCAAAATAAATGTATGTAAGCCAAAAATTATCTGTTTCAATAGCACTAGTTTGTTTCTCTTTCTTTTTGTCTCTTTCTGTACTTGAACCTTTGAAATGCCCACTAGCAAAATACAGCTTCTTCTAGGGTTTAACTGAGTCTTTTTGTACTAAGATGACATAATACCTCTTTTCTTCCACTCCAAATGGCAGAACAGAGAAGTATTAAATGACAAAAACCAGATTATTAAAATCACTTGGAAGTAGTACAAAATAACTTCTCAAGTTCCACTACTACATGCAATATACTCCTCCTGCTCTCCCTTCTACCTGGAACAATCTGGTTCATTAAAGGGACTCAGGGAATCACATCTGTCCTACCCATTCACAGCAATCCTGGCAAAGATTTTCTCAAGTGACTAATATTCTCGTGTTCTTTAGCTTTTGATACTTATTATGTGGTATCTTTCAGAAGATGGTCAGAAAGCATTGCACGGTAACCTCCTTAAATCGAACCCTCTTTATGGCTTTTCAAGGTGAGCACTCAACACCTGAACTAGTGAAAAAAGCATGACATTTCTAACTATCTTGGCCATTTTGTTCAAGGTCTGCCCTTCTGGTGTCATGAAGGTCTCTGAGGTTTAAAACCAGAGTACTGAAGAAAGGACTTTCCAAGAGAGAAGCCTCAGTAAGCTGTTTGCACATGAGCACAGAGACTGTGAAACGCTGTACAAATAGACATACTTAGCATAGAGAAAAACCATCATCCCAGGCAAAGCAAGTCTTGTCAATCACAGAAAGCACTCTAAAGAACTAATTGCCACCTCTATTAGACTTCAGTTCCTTTTGAACTGACCTGCACACAGACAATGTTCGTTTCTGACAATACACATAGTTGTTTCAAGCCTCTAAACTGCCAGCTTAAGCTTACATTTGCCCCCAAAATAGCATGTTGAATTCACAAAAAAGGCACTATGTAACACTATATAACTTGACCAATGTATTGTCAGCATCCTAAAGTAAAAACTTTGAGAAAACTGCTCTTTAACTAGTCACTACAAATGTTTATTTCTTATAGGAATTAAAGGGTTTCCTGAGTTGTATGCCCTGTATGTGGCATGCAAATTTCATTAAAGTTGGCAAGAGCATAAAATGGGTTTTTAAACACTAAAAGAGGGCTCTACTCAGAAATCTGTGTTTCACATCAACTTCCATTCTCAGCAGTTGGGTTTGAGGTCTACAGATCAATCTCAGAGGGCTGAGCCACAAATGACATAGAAGGCTTTTAAATACACAACTTCCTCACCGGTAGTCGTGCTTGCTGAGGATACCTTGTAAGCCAGTGTTTCAAAACTGAAGAAAAAAAAAATCAAAAAGAAAGAGCTTCTGAAATGAGACAAGAACAACTCAGTCCAAGAGGCAGAACTGGAGATTCCTAAGACTGCATCTCACTGCTGAAACTAAGTAGGATTCCCCTCACATAAACACTCTCAATATGAACTCTGGAGCTCATCTTTGAAACTCCCCTGGTCATCCATGGGCAGATATGCACTCCTCAGGTGTGAGTCACTGCCTTTGAAAAGAGACCCCTAAAACAGATCACACAGGTGGCACCTTAAATGTGCCTCTGCACCTAACACAGGGGCAGTCCAAACATAAGACATAGATTGCTCCATTGTAGCCACAGAGTATAGGTAAAAGCAACCAAGCCTGACTTCCTGCCAAGTTACACCAGCATATATCAAGAGTAATTTATGTGAAGTGGCTCATTAATAGAAGAGTGCATTCAAATGTCTAACACTGCTTTGAGAAGTTAATATCTGATAATCATGCCATTTAGATCAAGAAGGGGAAAAATGGTTTCCTATCCAGTTCCACAAAGCTGTATTTCATAAACTGATCCCTTTTATTAAGGAAAACTTCAATTACTTATTTTAGTTGTAAATTAAAATTGGAGTCTTTCAAACAGGCTTGCCTTTTTGTTTCCAAATTCTGTCTTTAATTTACTCCAGGCACTTGCATTCAAAAGCAGGAGTACAATTCTGACAGCAAAAATCAAGGGCCTGGGAAGTATTTGCTTTATCTCTTCCTGGTGGGGAGAAACGTGTTTTTTCTTGACCCTGCCTCCAAATTTCCGAAAATCAATTTTAATGTAATCTAACAGGAAGACACAGAAAAAAATCAAATAATTTCTCTCAGAGTCCTCTTGTCTTAACACTGCTGAACCTGTGGCAGAAAAAACACAGAGGTTTCAGGATAACTCTGATCCATAAAAATTGCATCTCATGTTCTTTCCCAGCAGCCAGATGTATATCCTGCCACAGAAGGGAACTACTATAGCAGGAGGCACTATATATACAACAACTCTTCTTCATATGATTTCAGTGATACCATCCATCGTTTTTAAACGAGTAAAGGAAGTCAGGCAGTAACACTGCACCCAGAGTGCTTTAAGAAAAACAGGTTTCAAGAGTCCATTGACTTCTAACCCTATAATGCAGGAATAGGCTTATTCCTAATCATCATCAGAAGATGAGAGATATATTTAGAATCCTCTGGTAAACAAAACCACAGATGGGGAGAATTAAATTCTTGCAGAAGAGGCTGCCAGCACATTTTGTGCCCTTGCAAGGGCTCTGTTTATGACTTCTATCAACTCCAGATGATCTGCTTTTTGACACTGCTCTAAGCAAATACTGCAAAGTGCAGACACTCACTGTACAGAGTACAAAAAACACCACCAAGGCAGCTTTGCCATTACACATGCAAAATGTCAACAACCCTGACAGGAGAGGGCGAGGGCCTGAGATTTCTCTCTCCCATTGACACATGCATGCACACGCCAGCACTCCTCCTATGAAATCCTGGCTCATGCTATGGCATCCCACACCGAGTCAAAAAAGCAAGAAAGCTCTTCAAAGCAGCCAAGAAGCCCTCACTAGCTTTAACTTATAGGAGGTGTACTGTAAGCAGCAATTCCTGCTGCTGCAACAAACATCATCCATGAAGAAAACAAATGCCTTTTTTTTTTTTTTTTAGTTTTGATAACTTCAGTGAAAATATAAAGAAAACCCAACTATGATTAACAAATATCTCTTCACGTGTTGATCATACAAGTCAACAGGCCTGGAGAAAAACACAAAAACCTTGAGAGGGATGCAGAAAGAGTGTAAGCGGTTTTTGATTTGAGTCTTTCCAGGGATTTCAGGATTTTCAGAATCAATTTTTAAATCCTTGGTCAGAATATATACTCAAAGCGAGTGATCATGACAGCTTAAAAAATACCCTTAAAACAGACGGATTCTCCATCCGGGTCAACTGTGGGCTGCCAAGTCCCATTCCTCAAACTTGCTCTGTAGCTGCTGTGTGTTCCCTATAGTAGAGGGCACAAAAGGCTGAGGAGTCACCACAAACAGCATCTGCCACCACAGGGCTGCCTCAGGCTGAGAAAGTGCTCTGGCCATTTTGAAGTGTTTTACACTTGATAAGCGTTACTGGTATTTTAGAATTAAGACACTGAAAAAAATCAAATAAACAGGGACCTTTTCATTGGCTTGTGTCACCGTTTGATTGCAGGGTGACAATAAACCATGGCAGATGCTTTGTTAACCCTACTGTTAGTCTCCACTCATCACTAGGCTTATGCACTGGCCAAACTGGGCTGTTAAAAGGTGAGTGAGTCTTACTGATCACACCCTGGCTCTCCAGTTGACAAATTAACTTCTGGATAGGAATCAAAGAGTCTCCATTGGTGCGACATTGCCAGCGATGCACCGTCATGGTAGCAATTGGCACCTGCTGATTGGCAACCAGCAGAAGGGTCCTCTGAAAGACCAGGCAAATCAGACAGCTGTTCAATATTGTCAGTGTCTACAGCTACTATACGGAATGCCCACTGCTACCCTTTTGGGTCCTTAAAAT
>VWYH01003064.1:0-17898 GCA_013399365.1 Pampusana beccarii
ATTTCTATTTTATATATATTTGCCAGTAGTGTACTAGTATTTTGATATTTTATTAAACTGTGTTTATCTCAATCCAAGTTTCCCCCTTCCCTTTTGATTCTCTCCCCTGTTGCGGGGGTGGAGGAAGGGGTGAGTGAGCGGCTAATCATGGTTCTATTGCTAGCTCGGGTTTAACCACGACATATGCATTTTATCAAGACAAAAAAATTAACTGTTTCCTCCAGTGAAATTTTTCAGACTGTCTTATGACACCAATGAATATGCTGAAATTAACCTGAAATAATAAAAAGAAAACTATTAATATTACCATTTTGCAGGTGGAAGTGACTGCATGTTTGTTACTCCTCCATCTACTGGTACCACAACCTGGACATTAGACAGCGTACTAGGCACATTCATAGACTCTGGGTTGTATTTATAATCCACTCTCACATCAGTAGTGCTAGCATTACATTTCCAGTAAGTCGCAAGATTCAAGGGAGTGGACTGGATGCCATTTGAAGACACCTGTAAAAGAATAAACCATTGAAAGCAGCTTAACTAAAATGACAGGTTAGGAAAGCTAAAGCCCTGATAGAATTAAGTCTGGCCAGGAATGTCAAGGATAACAAGAAAAGCTTCTATAGGTATGTCAGCGATAAAAGGAAAACTAGGGAAAATGTGGGTCCTCTCCACAGAAGGAAATAGGAGACCTGGTTACCCAAGATATGGGGAAGACTGAGGTACTCGACAACATTTTTGCCTCAGTCTTCACCAGCAAGTGCTCTGGACACACCACCCAAGTTGCAGAAGTCAAAGGCAGGGACTGGGAGAATGAAGCACCACCCACTGTAGGAGAAGATCAGGTTTGAGACCATCTAAGGAACCTGAGGGTGTACAAGTCCATAGGACCTGATGAGATGCATCTGTGAGTCATAAGGGTGATGGCAGATGAGTTGCTAAGCAACCATCCATCATATTTAAGAAGTCATGGCAGTCCAGTGAAGTTCCCACTGACTAGAAAATGGAAAGCATAACCCTTGTTTTTAAAAAGGTGAAAAAGAAAGACCCAGGAAACTACAGGCCAGTCAGTCTCACATCTCTGCCTGGCAAGATCATGGAGCAGATCCTCCTGAAAACTACGCTACGGCACATGGATAATAAGGAGGTGACTGGTGACAGCCACTATGGCTTTGCTAAGGGCAAATCATGCCTGACAAACTTAGTGGCCTTCTACGACAGCACTACAACCTTGGTGGATAAGGGAATAGCAATTGAAGCCATCTACCTGGAATTATGCAAAGCATTTGACACTGTCCTGCATGACATCCTTGTCTCTAAATTGGAGAGACATGGATTTGAATGATGGACCACTTGGTAGATAAGGAATTGGCTGGACGGTTGCATGCAAAGAGTTGTGGTTAACAGCTCAATTTATAAGTGGAGACAAGTGACAAGCGCCATTCTGCAGGGGTTGGTGTTGGGACCAGTGTTATTAAACATCTTTGTTAGTGATATGGACAGTGGGATTGAGTGCACTTCAGCAAGTCTGTCAACGACACCAAGCTGTGTGCGCACGTCAACATGCTGGAGGGAAGGGATGCCATCTAGAAAGACCTTGACAGGCTGGAGAGGGGGGTCCCTGCAAACCTCCTGAAGTCCAACAAGGCCAAGTGCAAGGTCCTACATGTGGGTCAGGGCACTTCTAAGCACAAATGCAGGCTGGACAGAGAATGTATTGATAACAGCCCTGAGGAGAAGGACTTCGGAGTGTCGGCTGATGAGAAGCTTAACATGAGCTGGCAATGTGTGCTCATGGTCCAGAAAGCCAATTGTATCCTGGGCTGCATCAAAAGCAGCATGTCCTGCAGGTCAAGGGAGGTGATTCTGCCCTTCTGCTCTGCTCTGGTGAGACCCCACCTGGAGTCCTGTGTCCAGCTCTGGAGTCCTCAGGAAAGACAAGAAAGTTGGAGAGGGGCCAGAGTAGGCCATAAAAATGATCAGTGGGCTGGAAACACCTTTCTTGTGAGGACGGGCTGAGAGAATTGGGGATGTTCAGCCTCGTGAAGGCTCCAGGGAGACCTTATAGCAGCCTTTTAGTACCTAAAGGGGACCTACAAGAAAGCTGGAGAGTCAAAATTGTTTTGTTTTAGTCTTGATTTCTGCTTCACACAAGAAACATGCTTGCGACAATATGACTTCATCCTTAGTAGTTGTGTGCCATACCAATTCAGTTGCCCAAGCAGCCAGCAGCAGAGGGCAAAACCTGTCATTGTGGGACAGGCAGGCAGCAACACAGTTCTTACCTATTCAAAGCATTCTTTTCCTGCTGTGGGAGGGCTGGATGCTGCCACTTCAGTAGTCGAGCTTGTGCTACTGCCTTGCTGCACCTCTACCACCTTCCTAGCCTACTTGAGGAACCTTCTACATCTGTGTGCTCCCTCTCACCTTTCCTTGATAGCTGAGAACCTTTTCTATCTGCCAGGGTTTCTGCATGCCAATGCCTCATTTTTCCCTGGCAGTAAAGATCTTAAATAGATATCATTCTTCCACAGTGCCCATTTTTGCAATCCAAATAAATGCGTTGTTCCTTTCATCTTTCTCAGGAACTCTATGTACATAACATGTTTTTTATAGATTCAGTATGCCAAGATTTTAAACTATATTGGGAGGATGTGGAAACTACAATGATATTAATAGCTGGACTGACAGGTTCTGTTATTTTTTGATATACACTGTTGTCTCAGATGTTAAACCACCTCAATGCAGGCCTAGCAAATCCCTGTTCTCCCTTTGAGGTGAGTCTGTCTGAATTTTCATAAAGGTTTTTTATTGACATCCAGAATATCTTCTCACAGATTCACACAATAGTTGCAGCAGGAAGAGAGCTCTGGACGTCATCTGTTCCAAGTCCCCTAGGGCCACTTTAAGTCAGCTGCCCAGGACCATGTCCAGACAGCTTTTCAATATCTCCACGGACAGAGGCTCCACAACCTTGCTGGGCAGCCTGTTCCACTGCTCAGTCACCCTTGCAGGAAAAAAGTGTTTCCTCATGTTCAGAGGGAACCTTCTGTATTTCAGTTTGTGCCAATTGCCTCTGGTCCTGACACTGGGTACCACTGGAAAGAGCCTGGCCATGTTTTCTATGTACCCTCCCTTCAAGTATTTGTATCTTTCGGTAAGATTCTCCCTAAGCCTTCCTTTCTCCAGGCGGAACTGTCCTCTCAGCCCCTCCTCACAGGATAAATGCTCCAGTTGCTTCAGTGTCTTTGTGGCCCTTTACCGGACTCTCTGCAGTATTGTCCATGTCTCTCTTACAATGGGCTATCCAGAACTGGACCCAGTACTCCACGTGTGGCCTCACCAGTGCTGAGTAGAGAGGAAGGATCACCTCCCTTGACCTATTAGTGATGCTTTGCCTAATGCAGCCCAGGATATCACTTGCTGCCTTTGCAGCAAGGGCACGTTGTTGGCTCATGTTCAAAATTGGTGTTCCCCAGGACACCCACACCCTTTTCGGCCAAGCTGATTTCCAGCTGAGTGGCCCCCAGCAAATATCAGAATGACCCTCTGGTGTATCCACAGAGTGCTCTCAGGTTGGTGTCATCAGGAAACTTGCTGAGGGTACATTCTGCTCCACCATCCAGATCATTAATGAAGATGTTAAACAGGACTGTAGACTCAGTATTTACGCCTGGGGTATACTGCTGGTTACTGGCCTCCAACTAGACTTCGTGCTACTGATCACCAGCCTCTGGACCTGGCCGTTCAGCCAGTTTTCAATCCACCTCAGTGCCTGCTCATCCAGCCTGTACTTCACCAGCTTTTCTATGAGGATGCTATGGAGGAGGGTATCAAAAGCCTTCCTGAAGTCAAAGCAGACAATAGCCACTGCTCCCTTCTCATCCACCAGGACAGTCATTTAATCACAGAAGTTTATCAAGTTGGTCAAACATGACTTTCCCTTGGTAAATCCATGCTCACTACACCTGATGACCTTCTTGTCCTTCGTGTACCCGTACATGGTTTCCAGGATGACATGTTCCATTATATTGCGATAAGCAAGAACATCAGTGATTCTCACATATTACAATTCATCAGCTACAGCATGCAAAACTTATGCAACTACCAAAGCAAAGACAGTACAACTACCAACTCAAACCCTCACCAAAACCTCTAAATTCAAGAAAATTTGGTTTTGCTAGCATATACTTAAAGAAGCAGTGCGTGAAGCTTGCACACATGAATTGAAGTGTGAGTAAGCTGAAACGGGTCATGAATCCAAG
Organism: Pampusana beccarii; assembly: GCA_013399365.1. Classification (NCBI taxonomy): domain Eukaryota; kingdom Metazoa; phylum Chordata; class Aves; order Columbiformes; family Columbidae; genus Pampusana; species Pampusana beccarii. The sequence goes on from VWYH01003064.1 coordinate 4,266, forward strand.
GAAATGACCCAAAGCATAGCAGGAATGTACTAAGCCTGGGCAGAGCCTATGTGTTGTAAACACTGACACACCCAGAATTTGTCTAGATGAGGGATGACAGTTCATCTGCATGCTAGCAGCCAAAGAACAACTATTTTTAATTTCTGTGTAGATATCAAACCTGCAGACGCCCTTAACAAGTTTCAAAGGGAAAAAAGTGTTTACCTGATACTTTAAAACATCCACGTTGTAATAGGATGCAGATGGATTCTGCTCTGATAATTTCTTGAGGTAGACAGTTATAGCTTGCATGTTCATCCAAAAATCCTTAGTACTGGAATCACTTTGTGACTGATCACTACAAAGAAAAAGCAAGGTAGGAGCCAGAAGGCAATACTGAGTTTTATTATTTTGGAAGTCTAAAAATTTCAGTTTGGCCTTTCCCCTTCTTTACTACTTCAAGAAAGAATTTGTTCTAATGCTTTATAAGACATGACTGTACCTTCCCAAATATTAAGACAACTTAACTGCTCGTTGTATCTGGTAAAAATTCTCCTTCCATGTTGTGGAGCAGTGAGTTTCCTCCACTGCTCATTTAAATCACCAGATTGAGTTAATGCTGAATTTTACATTTTGCATTCAGTAAAACACAATTTTAATATGATTAGGTGCTGTGACAATGTATGGGAGGTAGGGATGAAAGTGGTATTTGAGAAGGAATGTTATCCAGTTTGGAATAAATCCTAAAATCACAATTAGCTTTGGTTATGACATAGCTTCACTAATGCACTGAATTAAGATTTTGACTATATGTGTTACTGTATTTTCATTTATTTGTGGAGAGGGTGAACTTTCAAAATTTTTTCAATTAAAAGTGATTCTCAAATTCTTTTAAAGAATTGTTTCTCAGATACATATAGTTGCATTCAACCTTAGTAACAATTTGTTATATCACTTCTATATGTAGGTAAGAGCGCACAAGACTGCTGAACCAAAATACTGTTTGGGAGCTACTGGAGCACGGTGCTCTGCAGATCAAGAATATTTCAGCTTTGTTTGCATCAGGTTTACTTTGAATAATGCTGAAGAAGAATTCTGATTCAAAAGTGACATTCAAATCACTTGAGAATGAAGCACCTCCTCTGAATGTCTGTGGATACAGTGAGGAAACTCAGATTCCACCACAAATATCACTCTCATTAAAAACTTTAATCTCTATAAATACTGAGCAAATTATACCCTTCGCAGTATATGATAAAAAGTCAAATTATTAACATATGGGTTTAACTTCATAAATATCTATTGCATGCATCCTTTCTAATTAAAGGTGAAGTGTCACAGCACTCAGACAAGAATACTCTACATTCTCACTTTTTTGCAAAATACACTTTTAAAGTATAATTCACTCTGTCAGATACAGCCTTGCTAACATTTCTGTTATAAACTGTCATTTCAAAAAGTGATTAAATTTAATTTTGTATGAATCATTCATTAAGTATGAATGATCAAAATGAAATTAAATACAAAAGAATGGATGCATGTAGTTTGATTCTTTATTTCAGTAACTGAAAAAATGTAGAATCTAAAAGCATTAACTAGTTTTCAAATATTTTCTCCAATAAATGAAATAGAAACTGCTCAGTTGAAACAGACCTCTGCTAAATAATTATGCTTTTATCTATCTAAGATCTCCAAATGCTTTGATTTCAACAATTATCCTACTCAACCAGCAGCCTTTATTTCTCAAGAATTATCCGAAGAATGCTGCAACACATGTGAGAGATACAGTTATATAGCAGATCTCATCTACTGCAGAAATGATACAGCTTAAAAACACTACTGAGTGACAAATGAGATTGGATGCAGCTCCTACTACTTGTTTTCCATTTAAGGCTACTCTCTCATCATGTAATCTTACCATTGTTACTACTGTATAGAGAAATCATTTACCAAATGCATGTAAAAACATAGCTACATTTACAAACCATTTTTTTATGGCTCCTGTTATATTCAGCACAAGTTTCAAGCCCAGGAGTTACTGAGATTTTTAATGGTGACAGCGGAGAGATCTGAGCTGAACAAGACTAATTCAGGAAATTAAGTTGTCTATAAGCAAATCAACAAGACTGTAGAGAATTCTGATTTACACACACAACTCATATTTTACAAATAATGTAATTTACTACTATATTTAAAAAAAAAAATACAAAACCTGTATACAAGTAGTGAATTTGGAAGAATCTGCTCTAGTTTGCTCGTGTTTTTTACCCTGAAGCAGAGCACAGCTGGAGACGGGTTGCTGGTGAAGACTTTAATAATCCCACTGGGGAATGATACTGTCATATCACCAGTAATCTTCACAATACATCTAGAAGAAAACGAAAACATCTGTTTAATTGCAACTCATTCACTGCCTAGTTTCAATACTAAAACTAAAGACAGAAAATCAATTTCAAATGAGGGTAATATGGCACTATGACAATGTACTATCACTCTCAACTCAGAAGTCAGATGAAATAAGTAAAGAAAAAGGTTTAGCTGATTAAGCATACAGTAGTCTTGGTGGATAATTTTCAGACTTTGAAAAGATGACACAGCTGTGCTTAGGCAAGGCCTAATAGCATAGCCAGGGATGTGACAGAGGAAATGAGGTGCTTTAGCTGCCCAAATTTAAATGTAGCACCTACCTGACTGACAAAAATCCTTCTCAAGTGTTCTCACTGAAGGCATTTTTGTAAAGCAGGGATATATGAACTCTTAGCAGGATGCAAGCCAATACAGATCAATAAGCCACTGTTGTTACTGAGACCAGGGGAAAAAAAAAACCCCTTTGTATCCCCCTTCCGATGCATCCACATTTTCCCCCCAAATATTAAAAGTAAAACCAGTGTGTTTTCTTACTGTAACTTATTACATTCAAAACAATTCACTATTTAACTAACTTTGTGGGATCTGCTCCTTTAAAGTAGGCGTTAACGGATTTAGTAAGGGCTACTGCAACAGGCAAGGTGTCCTGGTTTCCAAGGCTGACAGGGCTGGGGCCACGTGAAACACCTAGAATACATACAGTGTATAGGTTTAATTTTCAAAAAGCTTAGCAACAGATTCAGAAGAGGTTACCCCCATCAAGTTCAAAGTAGTGCCTGAAACATTACTTGAAAAGTGTGTAGAAAAATACGAACATAGTACAGTACAATCGGACCATCAAAACACTGCTTAGCAGCCTAAGAAAACAGGACTATCAGTATGACATCGTGTAAATGGACAGACACAAGGAAATACATGTGAGAGAGGAACACTGCATTAAAATGGCTACACATGAAAGTGAAGTCAACAGATCCAAAAGAAATTAGACATTGACTAGAATACTTAGAAAAACAATCCCTACTGTATGCTTATTATATGGAAATACATATGATAAGATGGTCACAGAAATGTAAAGAATTCAATTACAGTATGCATGAACTTAAATGCAAATATATTAATATTGCCCCACATAAATGAACTGTTGAACATTCTTTTAGTTATTTCAGCCAACAAAGATTACAATCCCCAAGCAGAAATGGTTGTAGATGCCTGTGCCAACACAACACAGTTCCAATGTATAACTATAAAAATCAAATCAGACATTATGCTACAGCTTTTGAAATGTGTGTGTACAGCTGCCGAAACCAATTGTCATCGGATTTTACTTTTCACCAATTTTCTATATGTGTGCTGAATATAAAAGCCAATACTGGAAATTCCACCCTTCTATTAGTGCAGCAGCACAGTGGAGAGCATCTTACTAAGTTTTTGTACCACTGATGAAATGGCCTGTATCACATTGTATTCTCTATCACAAAGGAGGCACAACCTTTCTTGTTTCACCAACATTTTTCTTTCACACCATAAAGCAGAAACAAAATGCTTCCCTGTAATATTGCTCATGGAAAACTAATCCTATTTACTCTAGAACAGTGTCTGTGCCTTCTGAACATTTTCAGAAGCCAAAAAGATAGTTGGGACCAGCTCTACACAGATCTGAGATATGAGATATTAGACCTTAACTTCAGAGATAAGTGAAAGAAGTAGTAACAACAAGAGAGTAAAAGACAGGAGTTGGTCTAATTATTCTACCTCATGCCTCACTCTTCATCACAATTTCTTGCCTAAGGTGGTAAAATGTACAGAATACTTCTCAGCACCATGAAAAAAATCTTAGGGCAACATTTAGGCCTCTTTAGATCAGAAGTGATACTCCAGTCACAGGTGTTCAAAACCAAAAATTCTTAGATGAACAAAATATTATTATGCTGGTTACAAAACACCAATTAATCTAATTTTTCAATATGAACAGTAGTTTGTGGTGGTTTGTTTCATTTTGGTTTTTGGTTTTTTGTTTGTTGTTTGGTTTTAGTTCTTTCAGACAATACATGGGTCATGTTTCCGAAGTTTTCTTTCTCTACCTGAAAACTACTGATAAAAGCTGTGATTCTCAATACTCTCAGGAATTGAGGAATCATTGTTTCAAGAAGCAAATGTGCAATAAAGAGTGCACAACAACAAGAAATTCTGCTTGCTGAAATACTGCACTCCAGAAGTATTCTCTGCCAAAGCAAAACATGTACTACCCCACTCCGTTGAGGCCCTACCTGGAGTACGGTCCTCAGCACAAGTCATGGGCCTGCTGGAGAGCGTCCAGAGGAGGCCACAAAAATGATCAGAGGGCTGGAACAGCTCTCCTGTGAGGACAGGCTGAGAGAGCTGGGGTCATTCAGCCTGGAGAGGAGAAGGCTCCAGGGAGACCTTGTTGTGGCCTTTCAGTACTTAAAGGGGGCTTATAGGAAAGATGGGGACAGACTTTTTAAGCAAGGCCTGTTGCAATAAGGCAGGGGGTAATGATATTGAACTAGAAGAGGGGAGATTCAGACTAGACATGAGGAANTCAATTCAATGGTTCTGTGAATGGATGTGGCACTACAGTTGCTGGTGTGTATTTCTATCTTATTCCCCAATTTACTGAGGAACAATTAACAACTGCAAAGCAGAGGGAAGGCAGTTCTCCTGTATTAATTATGGCAAGTTGTTTACAGATGCATAAATTATTTTAAAATCTTATAATGGCCTCGTATATTTTTATACTCATATTTCAAATCATGCAGAGTAAAGCAGGTACATAAATGATAGTCCTATTGGTAAAAGACGAACACTGATTTCTTGACTAAAGGGTGAAATCAATTAGAATAATAACATTATGTTTACTTTTCGGGGGGGAAAACCAAAGCAAATATATTTATGTATATACATTCCTCTGAGATGTATTTGAGAGACTACAAATGAGATAGCTTGTATCTTATTTGCTCTGCCTCCACTGTTCATCGCCCTTTGATTCACAAAAAACTATGCATTCTTCTAAAAAAACAGTAAATTGAAAAAAACATAACTGCTTAACCTAACTCCAGAAGTCGTTGTTCTGTTGCCTGGCTGCTGAAAATACAAAGCAATGCAGTGACACCCAGCTTCAGAGCCGTTGATACCTGCTGCAAGCTCTCAGAGGGATGGGATGTCACAGACCTGTGCCGATGCTGCAGCGCAGGTCAAGGGTCCAGTTCCAGCACCTTCGGCAGCAGCCTCAGCAAAGCCACCTTTGATGCCCTGGCACCTGCCTCGGCCTGACCACCACTAGCAGCCCCGGAGGTGTGCTGACACAAAACCTAGTGACGTATCTCTGCCAACAGTTGCACTGACACACTCAAGGTGGTTGCCAAGCTGCAGAATAAAGTACTGCATCGCTGGTCACAAAAAGGGCAAACAAATAAACCTGATCAAATGGTTTTATTAGTTCAGTTTAGGAAAAAGATTCAGAGATTTTAATATTGGCTAAATGACTGTCATGAAAATAAAATTTATTTTTAGAAAAGATTACTTTTATTATGTGTATCTTCAAATATCAGTATTGTATGTAAATATAGAATATTTTTACCTACATGTCTTATAAGAAAAATGATTGTCAAAGTAAAAATACATTCATTTCACTTGAAAGAAAGTAGTAATGACAAACCAAAGAAGCAAGACCAAGTTTCAGCTTGTTTGGGGGTAGGAGGGATAGACAGAAGATTACGTTATATAAAAGTAGCTACATCAAGTGTTGGTGACTTCAGCAACATGTAACTTGTTAAGTAGTTGAGCTTCCAAGCCTCTTGTACCTGCCAGATACTAGAAATAGCTGGAGAATCTTGTTTCAAAAGAAATTAAATTTTATTAGGTGTAGTGTATTAGGATGATTAGTTACCATGTAAATCTGCTTCTAGTACAATACCTGGTGGTGTCTCACAAAGCTTTTCAATTGTAGGAAGTGTTCCAATCAAAAGATCATCCTCTATTACATTTAAATGAAACAAAACATTGCAAGAAAACAAAATATTTCAAGCAAAAATAAATGTTAAAAAATATATCTATAAAAATACTTTGCAAATTAAAATAAATCTAAAGCACAAAAGAAACTTTCAATTATACATACCATAAAGTTCACTTGGAAGAAGATAGAGTCAACTATTCATTAGTCAGAACAAATGGGATAAGGGAAACACTGGATTGTGCAGAAGTCAAAAGAATACTGGCAGTAGTGCAGAGTATATCCTCATGCCCCAAAGTCCTTCAGCTGTCTGCACTGTCCTTCCCAGCTCTTCAGGACTATTTAATTCATACAGTTAGTGCAGATGGAACTGGCCTCCTTTATTTTTGGTAGGCTAGGTTAATAACCATCTCAAACCTGTGTCAGCACACACCTCCTTACCTCCTCCCTCACCTCACAATTTCACTCTGTCGCTGTCTTCAACAACACACACACTCAGACCTGGCGGTATTGATGCCGCTGCCACCAACTTTTGGTTCTTTGGCACCAGTGCTGAGGCCCAAGGAAGTGAGCCTGGATGGACTTTGGCAAGCAAAATATCAGTTATCTTTCTGTGACACCTCTCAGTATTTGGGAAACTGATGGACAGTGAACTGTAGCAGCTAAGGCTGGACAGACCTTACTAGCTTTGGTCTTGCACAGAGACAAAACAGCTGCACTGCTTCTAGTGCAGAACTCCACTAGAAACTATGCAGATGCTTCCCCAAGTTGCTAAGCCTGGGCGAGGAATCCTTGGCATCAGTAACACTCACAGATAACTGATAACTGACTGTTAACTCAAGAATCTGATTTAGCTTGGGATTAAAGTGGTAATAGTGTTCAGGAATAAAATGCTTCAATTCTGCTAAAGAAACAAGTTAAAATGTCTTAAAAAACCTTCAAACCAACCAACCAAAACCCCTGAACAAGTTTTCTTTTAATTTTTTATAACCAAATATCAAAACTGAAAGACTTTCCTTTAAAAACATGATAAGACCTGAAATTAGTGTTAACACATCAAGACTGCTTTTTATCTTCATCTTTGTTTGTTTATTTTACTTTTAGTAAAAACCTCTGTTTATCTTATATACTTCACTATCTTGAAAAAAATGCATTAGTTTCTTTTTTTTTGGAAACTGCAATTATAGGATAACAAACAAAATAAAAAGAACATAAAAGAACTAAATTTTGTGAACATTTATATTCATTGAAATTTATCAGTATCCAAAAATATTTCTGCACATATACAATAACATCTTCTGAACAAAAACATGATAACTCATTGTGCTTGATGAATGTATATACAGGCAAATCAAATATGAATTCATGGAATAATAATTTTGAAAAATATTTCGCTAAAGACCATACCAGAATTTGATCTATGGTCTAATCTAACTAAATCCACTGTCCTGTCTTTCAGTGTCCTCTAGAAGCAGGTATTGCATAGGATGCTTGAAGCACCTAGACTAGACTCCAATGAACGATTTTCCTAGCAGGCAGAACCTAGTGGCAGAATTATGCTATTTCTAAAATATGTTAAAATAGTTAATTTAACTTACCAACTGTAGGTGTGTTTGCTGCACTGAGGGAAGCAGAAGAGGATATTGAGGAAATGCTCTCTGCATGTGCCAAGGGAGCTGCAGGTGGTGGACTCGAGTTAGAGGTCAATGGAGGGCTGAACGGCCTAGGCTGAACAAAAGAGATTACAAGAGCATTACACAAAGTGGTTTTAAGAAGATGAAAAAAGACTGTAAATAGAAGAGTTCTTAATTTCATGCTCAAATCAATTTCATAGTGTTTCTCAACATAGTTCCTTTAATACTACCCTATTTTTAGTGTAAAACACAGAATCCACATTTCCCATTGGAATCAATTACACTGTTTCATAGTGTATCATTATTAATTTTTTTCCTAAGTATTTAAGTCTAATGTATTTGATTATGTGGCAGCCTGTCAATAATTGTGCTATAACACAGTAGCAGAACCTAAGCCTATAGCCCTGTGTATGTGTGCAGCAAATGTGGATTACAAAGCCAAAGCAGAGCTACTAAGAAACTGGAAGTGGAGTCTAGCAGAGTGCAACTAAACCAGTTGGCACTGGAGCACAAGAGAGAGAGACAGAGAGACAGAGAGAGAGAAAGAGAGAGACCGGCTGAAGAACCTGCATCTCGGGTCTGTTCAGCCTGAAGGACAGAAGACAAAGGAGCGATTGACTAGCAGTCTTTCACTAGCTAAAAGGAGGTACAAAGAAAGCAGAGTCAGGCTTTTCTCAGAGATGTAAGATCCCTCTCTACCAGGCAACTTTCCAGCCAGTCTTCCCTGAGCCTGTAGTGCTGCCTTGGGTTGTTGTGACCCAGAAAATAGTACACCCATCCAGGCCATGAGCTGACAGCTTCTCCAGGAGAATGCTGTGGGATACGGTGCCAAAAGACAGATTATGGGAACTGTAAAAGGAGTTGATATGTAACAAAGCCAACTAGCAATCTTTCACTTGTATCCAGATAACAGCCAATTTCTAAAACAACAGTTTAAAATGAATGTAGCTTTCTGCAGAAACATACTTCATAGCAGAACAGTACCAGCTAAATTCTCTCTTTAAGTACAATAACATGAAGGATGGATTCCCTGGTCTAAGAGCAATTACTACAAGTTTATATTTGAATGAGAAAAGAATCTCAAAAGGAACTCCTTTCTGACCTTACAAAAATGTAGTACAGTTTAAAAATGTTTCAGATTTGTCAAAGCATAGGACCAGAATTCTGCCCATAACAACAATATGGTGGAAATATCTTGCTACTTTGAAGAGGATCTTACCACAATAACATTTTTCCGAGTCAATAAGTCAAATGAAATCCAAAGAATTCTGACATTCACAGAGGAGATTAAGCATGGCTGGGTTTGATATGCTGTCTGGGTATTTCCATTCTTTGCCACATTCTTTATTGGCAGGCAGACCTGTACTGCAGGCAGCGAGCAGAGGTGCGGGCAGCATGCAGCCTCTCATTAACCCGAAGGGCAGCTGCTGCAATCTGCCACCTCCCTGCTCCACCAACCAGCACCAAGGGCAGGGAGAAGTCACAGCAGGGCTACTTGTGTCGACACGTGACTGATAGAGATCTACTTAATACCATTCATACTCCAAAGCTTTGGTGATATCCCTAAATCAATAGAGCTTTGTTAAAAACTTCAGTACTCTTTCACATTGTCAAAAGTTCAATCTCATGAACATGCTAGCCTTTCACTATCAAATTATCGATTTCTTTAATTAAAAACATTCAGCTGACACAAAAAATATGACTTGGACCTTTGTAGTTCTGTTAAGAATTATGTTGTTATAGTAATACAGTTCCATCCATATCTGGCAATGGTGAAAATCTGCTTATGTGATTTCTTGAACATTGGCTGGAAGGTAACTCTGCTGTAATTAACGGTATATCTGAAAGCCAGTTACAATGAAGAATTTTAAAAAAAAAACAATCAATACATACTATTTCATTAATCCCACTAAGTTTCCCAGTAGACAGCTTTGGTCTTGAAGCAGGCCTTGGAGGGGGCACAATGGTGCCTACAGAAAGAGGAGTTGTGGGCCTTGCTGAAAGAAAGCAAATGTAAGGAAATAAATATTAGGAAGGTCACACTGAACATATATACATACACACTTGAACAGATAACTGAAGTTATGTTTCTATTAAAAATTCCTGGTTTACAAGTTCCATTTTGTAAGATTTATCACTAATCATAAATGCTTTTAAATTAGGGCCATGTGATACCCTGAAAAGTGACTCTAAAAGTGGCATCATGGGCTCTCTCATTGCTTTCAAATGATTTTATACCAACTATCCTTGGAGGTTTGTATGTAAAAAGATTGTTTTACCTGAGTTTCCTTTTCTGTATAATCTATATGGATCCAGAATTTAGGTCAGTCTTTCATGTCTCACCACAAATTCAGTGGGAATGCATATTTAGTCCTGGCTCACACTGGCATAACACTGCTTTACACCAAATTTTGCCTACTGAAATCCCATTGACTTCAATAATTATATACCAGTGCAGCAGATAAATTACTCTGTTGATTGTAAGAACACACTAACTCCTTATCATCGCTTAGCCAAGCTATTGGCAGTAAAGAATAGTTGAAAAAATACTGCCCCTATGTCCTTCTAAACCTACCAGAAAACAACTAACAGATGGTGGCAGCAGTACAAAGATGCCACTTTTACGAAGTCACTTTCCTGAATAGAATGAATAAAACTGTCTTTCAAAATAAATGTTAGATGCCATCCATTGAGTATGTCAGATCTAAAATAAACTTCAAAAAAAGTGAAATCCTAGTATATTACTATGTTGTTGCAGCACATCTTTTTACTTCTCTCAAATTACTCTGGATGGTTGTTTTTTGTTTTTTGTGTTTCTTTTTTGGTGCTGTTGTTTGTTTTTTTGGTTTTTTTTTTTTTTTTTTTTTTTTTAAATTAAATCAGTTAATGTTATTTAAAATGCAACTTATAAGTATGGAGCTTTCTCAGGCATTCAGCATAACTCTGCTGTCATTTAAATACAGGAGTTTCATCACTGACTTGGGAAGAAAGAAATTAGGCTACTACTGACCACATCCACAATAAGAGTTGCAAAGCCAAATATGCCCAGAAAAATTAACTTCTAAAATATTGGTCATTCCTTTAAATTTTTTATTATGCTCCAGAATGACAGTTCCTGCTAAACACTGAGTAGTCTGCTGCAGTACCACAGGTATTCAGCGAGTCATGGCACACTTGCCCAAACGCACTTTGCCCTCATAGTATGTAGCATTACCATGTTATCATCCATGCTTCAAAAGACTGGGTGTTAAAAAGGAACAGTTATAAATCTGATTTATTTAATTTTACTTAATCTGAAAAGACCTATACAAAGCTGTTCAGGAATGGAATTGTTTTTGCAAATTCAATCACTTAATCTTTGAGATCTCATTGCTTTCTGACATCCCACAAAAATACATTCCTATTTCTAAAAAAGCAAAGCTCTACATAATTAAGAGAAAACAATGCCTTTAATTTGAAATTTCCTTCTTATTTCAAGCTGAATATTTACTTCATCATCCTAACTTTCAAGGAACCTGGTGCTAACAAAGCGGTTTAGTACATTCTAAGTAAGAAGATGAATTAATTTTAGTGTCAGGTGAGCAATAATAACAAAAAGAAAAATGAGTCCAAAGTTTGCTTTTAGAAGACAGTTATTAGCAAAGAGCAGTACACAATGCATGCTTGCCATACCCTTATTTGTATGAGCACAAGAAGACACTAAGCTATAGTCCAGTAGTGCTGAAGATGATGTGGAAGAAATTTCAGCAGCAGTGACAGTTTCTTCAATGAATAATTGTTCATGGCATATAGTATTACTGAAAAGGTCACTTTGATCCTCAGAAGCACAGCTGTTGGAAGAATTCCCAAGCAAAGCAGAAGAGGCAAGGCAGGCATTTTCAGTTTTAAAATGCAATCTTGGGGGTTCCTTCTTGTCTGCGCTTGTATGTCTAATTGTAAGAAGTTCATCAGCAAAGGCAATCCACCGACTCTGAGACCGTGAAACACAGCATAAAGTACTGGTGCTCCCTGATGGCGCTGCTGTAACAGCAGATTTGCACAAAGTGCTAATAAAGTCTGGTGAGGATGGGCTTGTAGACCCAGAATCAGCCTGGTGTCCAAGCAAAGACTGAGATATTCTACACCCCGGCATACCAATGGTAGATGAGGAGGAGCTCCTATTGTGCTGTTTTAGTATGGCTGAAGGAAAAGGGAAGAATTGAAACTGGACCAACACTGAAAAGATAAAAAGTTCAATATCCCCCAAAGTATTAAATATCTACTACATGAGGATTACCAACCAGCATGAAAAGTAACTGCACTACAAGGTTAAAAATCCCACCACTTACAAATAAAAACCCCAACCACGTATCACATGTACTTCATTCATACTGCCAACTTTTAAGCCAAAAAGTAATGTTCTTTCTCTCCACTTAAGGCCCTACTTGTCATGACTTTCCTTATTCCTTTAACTTCCTCTCTGCTGTGGTTTAACTTACTCTCATCTTTGCCTTTCCCTTCTTGTGTCCTACTTGATTTTTGTTTCCCCTCCATAGCTTTCTGCTTTTCATTTATTTCAAAGCTATTCAATCAAACCTATCTTATCCTGTTCCTTCCAAACATTTTTATGCTCTTATCCTTAACATTTGCAATGAGAAGGCCCACCATAAATGGCTGTTCAAGGAACGAATAAAGACAATGCAGTCACGCAATCCTGTTTGACATTATTCTGTCTGTATCAACCCGTATCTAGTAACTATATGTATGAGGCGTCACCCACCCCAGTTTATTTTCTCTCATCCTATAGTATTCAAGGTGCTGGAAAACAGGAGTTTTCCACAAGTATTCCCCGCACTTTGCTGTAGCCTGTTGCAGTAGATGACAACAGAAGCAGAAAATGCAACATTAGTCAATTCTCAACATCTTGCAGATTGGCAAAGCTAGGAGCAACAGCAGACATACAGAAAAGAGAGAGCAACATGCTTAAAAGTTCAGACCAAAAGCATAGGTGTCCAGTCTACAGTGGTCTATCATGAACAAGTACATTCTCTAAGCCCACGTAAACAGAGTTTTAACACAGCTTTCCATTTCTCAGATACTTTAAGTATCATTCAAAGGATTTGAAATTCTGCCATAAATCCTATTCAAAAAGCAATGCGGAAATGTTGAAAACTATTTAAAAAATAGACATGGATGAAAATGAGGAAGATAAATAAAAAGAAGCAATTTTACAATATCAATAGCTAAAAAATGCCTGTTGTGTTTGTTCAAGATAACGAAGTTAGCTTAAACTTCTAATAAAGCAGGATTATTCATGGATGACTGAAGTTTACTTCTGTGCTGCATAAACCACTGTCTGCTCAAATACCATGGCAGTTTAAGTGTTCAATCATTAACACAGGATTACAAAACAATATCTTAAAAAATGTTTTAATAGTAAAAAAAGTAACCTGTGGAACATGCTAAATCATGATATGCAGATAAAAAACCAATTAAGTTATGTAATTTAAGTTTTGGATTCAGACTTTCAAAAGCTTTAAGCATCAGCCTTCCTATATTAACCTTCAAGTTGAAGATAAAACATTGATTTTAAGGAAAATACAAACAGATCAAAGCTGTGTATTTTTTCGAGCCTTTAGATCTAAGCTGCAGGTTAGTCAGTATCAGAACTTGATTTAAACAATATCACAGAACCACAGAATGG
>VWYH01003069.1:0-100167 GCA_013399365.1 Pampusana beccarii
AAAACCAAACAAACAACAAAAACTAGAAACACCTAAAAAACCATTAGAATGCTGGGAGTTTGGGGAAGACTGTCTCTTCAGAGAGGCTGCAAAGCATTTCTCCCATAATAAAATACGCTATAATAGTCATTTTCTGCTAGGTGAATAGGCACAAAACACATCTTTGTTCATAAGGCTTTTTATTGTAGCAGTTGTCATGAGCAAAACCTGAAAGTACTTGAAAATCCATTAAAATCACAATCTGTATATAAAAAAAACACCATCTCTTGAAAGTTTGTCTCTACAGACTTTGTAAAAGTGAAAAGTCGATAAGTATGAGACACATTTATGTAATTTTAGACTAATGATTAACTATTAAAGTGCAGTCTTTGTATAATGAGGCCTCCTGTTTAGCAAAGAAACAAAACCCTTAAATCTCTGCAGCTGCTGGATGAAGCCAGCTTCTAAGTTTTTCTGTGTGATAAGATGTGTCGAATCCCAGACTGGTTTGCCATTGACTGGCCGTGAATCAGCAATTGCTGACTGTCTCCGGGGTGTTTTGGTTACAGTACTCTTTCCCAAAGGGTTATTGTCATTTGGATTTATGCCTGCTTTTATCTGCTTTTTCTCTGCTTTTGCCCAAGCACTGCTGGACGACTTTCTGCACTTCTTAAACTTAGGGCTTACAATTTCTTGTCTCTGACATCATGTATTTCACAACGAGAGAATGGACTTGCTTTAAAGATTTGTAATACTTGGATTTACTCGTATCAGTTCTAGAAGTGAGATTTTTCTTTTTTTTTTTTTTTTTTAACAGAACTATTGAATTCAGCCAGATTTTTTTCACGCATCCAGGCCGCGAACAAGTGCCCAAGTTCCTAAGTTAAAACAGCATCTTGCCAACTTTAAAACATTTGGCTGGTCAGCAGGAAAGGAAAAGTTGCTTGTAAAGCACTGGAATGCATTTTCAATTAGTCACTACACTGCTTACAAGGCGAGGCGTTAGGCACTGGGAGGAGAGGCAGGGGGGTGGCAATGCTGGTGGGGAGGGACAGCATGAGACAGTCTGGAAGAGCCTTTATCAGCCCACAACAGCAGCCCTGAAGTTAGAGGCCACTCTTTCATAGATAAGCTTTTGTTTAACAACAGGCTCCCTACGGAGAGTGAGGTTTTCCTGGTAAAAAAAGCAGGATTTCTTTCAAATAACTTAATATCGCTTTGTATGAAAGAGTAATGGAAAATATGTGTTGGGAAGACGCTAGAAGGTTATTTATTTCTCTATTATTGCCTGATAACCAGGCATGGCTAAAAGGTTGTGCTTTGGTAGACCTTCCTTAGCTCCTAAAATATTTTGAATGAGATAATACCCTAGAAAGAAGATTAAATAACCAACCTAAACTGCTTACTATCTTTGGTTTATTTTTCCTGCCCAACAGTATGAAGTCTTCAGTCCAAGAGGTTTCTTATAAAGAAACAGCTGAGAAAAAAAAATCTCATTACATAAAATCATCTTTCTAGTGCGCAGTAGCCATCATTGCTTATGTTTTTTTAAATGCTTTGTCCTGTACTTGACCTTCAAATGTTTGTAGCTAGCTGATCTGGAACTTTTTTGACTCCACAGCTGTCTAAACTAAAGATGATGACATTGCCTAGAGATCCTTTTGTGTATGTGTGTGTACATATGAATACTGGTTTCAAAAGTATATATATATATATATATTTACTTTAACAGGACTCAAAATCTTGGAAAGCTTGTACTTCTTTATCATATTAACTGAGAACTGCTCAGTTCTCACTAGTGGGACATGTTATGGCTTGAGAGATCCAAGTTATACAATAGGTTGGGTTTCAGCAGATAGAGGAAACTTTCAGGGTTGTTGCCTTCTGGCTAACTGTAATAAGTTTGCTTAAGTAATATTTCACAGATGTGCTGGCTGTTTCTTGACAAACAAGCTGAAGATCATAGGAAATTTCTTCACGTAAAGCATAAAAATAAAGGTTTTGAAGACAAAGTCCTTAACCGCAATAGAAAAAACATTTAGTTAAAAGAGGAGCTGTAGTGCCACTATCCAAGCACAAGAGTTAAAATAATTTTACAGTGGGTTTGTTTCTGTTCTATTTGTTTTCTCCTACTATAGCTACATGCTGTATGAAATACGTAAGGCTGTTTTGGAAAATCCATTGCCTGCCGCGAGTTTCTCTGTGCTAAACTTAATCTTCTAGTTTTATTTTTAGAAAGCCTATAGTTGCTTTCTTCAATGTTGTAGGAAAAGCTGGCGAAACACGAGCCAGGTCCACCAAAACAGAGACCTGGCCTTCATTCCAGACATGAAGATGAAAACAATTAAAATAACCGTAAATAATTGCAAATGGGAAAGGAATAAGAATCTCTACTCTTCCAGTATAGTTTTTACGTGGATACATTAGAGGAAATAATGAAGTGTTTTCTGTGTGAAGGCAGTGGAAAATGTGTCTATGGAAAGTATAAAATATACCTGTTAGATATAAAATTATTGAAATGGAGATTGTGGAATTTCTGGATGAACAGATTAAGAGACGCCGCCCAGCATCTTGGTGCAGCTCTGGGCAGGTTTGGCACTGACCTGAACTGGGATACAGGGGCTGAGTTGTTGATCTTGGCCTTGGTTTCTCCACATACTCCTGGGGAAACTGTGATCCTCCACCTCCTGTGCCTAGTCTTTGAAGTCTAGAGATCCAGGAACATCCAACCTTATTGCAAAGGTTTCTTGCCCTTGTATATCTCACCTACTCCTGACCAGAACAGAAACTGAAACCAGTTAGATCCTTAAGTGGGGTATAGAGGCAGAGCTTCATTGCTTCTTTCTCATCCTCATGTGCAACAGTGGACAGATAGGATGTCATAAGGACTCAAACTAGGCTTGGTGAGGGGACACAACACGACAGGGTATTTTTAACTTTCTTTTGTTTTCAGGTTAAGCTTGCAGCCTTTCTTAATTTGAGCTTGGTCATCAGTATGAAACACTCAGTGAGAAGGTCACACGAGAAAATACTTTAATATGGCTCTAAAACCTGCAAACGTGATAGTAAAGTCATGAGGAAAGAGAAAAGGCAGTGTGCTCTAACTACTTATGTCCTCCTCAGCCTCAAGTGATGGTTTAACATGTAACAGTGGCTTACAAACTTTGGGGAAGAAAGGAAGAGACACTGGCCAACCCCTTTTAAATTGCTTCCTGCACTAAAAATGAAAGTTTCCTCCGCTCCACAAAGAAACATGGAATTTCATTTCAATGGAATTTCATTTTCCATGGCAAGCATCTAACCCATCTCCTGTAGGTAAATAAATACATGACCCCAAAGTTTCCGAAGGTGGATACAACCTTTATCTCTGAAGAAGTGTCCAGAGATATGTGTGTATCAGGTGAAAAACACTCTGTGCCACACTGGTGTTAAGAGGGAGGTGGGTCATCCATAAACCCCCAGCTGTCCTCCACTCTCCTCCCCCGTATCAGCACTTGCAATCTCACCATCACCAGTCTCTGATGTGTTTATCCTTGTTACACCTCTCAGAGATAAAGCAAAGCTGTTAGAGATGTTGCCCAGGAGAAAATGTAAAATCCAGAGGTCTGAAACTGAGGCCTGACTTGTTAAACTGTTCAGCTGATATGGCCCCACAAGCTGAGCCGGGAGCTTCACCAGATTGAGGAGTGGAAAAGGAGACAGGATAATAGAATCACAGAATCATAGAATCGTTTCAGTTGGAAGAGACCCTTAGGATCATCGAGTCCAACCGTAACCTAACTCTGGCACTAAACCATGTACCTAAGAACCTCGCCTGAACGCCTTTTAAACCCCTCCAGGGGTGGCGACTCCACCGCTCTCCTGGGCAGCCTGTTCCAATGCCTGAGAAACCTTTCCGGGAAGAAATTTTTCCTAATATCCAATCTAAACCTTCCCTGGTGCAACTTGAGGCCATTTCCTCTTGTCCTATCACTTGCTACTTTGGAAAGGAGACCAACACCCTCCACGCTACAACCTCCTTTCAGGTAGTTGTAGAAAGTGATGAGGTCTCCCCTCAGCCTCATTTTCTCCAGGCTGAACAGCCCCAGGTCCCTCAGCCACTCCTCATCACACTTGTGCTCCAGACCCCTCACCAGCTTCATCACCTCCTCTGCACTCTCTCTAGTACCTCAATGTCCTTCTTATGATGAGGGGCCCAAAACTGAACACAGGATTTGAGGTGGGGCCTCACCAGTGCAGAGTGGAGAGGACTCAATGGACTTTTCTCCTAAACAAGTCAATGACACGCTGCTCTTTGAACAAAGAAGGCATCTTGTGTCTGGGTAGTTTAAAACTGCCCAAAACCAGCCCACAGCATACAAGGAAGCCCTGAAAACAGTTTAAACAAAGCTCGAGTTTTATCTCACCAAAGGAAGAGGTGATGGAAGACTCAAAGCAGCCTCAAAAGTTTATTGTGCCTTATTATATCCTTCATAATGTTTCCATGAGTGTGTGATGTCACACACTACCAGATGTCACATTACTGCTTCTTTTTAACATACAAGGGCTGATCTTAATTCCCCCCACCCCCACCCCCAGAACTGGTGGCAGAGGGAAACTCTGAGCATATGCCTGTGGTATAAATAGGAAAGTGGAAGTATCTGCCATTTGGGGTAGTTTGGTTCCAACTGAACACTTCATAAGGTACAGTTTTGCTTTTTCCTCCCCTGAATTTTAATTTGGGAATTCGCAGAAATCCCAATGAATTGGTGGAGCTCAAAGAGAGGTTAGTCACCCACAGGACAAATGGAAAACGTTTAGCGGGAAAAAAAAATACAAAAGAGAAATATTTAAACGCAGGGAAATCAATGTCAAAAAGTGTTACAGAAACACAAAAGAAGCCAATCATCTAGATTTTCCTAAACAAACACACTAACAGTGGTTACACAACTTTTCAGATCGCCATAGTAATCTGGAGGATGTTTTATTCATTATTTTTTTAAGTAGCAAAAAAAAAGAATAAATGGATTTAATAGAATTATATAGACACCCCTTTCCCTTTCAAACATGTAAAGGGTTACATCTTTCTTTGCTTTATTAGGCTTTTTATTATTCTACCATAATAGTAGTCCTGCTATAAATCAGACTGCTTTCAGTCACGGCTTCAGCTTACAAGTCTAATAGCTTTAAAAAAAATAAAGGAGGGGAGAAAGATGATTCTGTATTCAAAAGGTTGTGAACTGTTTTTAAATGTGTGTATCTGTCTGTATGAGGTCGAGGGGTAAGGGGAGGAGGGAAGGGTGGGAGAGGAGTTGCATTAGGAAGTCCCTCCTTTAAAAGTGTCAAACTCCAACCTGCACAGAATAGGGAAAGGGAGACCCCAACAACCTTCAGAAAATAATATCAAACTAAACCTCAGAGGCAGAAGGAAATGCCCAAAAGGAGAAGACTGCAACTTGCAGTAATCTGTAAATGATTGCTGGCAAAGACTGGAGGCTTCAAGCTTGAGCTGTGTTTGTTCCAAAAGAAAGCCAAGAAGGACGGTGTTAATAAAGAGAGATTTAACTGAAGGCTGTGCTTGGAATAAAGTAGGCTACAAAAAGGTCAAATTTGATCAGTTGGAGCAGATTACAAGGGCTTTAAAAGGTAGTGGTGAAGAAATGAAACTGGGACTGTGAAGCAATATAGCACAAGATTGATTTTGGGGGTGGAGAGAAGCTGGGACAAGTGCTTATCAGCTTGAGAAGGAGGAAGAGCTGTGCCGGGTTTGTTGTCATTCCCACACTGAGTAGAGTACTTGCTGCTTTTGTGGTTAGGCTTCCCTGCCGTGTTTTCTTTTTTTTTTTTTTAAAAAAAATACATATATTTTATTGTTATTATTACTACAATGGTGTCTATAATCTCTGAATTGGATCCTCTGAAAAGCTGGAAAGTTTTAAGGTAGGCCTATATATTTTTTTTTTCTCTTTGGTACAGGCGTTTTTGGTTTAGTCCTAAATTAACTGGAGCTTGAGTTATAATCGAAATGTGAGCCCTGGGCTTAAGTAAGAGAGGAGTTTCTGGTAATTAGAGCCCTTTTAAGATACGGCAAACCTTTAAGCAGATGTTTAGAGAGACCCGAGGGAGATTTTTAAAATACACTTCTCGGTGTTACAGTGCAGTGAGGAATTTTTTTTTGTTTGTTTTCCTTTTTTTTTTTTTTAAAGTAGAAATTGCTTTGTAAATTCAAGTTAATAGTAAAGGCTCACACCAGTTGAAACTGCAGGATTAACTCTCTGGTTTCCTCACTGTGCTCTGCAGGGGAATGGGTGGAAAACTTCAGAGAAGAAAAAACAAACAAACAAAAAACAGCGTAAAAGTTGATCAAGAAAGGGAAAATAGTCTTGGGGGAATAAAGGGGAACAAATGTGCTTGTTCCGTTTTGTTGTTGAAACTTAGAGTTTGCTGTCCCACTAAGGCATGTGTTTGATGCTTTAAAGTTGCTACTGATTTTTACCTTCAGCACTGCTATTTGTTTCTTTGAACAGTGAAAAATGGTAACTTGAACTGCTAAAAGGAAGGATAAGGGGGAAAAAAAAACCAACACAACAGTTAATGCCTGCTGCAGATATTAAAACTCCAGTGTTAAATGTCCACGTTTAATGCTGCTGTAAGTGCCTAGTTTTGCCTATTGAGACTCTAGACGTGTAAAAAGTTTGCAGATGGTTTGCAGAAACTTCACTAAAACGCTGGAACCATCTGGGAATGTAGATGGTGAAATTATACAATTAGTTAAATAGAAATTTTATTTCCCTCAGCTCTTAAGCAAAACGTGAAGCTGCACCTAATACAGTATTTTTGGGGGGGGAGGAGGGGTTGTAGTTTTTGTTTGTTTGTGGGTTTGGTTTGTGTCTTGGTTTTGCTTAAGGGAACAAATTACACGGTTTTTGAGGGGGTGTGTGAATTGTGATATTACTATATATATATAAAATAAATAATAATATTTTAAAGTATTCTTGAGCTTGTTGGTACAATATTTTAAAGGATTTAATGTGTCATGAGCTGAAAGATGAAAACAAGTCCTTCGAAAGTCAAACTATAAAGTCTACTTACATGACTCAGGTTTGGGGGGGAGTGGGGGTGTTTTTTTGGTGTGGTTTGTTGTTTTTGTTTTTGGGGGGTTTTTTTTCCTCATGTTTGCAGAGTGTTAAACTTTATTTTTTCAGAAGTTTAACTGTCTTTGACCATCTTCAGAGCTTGGGTGTAGGAATGTGGACTAAGTTCCTTTATCCTTGTCTGTGCTATGAGACTTGGCAGAGCGGTCCTATTGTAATTTTTTTTAAAGTCGTTTAGGGCTGTCAGCACAGGGTGATGAGTTTCCACTTCCAAAACTTCGGTGTGGATGTTAGCTCACAGGTAGTGTGGTGCAGGATGGTGGAGTGCAGGGCTGTGATTGGCATCTGGGGCGAGCGGTCACGCTATGGACCCCAGCCGGGCTGACTTCTGTGAGTCATCACTAATGAACGCCAGTAAAGTGCTTTTGCAGAGCTCCATATGTGTTGTCTTACAGTGTGTGTGCTCCAGAAAAGCTATTCTAGGAATTACTTTAAAAGTTTATCTAGCTCTATGAGACTACTTCTGATTCCTTGCCTAGTCAGGTCAGGTGATACCAGGGTTTTGCTGAGTTGAAGGATGACACAAAGGACTTGAAAGATGAGAAGATTTGAGAAGGGGAAACTTTTGCCCTCTCGAAGAATCCTGTTTTCTTAGAAAAATAATGTGTTTACATGACTCTGGAAGAAATATCTCCCTGGCACTCTTTTCCTACAGCATGACTGAAGTTTCCCAACTTTGTGTGTGAATTTGGAGGTTACAGCTGTGTGGAGGCACAGCAGGTCAAAGATGTGGTTAAGTCAATTTTACTGGACGTTTCTTTGTAATTTCTGTGTATGATTACAGCAGCAACCCCATACAGATATGTCATTGTGTAGTTCAGGTGCAGGATGCAGAGGGTTAAGAAATGGGAAAAGTCAGTATGTAATATAAGTTAAATGATCACTGCGAGTCAAAAAAAAAGAAAAGGAGCTGGAAGTCAACATGCAGCTCAAATGCCTCACGACTTATTAAATTGCAATGCCACTTCCACTTTTTCTTACGAATTTGAGATCCTTTTCTGCAGGCAAATTTCCAGCCTTTTTGATGCCTCTGAGCTTACCATTTTTAGTATCTACCCTGCATGTACCAAGGGAGCCTACACCTAATATTAATAAAAAAATAGAGGAGTGTTTCTCTTTGGTAGTATAAAGCAATTCTTTAAGACCCAAATGAAATGCGGTAGCAAATGCAACGATCAGCTCGAGAGTAGTGTCCCGCGGTGACAAATTCTCAATTTTGTTTGCCTTCTGCACCCCCTGTAATTTATTCTGTGACTCACTCGCGGTCTGAGACCTGCTCAGCCTGGGTAAAGCCTGAAGGATGCAGATCCTGCGGAGGTGAGTATAGTAATTACATTGGGGCTTAATAATTCCCAGGGGCTCGTACCAGACATGGGCTGCTTTGGTGCTGGGTACCCCCATCTCAGTTGAGCTCTGGCTCCTCTGCTCCCCAAATCTCCCAGAAGCACATTTGCTGCCCTCTGGGTACAAGTAATAATAGAAGAAAAGGTAAAATATAACAACACACAAGGCTCTGCCTTGTGGTGGAGCCCAAAGGGTGGGAGAGGTGATGTTGGAGGCTGCCAGGGGATTCTGCTGGACTCTACCCAGCAGGGCTGGGAGAGATAGCAGAGGGATTAAAATAAATAAATGGCAGTATGGTGTGTGTATATAATATTACATCAGGCCTCCCTCTTTGGCTGTGGCTGTCCAGGGTAGGACAGTGAGAGCTGCAATACTTTCTGGCAAGTCTCAGCACCCTCTGGCTTCATGTTACTGTGAGGGGGGAGGAACTCGTGGGATCTAAACACAGTTTAATGTGCAGAACAAAACCCACTGCAGCAAATATTTTCTTTCTCTGGATTTCTTGATAGTGATCTGATTATTAAAGTTATGGGAAAGTAAATCTTGGAGTGTTCATGGATTTTGTTTTTTTTTTTTCCCCCCTCTCCTGTTGTCTCTTTTCAGATAAGCTCCCAGCAGAAGATCTATGCTTTGACATTAACACACTGCTGCCTGATCTTCCTTTAGAGATGCCTTCTCACTTTTCGTAATGTAACTAGAATAAGAACCGTGTCTGTTGTACTCCTTGCAGCCAGGAGGCACTGGCAAATCTCTGGGACATTTTAAAATCCTTTAGAGCCTTACCAGTAAATAGTGTGTGCTTGAAGTCCCATTTACCCGTCTCCAAAATGATACAGGGAGTTGAGATCTCATGCCCTTAGTGCGTAAGAGAGAGTGAGATCCGTTGCTGTGACTCCAGAGACATTTCTAAACTCTGTTTGAAACTTTTCCTGTACTTCTGTGATGTGGTTTGGTTCCTCATATATGACAGGGACAGCTTTGGCTGCTGTTTCTGAAGCCAGAGCCTGTGCTCTGGGCCCCCAAAACAGTAGAAATGGAGCAGTAGCCTGGAAAGGAGAGGCACAAAAAGGAGAACAAAAAAAATACCTGTGGAGGCCACATCTTTTCTGTTGTTTTTCTCCCTTAATTTGTCTCCAAAAAGTCTAAAAGCAGCACTATAAATCACATGAGTTACCTATACAGGCAAGACCTTGTACCCCTTTGCATTCCTGTCTGAAGAAGTATGTGAACTTTCTATGGCCTGTTGCTAGGAGAAAAAAAAATGGTTTTAACTTGACTTCACAACCTCAAGGTGAAATCCAAGCAAAGAGTAGGAGTTTTTGCTCAGATGAACGTTCAACTTACAATCTGTGAAGCACCAAATCTTGCTGTTCTGCTCCGCATACAGAAGACCTGAATTTCACAAGTCCTATTGAAGTTGCCCATAAAACTTGGCTAGTAGAGCTGGGAACATCTTGTTTGGAACACGTCATGTGTCAGGCGGATGTACCAATTCAAATGTTCTCTCCAAAATGCCTTTTCCCAGTGTGCGCACCGTCCAAACAGCCTGTAAATGGTTTGGCTTTTCAGGAAATAAAAAAGCACAGTGGTTTTTATGCTTGGCAAGTCAGTCCAGAAGGAACAATTTCAGCCTTGTTGGTGTCGCTGTATTATGAGCTATTTTGGGCAAATAGTGCTATCCCCACACCCCGCTCCTATGACTGCCTGTGGATTAAGATGGGTTAAAAATAGATCCAAGGTTTTCAAATTGGGGAAAGGGGCCTGGGAGTGAGAGGGGAAGTACACACAACAGCTCAAATCCAGTTGCCGACACAGAATAAACTGAAACAACCATAGTGATAAGAGTCTTGTTCCTGATTTGTTTTTTGCCTTTCCCTCTTAGCAAAGCTGTTGTATTCAGTATCTGAACAGATCAGTTTAGTTCTGTGTTGGGGGTCCATGCACTAGTGTTCGGAAAAAGGGGTAAAAGAAGTTATTTCACATGTGCTTTACTCTGAGGACTTGAACGATGTTGTGTACGTGTGCTCCTCAAACACGAAAGAAAACAAGTCCTGAAAGTTTGGCCCAGGGACATAGTACTGGACTCCATCAGCACCATGAAATACAGATAATGGAATTTCAGATGTTGGTGGAAAATACAAATTCCCCCATAATTGCCACAGCGTGCTCGCCTTTTTTTTTTTTTTTTTTAAAAAAAAAAAAAGGCGTGAAAGGAGGGTGTATATATTTTGTAATAACTAAAAACACATTTGTGAAATGGCTTTCCAGTTAACCCCTCCAAAAATACAGATCATGTAAGAGATGGCACTGAAAGGGATGTTAGTGAAGGTCATGAGTGTCATCAGAGGTATGGTGATTCTTACTAAGCTCTGGTATGTAAAATACAAGCAGCAAAACGTAGTCTGAATTCCTCTGCTTTCAGTTTGAACATGTGACTCTATAATCACTCAAATGAGTAATGTGGGCATGGAAAATTAGGGCCAGCTCTGTTGAAGTATGAGTTTTTAATCACTTTTTCATCTTTTGTGTCTGTGCTTTCTCTGCACTTTTAGGGGACAATGCTGTGAGGGGTTTTTTTGTTTGGCTTCTTTTCTTAAAAAGGCAGGATACATGGGGTGATTGAAATAGTAAAGATAACAGAAAATAGCAGATTACGATGTAAGACACTCCTGCATCTATTGTTGATGGCTGAGAAAGTCATCTAGTCCTTCTCTAAGCCTGTGCAGATTTATTCTTGCATCTTTATTTTCTCCTGATTAAAATTCAATATAGCTCTTTTCAATAAGGGGTTATTCTCCACCGTTTTACTAAAAACAATCCACTTTTCATATCAAGCCTGTATACAAGCTTATTACATCTTGTTCATTTGGACATGAGTTGTTAAATCTTTCAAGTGCTTTATGGAGGATTTAACCATCCAATTCAAATGAAAGCTCTTTCACAAAGAGGTTTACTTACTGTTGCTGCTATGTTCCTCTGCCTAATTGTTTAAATTGTCCTAACCCCTAAAATATAATAAAAAATTACTGCACCAGTGACACAGATGCCAAGCAAGAGCCTACGATGGTGTGTAGTAACATCTTCCCAGCTACCAATGATTTGCAATTTGGGTTCTTCCTATGCCAGCAGTGATGTCTTTTTTTTTTTTTTTTTTTTTTTTGATGGTTGCTTCCTTCATGAATTTATCTCACTAGTTTTGCAGACTTAACTTTGAGGCCACAACATCTTACAGCAAAGAAATTCCGTGGTTTGACACAGTATTTGCATCTATGCTAACAAAACCTTGCACTGGAAGGGCTCTCTTACATGTAAACTTGCATCCATGTTTTAGGACATGTGGTAGCTGTTTGGAGTTGTTGACCTGCTAAGGCCTTGAGATGTTGAGTTCAGGTTCCCTTTTTTTTGAGGGGAGGAGGAGGTTGTGTTGTTTCTGCATCTGTCATACCCCAAAATTTCATTCCTGACTGGTGATTAGTGACATCCAGTTAAGCGGATGCACACATTGCAGGATGCAGGTAGAAAGCATCCTTTTCTACACACATTATTTAATCATACTGACCTCCATCTACTATTTCATCATCTTCATTTCTTAAATCAATGTGAGTCCTAATGTACTTCTGCAGCACTTTCATAACCAACCCACTGCAAATGTTAATCTTTGTCTAGTTGTGCACTCAGTGGAACTGAAATAAGAAGGAAATTGCCTGTAGAAAGGAAACGTAACTGGGCAGTGAGTTACTAAATCTCTGCATGCCTCAGTTCCCACCACTCACATGGAGTTGTTAATACCTGT
Organism: Pampusana beccarii; assembly: GCA_013399365.1. Classification (NCBI taxonomy): domain Eukaryota; kingdom Metazoa; phylum Chordata; class Aves; order Columbiformes; family Columbidae; genus Pampusana; species Pampusana beccarii. Next base: position 12,250 of record VWYH01003069.1, read on the forward strand.
CTTATCTACTTTGGCTATAAAATTTTCATGGCTATAGAGATGTACAGCTCTGTCCATATAAAGTCCACAGCAGTGAGGGCTAAGCCTGGGGCTGGGCTTTTCACCACTTGCCCTCATAAAAATAATGTATTAAATGAAACCAGAATTTAACTCTTTTCAAGACAAGCAATCCCTTGCTTATTTACTAAAACACTTTCTTCAGTATTTCTGCCTCAGCAAAGGCAGCTCCACAGGTCAGCCACTCAAATTCCTCGCATGGACCAGGGTTTTTTTTCCAAGAAGTTGTTAGGCTGAAGTTGGTTGAAGCCTGGAACCCAGAGCTGAATGATCTAGCTGAGCTTTGCCTAATGGCAAATTACTTTGCTAGGGCATTTGGTTTTCTTATTTTTCCCCTTTTAAGTTTTGTGTGTGTGTGATGCTTCTGTTTAGTAACCCTTTATAAAAATTTGTAAGCTCAGTTACGGTTCTGCTTTATTAAACTCACCTCCAAGCTTAATCTCTCCTTTGGTATGCAGTTCCTTCTCTGCATAGCTGGTCTTTTCATGTCTGATAGCAGCACGTGTGAATAATTATTTTCATAGGCTCATTTCTCGCTCTCCTTCATTTTTCTAATCCCCTCCCCACTTGACAGGCAACTTTACTCACCTGCATTTCATCAGCATCCTTCAGACATACCTGTACCACATGGGATTTTCGCGGCCGTTGGTAGTGTGCCCCGCTGTCCCAATGGAGAGGTGTCATTAGAGGAATTAAAGCCATCTTGTAGTTATTATTCCAGCATTCATTATGACAGTATTGCCTATATAGCAGGCTTTGTTTTGTTCAAGAGAGATTCATTAAAGATCTCCTGTACCACTGCTAGTCTCAAGGTGCTGTGCCAAGGATGGAACAAAGGAAGGTGAAACTGGAGATATTTGCACTCTCTCTTGCTGGGCCTTTACATCAAGATCCAAAGGATTTTCTTTTGCTTGACCTGAGCAGGAGCTAAATTTCTTATCTGTGAGGAAAATGCTCTAATAGTTCCCTGTGGGTGTTGTCTGGTGGGTATCACTGTCTCCCAAAGAACCTGTTCAGACTGCAAGAGCTCTAATTCTCCTGAAAAATGTTCTGTGGCACTAAAAAAATCCTTAGAATAACCTAAATATTACCATCCAATTTCTTTTACATGAGCAGCTGAACATGTTTCTACTGATTATACTCTGATTTTCCTTAATAAAAAAACCCCACACCTCGTATGAATTACATTTCTATGTAACTTCCTCAGATGCTTTTTATTTGCTTGTGTGTTTCCCTGTGTTTCATCACAAGTGGAAGAGATTCCTCAGTTTTCTATTCCTCACCTGGGAAAGTCCATGCACCCCTTGTGTACAGAGTTCGTTCTGATAATTCATTGTGGGATACTTGTTCTTGAGTTGGTCCGCTAATATCAGCTTGGGACCACTTTATTACTGCAACTGAACTCCTGTTGATCTGCAGATACCGGCCTTTTGTTGTTGCTCGCTTGTTTTTTTCCAACTGAATTTTAAAACAGAATATTTTCTAAAGGTAGAAATATGGGGAGGCTCCAGTGATCATCACAATAATTGGACTGTCTCTCTCTTTTGTTGAATGTGTGGACTTCAGATTATTGGAAAAATCTGCCATGTTAGTTGTGCTAGATTTATCTCCTTTTCATTTTTATTTTTTTCTGTTGTCAACTTAAGTTCTCTGTAGCCAGTTATCTTCAAGAAATGCTTTGTATAGATAACTTGTATTTGCTAAAAAATAATTTACTTGTTCAAGTAACTTTGCAAGAGTGTCCAGTAGTGGAAGACTGATTCTTAGTTTAACATACCTGAACTGCAGAATACTTTTATATATTAAATTAGTAGATCAATGGAGTCAGAGCTTAGCTGGGGTTGGAAATCTTGGTGTGACTTTTAAGTGATTTGATTAAGCATATTCCATCTGAGAACTTGTAAGATAATACGGAAAGCTAAGTAAAAGTGAGAGAAGTTAGAATTTTATGCAGATTTAAGACTCTTAGTTTTAAGTATGTGTCTTGGTTTCTAGGTCTCAAAGAAAACAGTGATGTATTATAAAAAGGACTTCAAGTGAGCGTTTGAAGTGGTGGGTGAAGTATGTGGACTTGATAATATTTCCCTACAAAGAACAGGTTATAAGTTTACAAGTGAATTAATCTACTTGAGTCAACCCAGCACTACTCTTCCCATTATGCCCATCCTGAACCAAGGAGGCACTGGCAGATTTCAACCTGACACTACTTAATTCTGCAAATAGTAACTAAATTCACCTTGAAGCAATTGTAGGATGAATTTCACTTCTCTTAGGCTGTAATTACTCTTTGCTTTAAGCAAAGGGTTACTATATATTAATCAGAGGTGATTTCTCATCCCTGAGGGGTTTGCATGGATTTCCGCTTGACTTCCTTCAAGAAGTACTGAGTCTATTTTATGTATTTGAGCCTCAATTTTTACATGCCCTCTTGGTAGAGCTGCTGGGCATGTTTGCTAGCTTGGCATTTCAGTTGGGCATCCTTTCTGCCCTAATGTGGTTTTAGGGAAGAATTTCAGTCTCACCAGTAGCTGGCACTGCTGAGGCTGCTGAGTGTCCCTGTAGCCCTTGGACTTCCCCCTTGTTGGGAAAACTGACCTTGCCAAGAGCTGCAAAATGTTGTTGATTGAGGCAAAGTTTTGGCCGGACATGCCAAAATAAAGGATTTATGTGGCCTGAGAAGAATTACAGGCTTGGAAGAGGGAAATAGGTATTAAAAGTCTCAAATGGGGTGGCGGGGAGGAAAGTATTGAAACACTGATGTAAACTTTCGTTGACTCCAACAGGAATTAATTGGCAAGGTCTTTTATACGACTTTGGGGGTTAGATTTCCAGCTGACACAAACTGACAAAGCTCCATTGAGGAAGATCTACGGACTTAGAGTAATTGGGAGTTGGGCCCCATGTGTTTTGCAGGAAACTTGACATCTTTCGTTCTATAAATATAGATTTCTGGATCTAATAGGAGAAAAAAATGTCTTAGTCAAAGCACTTACTATACTAATTAATTCCAGCCTGTTGATGCCCAGTTTTACTCTGTCTGGAGTCTGGATTCTAAAAAGTTCTTGGGAATAATTTTACAATAACTTTTAGTTTTGTAGTTATTTTTCCATGTATTGAAAAGAAACAGATGACCTGGCTCTTTGCTCTTTAGTCAGCTTTCAAGTAGACTAATAGATTAGCATAATCTATTAAAAAACCTAAACTTATGATATGCTAGGTTGCAGACAAGCTGCGTAAACTAACTATATAAGTTTCATACCAACTTTAAATCATTGGAAAGTGGTGATAGGAGGAACTGAACTTAAACTTGCTGTATTGTAAAGTGACTTCTTTTTATTCCCCCCCCCCGACTTACTTAAGCTGAAAGTTTCCTGATATTTTGAAAAGGGAATTTTGTTGGGGGCTTTTTTGTTTTGGTTTTTTTTGGGGGGGGTTGTGCTTTTTTGTTTTGTTTTGTTTTTAGTCCTGCAAAAGCAGATTGTATTTTTAACCCAGAACAATGCAGTTCCCACATACAGACCTGGGACTGTTCTTAGACTTAGTTCAGATCTCCCTGTTGTTCGCTGCGGCTTGCAGCCTTTTCTGTTGCCAGTTAAGTCGCTCTGTTTGCCATGAAGTTCATTAAAATACATGGTTAATGAGAGCTTACATTGTGCACACAGGCCTTACAAGGGCAGCTGCAGGGTCTTGTTACATGATTGTTCAAAGCCAGCTAGATCGCTATTTTGTGTGGACTTTGAGGTCTTCTCTTACATCTTTGTTGTCATTCTTCTCATAAGATTTTTAAAGCAGTATCGGTTCTCCACCCACACAGCCCAGAGAAAAAACAAGTTACTCTCCTATTAAGAGGTCTCCTAATTTAAAAGTACCTTCTCTAGTAATATCTTCTGTAATAAGCTACAATCTGAATTTTTCTATTGATATGAGCCTGGGATGCAATCATTGCACTTTATATCCTTTCTTCTCTCTTATCTGCAGATACTGTAAAACCATGCACAGAAGAGCATTCAACAACAAAAATAGGCAATTATTTTACAGTGACAAAGTAGTACAAATACTTTGATCCACTGCAAAGAAAATTCATGTTGTTCACATTTATGTGGTTGAGTAAAGGCAATAAGAAGGAGCATGGATGAAGCTGCAGGTCCAATTCTAGGAGACACAATTTTATCCTATTTACATTCAGATAAGTTACCTTTACCAGCATTATTTTTGCTACAATTAGAAATACTTAATGGGAAGGCATCATAGCAGAAAACTCTTAGGAAAAGACTTCAGTTAATTTCAAAAAAAAAAAATAGTCACTGTTTAAGAAAAATAAAATACCTTAAAAATGAAATGTCTTGTAATGTACTTAGCTTGAGTATACCATGTACCCACATTATTCTGACTGTACTAATCATTGCTTTATTTTCCTGTTAAACTCTTTGTAAGTTATTAGAGAGTTGATTGTACTTCATGTATTGGGAATTATGAAAATACCGTCTGTATACAACAGGGGGGAAACAAGCTCTGATGATGAAAATAAACCATGTATACAGTGAGCTTGTGATTTGAGCATGAAACATTGTTGGGCTCGAGGTTACAACGTCACAAAACATGACAGTTCTAGGAAAGAATGAGTTCTGCATTTATTTCTTTTTTTTCCCGTTTGTTCTTATAATACCCAAGAGCAGTCAGACCACACAGGAAGTTTGCACAAATCTCCTTGGTGAAAGTGGGATGGGAAAGCAGAACCAGTTCAGCAGCAAAGGGTTGGTACTTTTATTTTTTTAGCAGCTGGAAGCTTTGTGTGGCACTACTGAATAAAATTAGCTTTGCAGGGAAGAAGCTGTGTAATCAGTATGTATTACCATTTCTTAAGATGTGATGATCTGGAACAGAGCAGTTACCTATATATGGTATCTTTGTATCTCCTCAGTAGTAGGAGCCAATTTTGAATTCCTTCAGGAAGATGGTAAAAAAAAAAAAAGTGCTTTAACTGAGGGGTTCCAGCAATAATTATGTCAGACCTAGAAGGACTTCCTTATGAGGAGTGTTTAATTCAGAGGGAAAGAGTTGTATACAATAACAAGCACTTCTCAGAAATTGTGATTTAGGCTTTTGCTGTTTGAATTTTCTCATAATACAAATTGGGGGTGGGGAACATGAGAGATTTTTAAACCGATAACCCACATGACAATTACCTTGTGGGATACTGTGTAAGTAGGTACCATGCAGACTAAATTCTTAGAACTGAAAAAAAAAAATATTTTCATGGATGATGAGAACATCTGCAATTAAAATGGATGGGTAAGGTTATAAGTCCTCACGCCTTGGCCAACTACTGTCAAAGGTTGAGAAGAATCTTTCCTTATTTGGGAACATACCCCTATCCCTGTAGGATTTCTGTACCTCTTAGGGATGGAAGTTCATATAAAACAAACTCCCGTCTGATCCCATGAGACAATACCTGTGTTATACCAGAGTGTTAAAATCCTACTAATTTAATTTTATTTCTTAGTGCTGACTTCCAACACATTTTACTTTATTGATGCAATGCATGAGTCAGAAGACAGCATAAATCTTTCAAGCCTTGTCTTACCAAAGCATATACTTTTATTTAACAGTGTTATATATGGTATCTTAACCACTTTCTGGACCAATGAGTTCCACAGGGTAATTTTGCATTGCATTAAAACAATTATCCATCACCATTTGAACTTCACGTTCTCTCCAATAGGTAAATTGTATACTTTAGCAAGCCGGCATGCATTCTGAAATTGTTATGGGAAGGATTTGCATTAGGAAAATGTAGACTTTCTCCTCCTACTCTCCATGATAAAAATCTCCGTTCACAATAGCTGTACTGCCACATGTCATGGGTACATTGTGTAAATTACAGAGTTACAAATTTGTCAGCCTAACCAAATGTCTGAAAGAATAATGTCATATTAGTTATATTTCAGCTGTAAGCCTGGCCTGTTTTAACCTTGGTTTGTGTGGCAGCTAGCCATACCAACAGCTTGTGCATGGTTGATTATAAACAACTTTGTTTTAATGTAACAAGATTCTCATTTAATTCCTGGGAGTTTGATGCAATGGTGATCAAAGATAAATTCAGACACTTCCCTGCGGTAAAGGATTAGATTAGACTGACCAGAAAAGACAGGGTCCTGAAGATTTCAAGATCATAAGATGTTTTGTATGTGGTAATTTAAACTTTCTGAAGTTGGATAGTGCACCTGAAAATATATAGATGGGGAATTTCATTAGGTGCATAACAAGTGGTGATTTAACTTGGAATGGCTTTGATTTTAATTTAATTCTACTTTTGTGTAGAATGACCTATATGTTCAACCAAGTTTATTTATTTATTTATTTATAGAAAATCTTTATTCTTTTGCAGTTTTAAGTTATTTTTCCTCTGTATCATCTTTCCACATGGAGTATGAAAAAACAATTCTGGCAGAGGTGGAACCCTTGAAATCTGTTTTCTTTGTTTGGGGTTTCTGTGTATGTCTTCATTGCATCCTCTTGTGCTGAATCAAATGCAGATTCAGACTTGGGGAGAGGGTGATCATGCTTGGATTTTTGATATTTCTGATGGTTTCAGTGTTGTTGAGGGGGTTTTTTTGTGTTGTTTTGGGGGGCAACTTCTTTTTTTGTGGGCTGTTTTGGTTTTTTGTTGTTGTTGTTTTTGGTTGGTTTTTTTTTCCCCTGTTATTATCTAATTTGTTTTGGGCTGGGTTTCATATTGTATTTGTTTAAATTTGTTTGGTTGTTTTTTGGGTGTTTTTTTGGGTGAGGATTAATAATGTCCTCGTCTGAAGCAGTGTAGTTGAGAGGCTCTATGTCTTTACTTGACTGCCTATTTTCAGGAGGCTTAAGACAATTTAATGTTTTTGAGATTACCACTGCTTTGCCGAGCATCTGAGAAGCTGGACGAGAACTTCAGAAAAGGTGGGAGGGATTAAACTAACATTTGTATGTGCCTATACTTACAGATCTACTTCCTAAAGAGGGGGGAAAGGAACTATGATGTTCACTCTGTTTCAAAATCAGCAATAGTCAACTTAGGTCTGTAAATGTCAAATTTGAGGGGTTTGGTTACATGAGCGTCAAAATCTGAGTTGAGTGGTTCTTAAGCCTGTGGTGAAATGAATCAAATTACAGGAATGATCCTTAACTTAATTACCCTGATAAACTCCTGCTACTTTTCAGCTTTACATTCTGTGTGAATAGCTGGTTTCAAACATGCCCTCTTTCCCTGCTGTAGAAAAAGTACAAGTCTTAACCTTTAAATAGAATCAAACCTTTACAGAAACATGGTTGGGAAAAATTTAGATTCTTCTTCTGAGGTCTTCAATTCCTGATTTTTTTGTTGCTGTTGTTTGTTTGTTTGAGACAGCAGTAATTTAAATAATGAACTTTCATTTTCTGTGCAGTGTTGCCAATGACGGGGGGAAGAGAAGTCATAATCAAATTTCATTTATGAGTTTGATATTTGTATCATAGGGCAATATGGTGTTGCACATCACCCAGTGTTGGGGAATCTTTAGGAGTAGCGATGATTAATCCAGTGCTGCCAGTTTTCATAGTAACAAATTTTCTTGGCTCTGGGAAAAATGATTATATGAACAGGGATTTTAGGCTATAAACATAGAAGGATGCTCATGTACACAAAGACTTTTAAGGTCAATAGCCTCCTGGACAGTCAGAAGATAATGCACATATCTTCTGTGTATTAGTTTTGGGTTTGGTTTTTGTTGGTTTTGTTTGTTGGTTTGTTTTATATATATATATATATATANTATATATATATATATATATATATATAAAAATCACTAAGTAGGTTTTTCTTTGCATCTGCACTGAGATTTTGCACAATCATAGCACTTGCTTTGAGACCTACTTTTCTGTTGTGGTGGTCAGTCCCTGAGTTTTTGAAACAGAAACCACACAAAGATTTTTGACCTCATAAGGTAACAGAAATTACTCTTCTAAATTCAACATGAACTTCCAACTAAATGTTCGCTTCTGCTTCAACTGTGATGTTTCTCACTCAGTCTGAACTACTTATGATATAAATGTTGCTTGACTCCAGATAGAAGCATCAGTCCTGTTTCTGCACTAGATTTTCGTAGTCCTTTTAAATGCATACTGTAGAAACTAAGTAAAACTCCTGCCCAACATCCATGGAAGACATCAGCTTGCAAAGGTTTCTGACAGTGTGCTTGAGGGAAAGATTTTAAATAATTTAAAATATTTTAACTCCAATTCTTTTATATTCTTATGTTTATGGCTTGCTGTTTTAAAAACCTGTTGTTTTTAAGACTTCATACTGGTACTAATGAAACTTAGCTACATAACCTCCCCAGGTTATGTATGAAGACAATGTATATATGGTTTTATTTTTTAAAGAAGACTGTACACCAAACTAAAGGCTTAATAATCAGTCAGTACTGGGTGGAGATCTTTTTTTGTTTAGCTGTGTTTGTCCTGGAGACTGTCAGGCTGAACTATTTGTCTTAAAAAAAAAAAAAAAGTCTATAGCCAAGTTTTCAAACCATCATCTTGTTCACTGGCGCTCACTGAGACAGAAGTCATGACTAGTGCTTCAAAAATCTTTTGTGCTCTCATTTTTTGGAATTTGATCTCCTATGAGAGTCTGGCCTTTTGCCTACATCCTGAGATAAACCTGAACGCTGAGGTTTTTTTCTGATCTACACAGTTCAAAATTAAGACAATTGTTGGGAAGTTTAAGACAGTTCTTGTTAAGGTATCTCTTTCGAGGTAGTAGCCACATTTAACCATTATCGACTTCAACTTCTGTCAGTGATGGATTTCCATACTGGCTTATCAAAACAGAAAAAAACCCTAGTTTGAAGAGCTGTTCTTTCATTAGGTTTTGAACCTCTCTTGCCATTTCTTCTCTGTGAATCTCAATTGTTTCTAATACTGTGTTTATCTTTGCTGTGAACTTTTGTTTGGCAAAGAAACGTATTTGCTTGTTTTGGGCAGGCTGTTTTCTGCTTTGCTTGAATATCCTGGTGTTCTCCAAAATCACAGTGGTTTACTTGGGAATCTTGCCAGTGTGTTAGACTTCAAATAGTGATAGTAAGATTTGTGGGCTCATTTGAGGCTTACATAAGGCTAAAGCTAATATTTGTGGGCATGATTAAATGTGTTTGGTATTTTGGGGGGGGAGCTTTTAAGTTATGCTTGCTGTCTTGTGAGGATTCTTATGAAATGTAGCAGCAGCTCAACAAGTTATCTAGCAGAGGGAGAGTGAATGCATAGTGCTGATACTCATAAATCAGTAGGTTAATGCCTGCCTTACAGCTCTTAATAAAAATAGCAGAGAACAACCATCTTATCAACATAACATGTAATCAGTAAACAAGTATTGTATTCATATAACAAAATAGATTTTTATCATTCTTCTGCTTCAAAGGATGTGACTATGCAGTGAAGCACTTGCAGGAGATGAGTTAATACATGTTTTGTGACAGCTGCAGCCAGAAAAAAAAAGAAAAAAATCATGAATGCTAACATGAGGGAGATAATTGGGATAGGAGGGAGTGAATGTCCAGATTTGAACTTTTGAACTGTCAAGAATAAAAGCCTGCTGCTTTCTCTCAGCAACTGGTACAGGCTGGTTGTAGATTTTGTGAACACCTGGACTAAATAAAAGTGGCACGTGCTAAATCTTCCAGTTAATGAAGAGAGATTGCACTGATGCATCAATTAACAGGCTGATCACTTGTTGTCCTTCTGCACATAGACTGTTTTGATTGGTAAATGGGAAGCTTGGGGGAGGCTGAAAAGAGTTCCTAGAATGAAGTGGTCATGGAGAAGAGGAGGAGATGAAGGGTCAGAAAGAAGATGAAGATCACAACTAGAGGAAAGATCTGGGAAATGAAACACGTCCTGGAGATGAGGAAGATAAGCAGAGCTGAATGTTGGGGGATGCCTGGAGACCTTGGCCAGTGATGCCCAATACAGATAATTGCAAGTAGCAGCACAGCACGGACCAACACAACATCCTGCCTGACCTTCCCAGACCAGGGAGGTTGAGACCTTCTGCATGTAGCATGAATGTAGTATGTGAGTTGATTGAGTAAGGTAAAACTGCAAGTCCTTGATTCCTAAATGATTCCTTGCACTGCCATGAACGGTCTACTGAAATACTCATGGATGTTCAAGGTTGCATATATAAGGGAACTCCTTAGGTGGTGGTATATGGCACTTTTCAAATGACAAGACAAATTCTGGCTCCTAGATTTAAATGCATCATGCATACATATGCACGCACATGATACACAGGCTCAAAGATTATGTGGAATTCCAGGAATTTAATAAATAGTGTTTATAGCAGGTTGTAGGATTGTAAGCAGCAATGCTACCTTAGGACTTTTCCAGAGGAGATTGTGGTTGCCGTTTCAATGCCAGTTCGCTTCCAAAAAACACAGAGAAGCAGGAAACATTTGGAATTAAATATTACTTTGTGAAGAGTACATGAGATTAATTACACACATTCCTAATTAGGTCTTTGAATATAAATCATTTTATATGGTATTAAATAACATATTTCGCTTTGAACTCTCGAACGCCACTCTACCTTCTAGCTTTCTTTGGTACCCTTGGGAACAAATTAACCCTTCTTTTTTTCCTCAAATAATCTATCCAGAGATGTTAGCTGTGGGAAGAGTGTCCTTGGAGAAGGGAGTAAGTCAGTGACGTAATTTGTTTCCTCTCAAATATGTGTATGAATGAAGATAGTTGCATCTGTTAGTATAAAGATAAATTCCTATGCTTTGATTAAGAGTCTTTTGATGAAAATTATTTGTGTATACCTGGTTCAGCTAACCCATTTTAAGGAAAGATTTGAATAAACAGGGTATCTGTACTTCCTAAAAAACTAGTTCTTATTACAAGTGAAGGAAATTATAAGCTATTTTAAATGGCTTAACTTTGCACCGGAAAGACAGAGAAAAGTAGGTGTAAAACCATGTTCTGTATCTTGAAGCTGGAATAAAGGATGACAAGCATAGTTATTATTTAAATATCTTCCTGCATAAAAGTAATAAACCATTTACCACCTGATTTTTCTCAAGGCTTTGAAACTCCTAGCATAGGTGCCTCTCCTGCAGCAGGTACACTTTATAGTCTTCATTACTGATAGTTTGGAAAATTAGAGGGGAAACCCTTATTCTCCTGCCCCCATCTCTTCACTATTCTTAGTTCATATTATTTTCCAAACACTAATTGCAATTAATGTTAAGCCATGAAATTGAGCAGGTGTCAGGCCTCTAAATCTGATCCTTTAGGGCAGCTTGAATATATAGTAGCTGTATTAGCCCAAGCTGAGGAGACACCAATCTTGTAAAGACAATTTAGGCACTGAGCAGTAACATTTGGTCTCTAGTCAAGCACAGGGAACTCTCAAACTACCATATCAAGACAGTCACAAACTGTGATAGCTTCAAATATTTCTAGTTGGAATTGAAAAAGTTTGGATCATCTGTAGTTAAATTCTCGTGGTGACTGAGACACCTAACTCCTAAATCTATGCTGCTATTAAAAGCAGGCCAACATTGGCTCTGAGCATAAGGCTAGGTTAGATTTTTAAAGCACGTAGATATGTCTATCAACAAGACCTTTTAAATTAAGTGAAGCTACTCCTTAGCTACAAGCATGTGTCTGTCTTAGAGATTCATACTAATGTAATTTCTGGTCAAACACTTGACTGCCATTTATTTCTGTCAAATGAAGACAAAAATACAAGAATGATTTAATGTACTTTTTTTTTTATTTCTTTGATTTACAGTGATTTTAGAGAGGGTACCTCTCTAAAAGGTAAAAGCAGACAGTGGCCCCACACTGTGGCTCTCAAAATCTGCCAGAAACCCTGGCAAATCCTTGAGTAGTTTGTCAAGGCTCAGTTCTTCACTGCTTAAAAAATTACATAAGTATATATATATATATATATATACTGTTATCTGTTTTAAAGTAGGTTGGGTACATTCAGGTCTAAATGAGTTAGACTCAGCTTACAAAGGACTAAAGGATAGGGTGTATCTTTAGTATCTGTGCTGCAGATATATTTACATATAAAGAGAGTTTGATGGGGGTGATATCCAGATAGATGCATTAATAAACTGGGGGGGCCACAAGCATTTTCACTATGGTAGACCACTCAGAGATGCACATGTGAGAAACAATGTGCTGCACACAAGTTTTTTTTTCTACTAGAGTATGAAATTGGTGCAGACATGAAGTGTTTGAAGCTCCTTATAGCCATGTGGTGGTTGTACCATAACTCCTTTCCACTGATTGTTGGCTGGAAAAAAAAACAAATATATATATACATATATATATATATATTTGCTGTCTCAGCTGCTGGGTTCACAATATGCTTCACGTGGTGAGCCACACCAGATGCATAGAATAGTTGTTATCTGCTGGTGTTAATTGACAGAGGGATCTTCAGAAACAGAAATGCACTCTTAACTCTTCTGGATGCTGTTTCTCCTTTGTACAGAGGTGACACAAAGGGAAGAAAACCTTTATGAAGAATCTTATTGAATTGGTAAGGTTATACAGGACAGTAATAGAGACAATGTACGGGTTAATGTGCTTAAAATGTGTTGCAAAACCCAGCAATTTACACATGCATATTTGGGATATCCAACATACATTCCAGAGGATACTTGTAAGAAAACCCCTATGCGCCCTCTCCCTAACCCCTTCCTCCCCTGGGCTACACTCTGCTGTTGAGTTGAAGCCTTTTTTTGTCATATCTTGATTAATACGAGGTGCTAAAAGCAAATTGGTGATAACTGCTGGTCATGACAGCTATTGTGCAAGTTCTTGCTGATGGCAGTGCTAATTTTTTCCCTGTTCTTACCTGCAGCAGCCTTCGTATTTTAATCATGGGCCCCAAGCAGAAATTGTCAATTAGATTGAGCCTTGTGGTTGTCTTTGAATAAATGTTCTTTAGCAGATAGATTTAGTGCCTTGCTGCTCTATTCCCCTGGTTTCTATGTGCAATATACCTTCCATATACACTAAAATGAAGTATCTTCCTGGGGAAAAAAAATCTATCCAATCGCACACCAGATAAAGTGGCTACTCTGCTGAGCTCAAGAAAGAAATGAGAGGGTGTGATGAATGCCTTGAGGCCAAAACAATGATTCTCTTGCTGCTTTCTCTTGGAAAAAAAAAAAAAAAAAGATGGAAAATCTGAGTTATTTCAATTTAAACAGTACAGAGGATTGTGATAAAAGAGGCAAAGTCGCTTCTTTTATCGCATCTACATTTGATCAGTGTTTCTTGAACTGTTTTGTCCCAAATGGGATAAGGGAAACCAGGATCTTCTGTGTAACTGGATACAAATTATTGATAAATAGGGTAGGATCTGTGAGGATGCGGGGTGGGTTTTTCCATGGACTCATGAGAGTTCTGGGTGGTGCCTGATGCAAATGCAGCTCCGTTGTGTTTCAAAGGATGATTGCATAGTCAGAGATTTGCCCATCTTAACAGTCACAAGGCAATTTGCATGTAATCTGTTAGACTTAAATGGGCTGTGAAAAGGAAAGAAGATAAGAGTCTGGAGTTTGGTTAAGTCTAAGAAAAGTCTAGCCCAAGACAGGGAGGGACAAGATGTCATCTTGCATCCAACTTACATTTTTTTGAGTTTCTGATTCTTTTTTTCAAAGAAGTTTCATAGTTATCTTTTAGAGTGGAATCGACCATATATGTAAGATGCTCATACACTGCGGCAAGTGAATGAGGGAAAACATCCCACTTGAAGGGAGTTAGGTGGGTACAAGCAGGGCATTGAGATGAGTCCAGGATCACAGCATTCCATGATGCNCAGAATAAACTGAAATAACAGAGGAAAAAGTTTATCTAGCACATATTTCAGCAGTTGTCCTGACTAGCCTCGAGTGCACACACAGATGTGAGTTGCTGACCAAAAGCATGACGTTGGAGTTGGACAAGGGGATTTGTTGTGCTTGGTGCATAACTTACACGCATGCTCTAACACGTGCTTTTCTGTGAAAGCATTTGGCTGGAGGAGGCAAACAAGAAAGGAAATAGTTGTTACTATGATATGGATGAGTGTAATTAGGTGCCTTGCCCAAGGTGACCTGGAAATCTTCTGTCAAAAATGAAAATGGGAATCCAGGTCTTGTGGAGAAAAGCCTGTTGCAATAAACACAAAGTTATCCTTCCTCTTCTATCTGCTGCTTTCCAGCTAAGCCCTCTCCTCTAGGGCTGTGGGCTTTGGTTTTACCTCTAGTAACATTACGATTGGGGAAAAAAAAAAAAAAAAGGTGCTTGGGCAAAAAAGATTAGTAACTCTGAGCTTCCAACCATGGGCAGTGTGTAGAACTAATGCCCCTCACCAGCATTTAGTTCAAAGGTCTATCTTAGGTTGTGAGGTTTTTCGGCGTTTTTACTATAATTAATTTTTTAATTATTATTTTAACTTATTTAGAATGGAAAAACCTCCTGCACAATGAAACTCCAGCAATTTTGCACTGAATAAAATGGAGGCAGCACTTGCCTGTGTTTCCCCTGCAATTACAAAGCAACTCTCTTGTTTTGTTTGAATTTCCTTTGTCGTTATGAAACGCAACAGGCTGACGGCTTGATATTAAAAGCAATTGTGTTTCCATTCATGCAGATGCCAGCCTGTTTAGGTGAATTTACTAAGTCCCTAGACGGACATTTTTATATTATTGCTGTCTCTGGACCGTGCTGAGCATTTTAATTCTCTGAAAATAACCTCTGTTTTCCTTTCATCTCTTCATTAGCTCTTTCATCATGAGGACATGAATTAAAAAAAAATATATATCTTAAAATTGTATGTAATAAAGATGTTTTTATCATTCCAATTTGTTGAGCTGTGCTTTTAAAGTTGCATGGCTTTCACAACCATAAAATGGCACAATTATTTTTGTGTTGTATTGCTTTGTACCCTGAGGTTCCATTTAAAGCAAAGCAGAGAGACATGTTTATAGGCAGTATTGAAAGCAACATATACGGATCTTGATGTCAAGCATATTTTATTGAAGTAAGATTAGAAGGGGGTCTGATGACAAATTCTGCACTACTGAAGTAAAATCAGAATGAGGTTCTGTGCCAAGCTGCACATTGTTAAATCAAAATTAAAGTAATACCAAGCCATGTTGGTATTTTCGTGGCTTATTGGTGACATCTTTTAAAGATGAACTTTATAGCCAATTATGAGTATTTTAAAGTAAATATCCTGGGCTTTTGCGACATGTTGATACATTGCAGCACTCGTTTATGGTATCCCATCCAGGCCTTTGGATTGGAGGGAACTTCTATAGGTGTATTATATATCAGAAGATTGCAGTTTCCTGCTATATATTGTATATATATGCTTGGATTAAAGCCTGGTGAGTAAACCTAATTTCCGTTCTCTATAAAATTGCCCTATTAAGTACATTTTAGGGCAAAAGCCCTTTCTATTTAATCTCTTCATCTATTTTGATAATGTTCTGAAAACAAGCTGAAAAGGTTTGGGTTTTTTGTTTTATTTTCGAGAGGGATAGGCTTAAATTCAATCTGGATTTAAGTCAAGTGCCTGGGATTGGCTCTAGTTAATATCTGCAGTACAGTAAGGAAATCAGTACTAGAAAATTAGCTAAATTGTGGACTTTCTTTATGTGTACATTTCTGAGTTGTGCTGGGAAGAGATCCCATAGGAAACATAAGTTTGCTTTAAGCTTGCATTTTAGTTACATAGAGAGGATACATTTCTGTTTAGTAGTGGGGTCACCAAAACGACAGGTTTTATTAGGTTATGCTTCAGGATGTGAAGGATTAACCTCTTCAATGATGGTCAAGTTAAATATCTTATTTCCATGTTTTATGACGAGTTACTCTGCGGGAACACCTTGTGGTTTGCACATACGCTAAATTTTTTGTGATGCTACAGTATTAGTGTCTGGAAAATACAGTTACGTGAGGCTTTTGAAACTATGAAGTAGTATGATTCAAACTTCTTACCATGCTATTGCAAGAATTTGAGGGTGTAAGGGAACACCAGGTTCCTATTTTAACTGCCAGCTCTGCATGTTCAGCCTGGGCTCTGAATGTCAAGCTGGATTATTTTTTTTTTAATCATCACTGGCGTTATTATGTCTCTCACCTCTACTTCCCATGAGACAGTAATCTTAGCAATATACAATCTAATAAATATAGATGATTTAAAATTCCAGCTGCTTTTACTCCATCTAGTCAGGGTTTAGCAACTGCCTGGTATGTGTCACACAGTAAATGTCTTCACCTTTTTTTTCACCTTTTTTTTTTTTTTTTTTGGCTGTCCACATTTTTGCTGCTTTTCCATGGAAATCACGAAGGATGGAGACACAACTACGATGTGTTTTATGCAGCATTCAACACAATCAGATCTCATTCCCATTTTAGGCCTGTAGGGGTTGGCATCCCAAACCTATTCCTGCTTGATGTTATTTCTTTACCATGTGGAATTTTATAGCTCCCTTCACCCTCAAGGGTGAATAACATGGAGCTACTGTGCAAAATATACTTCTTCAGTCAGGTTGACTTTCTAGTTCCAAAACTCCTGTTTTAATAAATGAGGGATGATTCTATATAATAACATATTATGTGATTATATACACAGAATCATATATAATATAATTCTATATAATAACAAGATCTGTGGTACAGAAGTATGATTTTTTTGCCTGTGCACCGAAAGACTGTGAATTTGGCTTTTGTTTTAGTTTTTTAATATTAGCAAAATCTATCTACAGATTAAATCCTATCTGTGGGACTGCCAGTGGGTAAGGACTAATAATCTTTAAAAGCTGGTTTTCTGAAATGTGTTTATCCAGGGGAAGGAAGGAAGAAAAGTTGCTTTAACTTAGTTTTACATTTCCAGTAATTTGGGTGGCAGAATAAAAAGGTTTTTTGTCAAGCTCCGAGGAAAAAGATAGTACATGACTTATTGTTGGTTCAAATTTTTGGCTGTTATAACTTGAGTATGCTAGGCCCATGGATTTTTAGTTAATTTTTGGAATTCTTCTTTCTGTTTCATTTTTAATGGAGAAATTTGATATGTGGAAAAACTGATGAATTTACCAGCCAGAAAAAAAAAAAACAACAAGCTGAATGTATTAGACAATACCAACCCGACAATTGGCTTGTCCAATTTTAAAGGGGCACGTACTGCTTGGGCTTGAAGAATGAATCAAAATAAAAGACAACTATGATATATGTTGGGCTAAACTTTGCAAACAGTCATGTTTCTGCAAGTCTGCCCAAATGGGCAAAACTGGGTAATCCATAGCAATGACCCTCTCTGTCTAAAGGCAGTGCTCTTGTCTTCTTCACTGTTAATAAACGCATAAGAGCCGGGCATTTGGGAAGCTATTGTCCTACAAACAATGGATGTTACTAAATGACAGGGAAAATGCACAGGACACTCTCTGAGAACAACTTATTAAACCTGGCAGAGTTGTCTGTCACCCACTGCAGGTAACGCACAGAGAGGGATGTCTTAAGGGAAATGATGTTAGCCATTTTTGGTTGCTTTTCTTCTGACGTTGCTATGAAAGCAAATTGTCTTCATAACATCTGTGGGCTTTTGGCTTCTCATTTGTTCTTTTGGTGCCAGGTGACCTCTGCCTTTGACAGTGCCATTCTCAGCCAGGCATGTGAGTGCGATACGTGTCAGCGGTTGCACTGCAGATATATATTTTTTTTCTTATTTATCCTTGGGACACTCGTGGTGAAAGACTTCTCGAGCCCCTGCTGTAATGCAGCATGTCAGCTTGGCAGACTCATTTATACGGGCCCTCGGCCTCTTCCTTTTCTCAGCTGTTTAAATGCTCTGTTTTGGCACGCGTGTCAACAAGTGTGATCAGGTGTAAAGAGCCAAGTGGTGCAGAAGTGACGTGGCTGTCACATAGGATGGACTTCCCGCAGTTGAAACAGCACCTTCTGTGGTACGGCTCAGGATGTCTGTATGTAGCCCATTGGCATTTGTGCCACCGTGAGAACTGGCTCACCAGCAAGGAGGTAGCGTTCGTGTCTTTTGGTAAATATTTGTGTTTTGACCCCAAAGTTGCAGTGCCACTGCTGTGTTGGCACAGTGATTCCCTTGCTTTACCCTCGGCATGAGAATGCGCTGTCGTTCATCCCACTCGTATTTTGGAACGATTTGGAAGCCAGCCAGCTGAAGGTGACCTGATTCCAGTTGTCAGCATCCGAATCTGCAGAGAGCGAGACATTGCTGCTTTATTGGTTGCTGCCAGGAAATCATCCTGGTAGAACAGACCCTGAAAGTAATTTATTGGGACTGCTACATTTCAGATTGCTTAGAGGGCTCCACTAAAGGCAGGCTTTAGTTAATGAGAAACTTCACAAAACACTGTGCAAAGTTAAATGCAGTAAGTATTCTATGTTGAGTTGTCCTTCTCAGCATATGAGGAAACCGTACAAGTGCTAAATACTGGTGGAAGAAATTATCAGAGATGGATGAAAACAGAATTTGGTTGGTAGGAGCTATTAAACATTTGGTTTCAAACCATTAACAGTCCAATAGTAATATTATGAAAAATAGTGTGGAGTTGTATTTTACTGTTTGGGGAGAGTGGTAGCAAAAGGTGTTTTAATTCAGCCTTTGTTTGCATCTAGCACAAGCCACACCAGATGGAGAGATTTAACCATCAGAGGTTTCACAAGCTGATGGATCTGAGACAAACACTGGCCCAGGCTGCTCAGAGAGGTGGTGGATGCCCCATCCCTGGAAACATTCAAGGCCAGGCTGGACGGGGCTCTGAGCAACCTGATCTGGTGAAGATGTCCCTGCTCATGGCAGGGGTGGCACTGGATGAGCTTTGAAGGTCCCATCCAACCCAAACTGTTCTATGATTTCACATAGGCTGGGTGGTGACAGCTCAGGCTGGATGTAATGCCCTTGTGAAATATGTGACATCTCAGCCCTGTCCTGGGGTTTGATAATCACAAAAAAAGTCTCTCTATCTCAAAAGAGAGACCAAGGGTGAGTTACACCAAAAGTCAGGGCTTTTAGCTGCTTGTCAAGCATGGGCATTTCTGTGCTGCTTGCCTGTGATGTACCAGCAACGGACTCCATCAGTAACTTCCAGCTGTAGAGCTGTCAGTCTGACAATAGTTCAAATTCAAGTTTAAAATAAAGCCAGGGCTTCTCCATAGCTATGCAGGCTATTTTTGATGGCTTCTGCCACAGCTGAGAAGTAGGCAGATGTCTATGCTGTTTTTCAGTGGTTGGGACAAAGCTTTGTGAGTGATGTGGAAGAAGGAAATGAAGAAGGGTCACAAACAGGGTCCCATTTTGCTGGGCTTGCCTGTCTGCTTTCAGAAGTTACCCTCCCTCTGCCAAACACAATTCTTTCTGACTTCCATGAAGTTATAAGCGATTAAGGGTAAGAACCCAGAAATCCCAGAGCATGAGCCCTCAAAGCATTCAGATCAAACAGGGCATGGTGACAAAAATGTAGGCAAAGGAACCGGACCAAAATTCCAACTGTAATTGCAGTTCTGCTGTATCAAGCAGTTATTCAGAAAATGAACAATTGAAAAGCTATTCACATCACTTCACATTTGCTTAGCCTTGTGGCTAACATGTCATTTTGGCTATTGTTAGATGGCAAACAAAAGCAGTGAATAGTCTCTACCACTTGGGAAAGAATTTAAAAATATGAGTAAATGAACAGCTCTTTCTTGGATGCTTCTTATTGCCCTAAGTTAGACATGGAAGTGTTAGGTGAACTTGACCCATGTTTTGCCAAATGCCTTGGTCTGTCCATAGGATATATGGAAAGCCAGAGAAAATTGATTAGAAAGGATGTATCTAATTTTTGCAAAGTAAAAGCCAAGGAAAGCAGTTTCAAGCACGATAGAAATAGGGTACAAGGAGATATCTTTTGACAGGAGCCTGTGTCTACTTGCTTTGGAGATTTTCTCACAACATGAATAGAGTTCTTTTACTTCTGACTTTGGATGAAACTGAAAGAAAATGGAAAGGATGCCTTTGCAGTACCTATCTGGAGCCTGAACAAGAACTAAATCAAACTTATTTAATCTAAAGAAAGAATCTGGTTCAAATTTTAGCTTTCAACTTGGCTGCTACTTCTTCTGTAGAAGCTATTAGTCTTTCCTCGGGTCTCACCTGGGGCTTCCAAAATCTGAGGGTTTTTCTCTTTCTTTGGATTGCTGGCAGCAATTGCTCTTAACTGTTATGTTTAGAATACAAATAAACAAAAAACCCTACAATAACTAAAGCACAGTGATGTCTAATCTCTCTGCTGATTAGAGATGATGTATTATAGCTTTGTGAAGCAATATAGGGAAAAACAGCTACACAGCAAAGACCTTTGTTAGCCACTGAGATTTGCAAGGGTATCAGAATAAAACTGAAATCAATATTAATCGGGGTCAATGCTATTGTTTTGTTTTAGCATTTCACTTGATGCAAAACAAGCTTGGACAAATAAAATAAACCTGTTCATGACAGAGAAAACTCTCCCAAATGCTCTAGTCAAGAAGAATCAAGCCTGTTTGTATAAATTCTTCTGATGCAGCATACTTGTTTGTTCGGGTTTTTTTAATTGACTTTTATGTTTCTACTGAGTGAAAATCGGCCAATGTCATACAATTTCTTTTTGTGTGGTTGCTAAGGGTTCCTTCTGTATGTGTTGATGTGTGGCCTGGTGCAACGTTTAACGTGGGAGAGAAGGGTTGTCCCAAACCTTCCTTTTACAGTTCTAGCTTTCATCAGTCCTCCAGAACAAGCACCAAAAGCAATAACCAAATAGATTTGGCTGGTTTGCTTGAGTTTGAATTGTATTCAGCTCCTTGCATGGTAAGGACCACAGCTTAATTGCTTATCTGCTTAGTAAAAAGACAAAGGTACATGGTTAACAAATAGATCAAACAAAGTCAAGACGTAGGACTTGGAGTCCATAGGAATTGCAGATCCCATCCCAGGTTGACAATAAATGTCTTACATGGCCCTGGAGAAATTGTTTAAAATCTAGGTGACCTCTATTCAGTATTAGAAAAACAAGATGATACTAATACGGGTATTATGAAGATGTAACTCATTAACACTTGCATGGGGCTCAGGCATTGCAAAGATCAAAGTACATTCCTGATGTGGACTTCACAGCTAGACTGGACTCAGTTAAAACCCAGTCTGTCCTCCAAAATACTCCTGAGTCCAGTTCTGTGTGCTTTAAGGATAAGAACAGATTAGGTGTGAGGGGTTCATTTGTTTATTTGTTTATTTTCCATGGTTAAGACAGTTCTGTTGACAAGGTAGGAGCAAAAGGCTTGTGGAAATGAGAGATGCTGTACTTGGATTGAATGAAACAGTGTATCATGCGAGCTAAATTACTTTGTACAAATAACTAACACGATTATGTTTCTATATTAAAAACAGTAATTCACAGTCACAAGAATCCGTTCCCTGAAGACAACTTAATACAAAGAGGCTGATTTGGCTCTTGTGTGTGCTGCCAAATCTTTTTTAAAATTAGATATTTATTTTGCTGTTTGTTTTGTTGTGTGTGGTGGGTTTTTTTGTTTGTTTGTTTTGTTCGTTTGGGGTTTTTTTGCTTAAGGATACTTTAGAAAAACAGTAGAGAGAAGTATAAATCGGGTGTCTCTTCTATAAATTTTTGTGTAAACTTCTAGACTCAGAAAAGCCAAACAGACCTGTCTGCCGCTATGCTAGGCTCTGTGCAAAGGCAGCTAAATTCAGCCCATATTACAATTTAATTAAAATAAACTACAATGAGTATAAGGAAATAATTGAATAGCAAAAGGCGAGAGTCTTTGGAGATTAATCATATTTGTCACTTAGAAGCACTTTCAGCACAAGTAGGGGGTTTCAGGTCTTTAAAATAACTAAATATAAGCAGGTTAGGAAGCTGCTAACATCTTCCAAATAAGAAGTGATAGTTCCCATATCAGAAGTGGTGTTTCAAGAGGGATTTTTTTAGCTGGAAGGGGTTTCCTGAGAATGTGAGCTGGCTATAAAGAGTCCAGTTAACCTGTTGCAGGTAATTATGTCCCTTCCTGGAGGACTAATTTGAGGCAGATACTCAGTTTTGAAGAAGCAAGATACTGTAGTACCTACACGTAAAGTAAATGAGTGATGAACACCGCTTCTGACGGAGACTGCATATGATGCTTTAACATGAAAGTGAGGACTAGAGTTGGACTTTAGTCATTAAGCAGCACGGGAGTTTTAATATTATTTGCTCTCATTTCCTGAACTGAAGTATTCACATATCTCTTGTAAAAATCCACTAATTCATAATATTTTGTTGTTTATATTCTTCAGGAAAAAGGGTTTTTTAGTACAAAACCTTATTCTTGGTGAGGATTTTGATCATTTTTGATCATTTTTTACTTTTTATATGCAGCTTGTTTTCTGTTCAGAAGGGGATTCATAGTTATTTAAGTTGCTTGCAGAGACAGACATCAGCAGGCTTGCAGCCTCTGTTTATCAGGGCTGGCTTGTGCAGCTGCATTTATAACATCAAGCATCTATGAACAGGCCACAGGGCAAACAGTTTAAAATGTGTTGCAACTCGTGAGGCTGCTTCTTTTTTGTTCACTCTCTAAAATGGAATCGTAGTGGCAGGTCCCAAACAATCTGAGGATAAACGTTGTTTTATTCTTTTTTCTATAAACATTTATTTCCTGGACTCAATGTAAAGGTTCACTTTCAGTTCTGTGATGAGTCTTAGAAACTCAAAGTAGCAAGTTCATCCTAGAAAAGAACATTATCACAGTTATCTGTGCAAAAGAGAAGCTGAAGTGGAATCTAAGTCATCCAGACAATCTCAAGCCCTGAAACCTAATTTTAGTATTTCAGGGAGTGGAGAGGGATGCACAGATCTACTTACTCCAACATTAGACCAGCCAAAAAAGGCACATGTTATTTGAGACTTGAGCCCATGGAAACAATTTGGAATGAAAATGTAGGAGGAAGGCACTTGCTTAATCATAATCTTTCCACATCTTCCCTGAAGAAGAAAAGTAAAGTCAGATATATCCAATTTGCATGAGATTTCTTCATGAACGCAGCTCCTGCTGTGAAGTAATAAAATATTTCCGCTGCATTTGGAGAAGCCATGATAGCCTGCCAGTGGCTAGTTTAACACCTGTAAGCCAACCTGTCTCTTAACCAAGTCCTGTGAATCCAGGCAGATAAAGCTATCTTATTTCAAAAATAGTAAATTCTAATCTAGTGGCTGTGCACTGTCTTTTACCTTCCATGCCCAACCTATTACTGTGCTTTCAGCACTTATTTATCATATATTAATATCATAGCCAAGTAGTCTAAATTGAGATATGTCTCACTGTAGAGGATCTTGCCTGAGCAGCAGGAATATCTTACTAAATAAAAGACATTATTTTTATCAGTGTAGAGGGTTGCTTAAATACCTTCAGTTACCTTATGCCAAAGGAAAAGGTATGATGATACCTGGTTTTAATTAATAATTTCACTAACTGTTGCATGATTTTATAGTTTTTCCAAATAAAGCCCTTCAAGGGCTTTAGATGTTTTGACTTAACATTACAGTTTTGGAGAGGCAAAAGGGCAGAAATGTGTGTTTTATCTTGAAGCCTTCACCATATCTTTTAGCTTTGCCTCCCTTTGTGATTAGGGTACATAAAATATCAGGTAAAACTTTGGCTTTCTTTTTCTAGAGCTACAAAGTTTGAATTTATAACTCTATGGGCTGCTCCAAAAAGAGTTGATTTAACCAAGCAGTGTTACTATAAACTCGAACAGCTGGAGTTGGGCAAAATTGCAATCAATTGGTCACGATGGGAGCTGCTAAATGAGTCTCAATTGCAGTTAGTTTTGAGCTACTGCACCAGGACAGTCATTAAATATGTGTTCAGTTGTCAAAGCAAACACAGATCAGAAAGATTTTTCTACTGATGGGGGAGAGAGGTTTATACGATCTAAGGGGATGATGCTTTTTTCCAAAGGAAAGGAAAATGTGTACTATTTAAAGTCCTTGAAATAGTGCTTCAAATTCTGAAAAACAGCCTGGATGTTGCTAATACATATAGAAAAGCCAAGCACATGAGAATTTAGGTATGTAAAGCTGTGGTGCCTGCAATAAGGGTGATGTTTCCTGTGTGGTCGGCAAGAGTACAGGACCTGTCCCACCCTGGAAATTCCTGAAACATTTTCCCAAAGAGAAAACTAACAGTTTCTTGCTAATGATAATTTTCTCTGAATGGCAAATGAACCTTCTCCAAGAAATGTAATAGGGAAAAGCACAAGCCCTCCACACGACTTCATCTATCAATAAGAAAATGTTATTATCTGGAAGTGAAAAAATTGAACTTTGGGAACTTTGTTTAACAATCATTTCTCTTCCTGATTGAAATAAATGAGCCCAAAGATTTAGCCCCATGTTCACTCTTCAGAAAAAGGGTTTTTACATTGATTTCTTTCAATGAGCATAATTTTTTATTTTGATGTGCAATTAGGGCAAATTCAACTTATTTTTTTCCAGCTTTCACTTTCACACAATGCTCCTTAATTAAACGCATTATACAGAGATGGCAGGTGACTTGACGTGCAGGACTGAGACTCTGCTGTGATCAGAATTAGAGACACGGTTCGCGCCAGCCAGTGGCACTTTTAGGAATATAAAGCTGCAAAATTGAAGGTAAGAAAGCCAAAGCCCATAATGGCTCACTACAGAGCTAGCTGGTGAAAGCCAAGCACAGGCTTACTCTCAGCTATATGCACAAGCTGGTCTGTATAGCACCATGTTGACAAGCTAGTGGTCACATATAGCAAAGGGTACATCTAATTAGCGAAGTCCAAAGCCATGTCTGAACCCCTAATTTGCTCTCAACGTGCTGTTCAACAACAACTCCTAACGAGTAAAAGGAGCCCCTGCTTGTCAGTGAGGGCTGTGCTAATTGTGTTTAATGTGATTCAGTTCCGTGCTCTGAATCCCGGGCTGAAAGCCAGCAGGGACCTTCGGCTCCTCCTCTGGCTTTGGGCTTTCTCAGTTTCCATTGCCCTAATATGTGAGTAATTCTTGCATCCCGTACCAGCGTGTTAATTCTTCAAAGCACTTTGCAAATCCCTGCATGACCAGTTCCAGCTGGCCGCTGTAGAGACACCGTGATTCAGATGTGTGCTTACAGACACCTCTCTGCCTCAGCAATGCCTGAAATTTTTCTGCAAACTGTACCGTGAAGTATCTTCCAATGATAAATACTATTTTAGAGCAAAGCAGGTGTGGGAGAGTATGGAAGGTATAAGGAAACAGTTGATTTATTATCTGTGGTCTAAGGAAGGTGGAGAACTGAGAAAGCAAGAATATCCAAGGAGACTTCTGCAGGTGGCTAAACGACAATCTGAAGTGACTTTCCTGCCAAATTCTTTCAGACTCTTAAATTCCCGACCTGGTCAGGATTTCAGTTTATTTCTACTGTATACACCAATGTTTCTTGACACTTAAAACTAGGAATATATTCAATAGCTTAAAAAGGAAACTAGTGTTAGGTGGAGACAGGGTGGTAAGCTGAGCTCTTAAAAATGGTCTTTGAGGAAAAAAACTGAGCAAACTTCAAATTCTGAGATCAGCTGGTATTCTGGCAATAACCTGTTTTCAGAAGCTACATATTTTGCTGAATATATGGCAGGGATAGCTATAACACAGGGACTTGAGGAGCCTTGGAGAAATACATAGTTAGAAATGCTTCTGGTTTGCAGGATTTTTTTTTTTCTTCTTTTTAATATATCCTGAGTACCAGAGTCTATATTTTCTTTGTTCAAAACTGTACAGTAGCTGTCTACAAACTGCTGTAAAGTGCAGTTACCTGTTATTGCCCTGTAAATAATTGAATAACCTCTTCCAGGCAACATGGCCAAGATGCAGATTTAATTTACTTACAGGCCAGAAGTAAAGATGGTTGAATCCGTTCAGTTCACTGTCTGTGTCTGGAGGTGTTGCGTGTGGGTACATAAATAGTTTACTGAACTTGTCAAATTCTCTGCCAGGAATGAGCATGCCCTCTGGTCTGCTACATGTGCTTATATGAAACAGTTCCCCTTCAGTTCTCAAGCAGTAGGGAGTAATATATTTTCCAATACTTTTGTGGAAGTAGGTAAAAGGCATAATAAATCATATATGCAGCAGAAGAAATGGACCCAGGGTTTGGGTTTGTGAGTTTTTTTGTGTTTTATGTTTGTCTGTTTGTTTCGGTTTTGGTTTGGGGTTTTGTTTGTTTGTTTTCAGGGGGAAGCATGGTATGAGATTTTTTTTCGTCTCTCTGCTTTTGTGGAACACTGTACCCTAATTGCAAAGGTGGTGTGCGGTTGCCAAAATTCTGAAGGTAGTAGACAACAGGGCTGAAATGCTCCCTAAGGTAATGTTCAGGTTGTGAAATGAAGCGCAGGAAAATCAAAACTCAAAATAGCCACCATAGACATACAATTAGATGTGCGTGGCCTGCAGCTTGCTGTGGCAGTGGCCTTTTGAGCTGAGATGCTGAGGACCAGCCGGTTGCTTCGTATCAAAGTTGGGCTTCCAGAAGTGCTCAAGGGGCTGCTCCCCATTGCTAAGGCCTAGGTTTGTCACATCTTGAATGAGGATGTCACATAAAACCTGCGTTTTTGGAGAGTGATAAGGAGTGCGATTAAAACAAGAGACTAGCTCATATTTTACTTAAAGCCCAGATCCAAAGGCAGTCGTATCCCTTGACTAGTTACCTGAGCCTTTCAAAATCGTTCATGTCTGATTTTTCAAAGCTTTTATATTGCTTTCTGTTTAAAGAAAACCAAAATGCTTTTGACTCTGATCTACATTCATTAGATAAAACTTTAATTGATATTGTTTTCTCCTCAGATTGGCATGTTTTGAATTCTTTAGTCTGTACCAAAACCAACCAACCAAACAAAACAACGAAACAAACAAACAAAAGAATTTTTAAGGATGGGAGATATTAGAGGGGAGAGAAGAGAGAAACTTTCCTTTAGCAAAGAAAGCCTTACATGAGGTATCATCATCTGCAGATGTCCCATCTACATTTCTTTTCCAGAATAATTAATAAAATCTGGATACCACTATTTCTCCATTAACACTACTCCTTTGGAACAGTAGATGCTAAGAGTCATGTTGACAGCACAACTTTTCCAATTGATGACATTTAAAAAAGCTAAAATAATATGAACAAGAACACTCCATTCAGCTGTAAGTCTCCAAGATGTGAATGCTTTAAGGCCTGATCACATGTAATCAGTAAGTTTTCTCTTTATTTTGGTGAGATGGTGGATATCTAACACACTGACACACACACACACACACACGTGCTTGCAATGTTCCAGAATGGATAATGATTTTTCTGTCTCAGTTCCCTTACAGTTTGGATTAGATACAGTGTTTTTCTACTCTTGCTGTTCTAAACTCTTATATCATGTGGTTGTGCACTTTTAAACAGCTGTTACTGTAATCTCTAGAAGCAGATGCACTAAGCTGTGCTACTGTTTGCAAAAATACTTTGGGTGTTTTTTGATGAAAAATCTTGAGGTAGGAGCCACGCCATGTTTTGTTGGAAGTTGTCTCTCTTCAAAGGTCACTGAAGATATTCTGCTGTTTTGAATGGGTGTCTTGAGTCTTTCAACAGTCCATGAGTCCCATTTGTGGTTGCCCCCCATCCAAGGACAGTGCAGTGCTTCCTGCAAAGCGAGCAGAAGGCGACTGTCCCCAAAGTGTAACCAGATGTGTAGCCATCACACAAAATGGTTTGCCATGACCCTGACCAATAAAGACATAACCATACCAGACAAAACAAGCCAGAGCTGGCATCACAGAGATGATGTACCTGGTGACAGTATCAGTGCCCAATGACTCCCTTATTTCATGACCTGGGAGTTTCGGGAGTTGCTATCACTACAGTTTCAAGGCAGCAACTCTTGACTTGGAGTCTGATAGTTTTGAAAATAACCTTCCTGTACGGATAGATATAAGTAAAGGCATTATATCTGTATATAATAATGTGCAGCTAATATTTATAGAAGTGCTCCGTACTGCTTTATAGTTTGTCACTTTTGTTGCAAGCTTACATAAAATCTATGGCTGCTGTAAGGCAAAAGTATAAAACTTTCATGAGTAATATAAAATATACAAAATGTTGTTGTTAATATTTAATACAATTTGCAGCAGTCAATGAGCACAATCAATGTTTATTAATTAAGTAGTTCTGTTGCAATAGCATTTTCTTCTTTTTGGTGTATGTGTGTCTTCAGGGAGAATTTAGCAAGCTTTTTTGACCCTTTAAAAAAAAATAGCATGTTTAACAATTGTGTTGGCAACATCTTGCATTACTTGTTTGCCTGTTCTTCAGCAAGTAAACACAACTCTTTTAGTGACATCTTCTATTTAAACACTACATGATAAGAGAACTGGGATTTGGCCAAGGTGTTTAATAGGATGTGTTGCAATTCAGGCTGTAGCAGCCATACTGACGCACTGCAGATAATCTAGCATTTGCAGGGGTGGTGTTTTTTGTTGTTGTTGTTTTAATCCAGTTTCCTACATGTTCATGGGGGTTGCAGACAACATGTGCAGGGCAAGAGCTGAATTTATTCAGTGGATACCTGTAAGATCGTAAGAACTTCAGTTAAATTGATGTGTTTCTTGGTGTACCTGTTGAATCAGGCCACATACTGAATTACGCTTTGGCCCCAGGCACAGACATGCCCATGTTGGCGATGCTCTCCCTGAGGCCTACACCACCATGTGGTGCTTCCTCTGAAATCACAGGAGGGAAGTACCTCCCAGACCCAAATGTTCTTTGCAGGGTTGAACTGGTTAGCAACAGGATTTTGAGTAAAACCTCTACAGCTCAGCTTAGTCTCAAGATTGAGTGAAAGCCATTAGCTTGGAGGTCTTCATAATACCCAAGGGGCTGGTTGTGATGAAGACCTGCCAAGGACCAGAGCCTTTTTCAGCAGCAGATGCAGTGTTTGATTCCAGTGGATCCATGAGATTACTTCTGTCACCTGAATTAGGTGATTAGTCTTTCAGTGTGGTTTCAATCTGTGTTCTCCTTTTATTTTTTTTTGAATGTTCTTTCTCTCTTAAATAAAACTAAGTGGGTTTAAGATGACTTCTTCACACCATAGCAGAAAATACGTCTGACTACCAAAAAAGCTTTTGTGATAGCAATTAATGCCGTATCCAATATGGTGTGTAGTCTGTAAAACCCATCCTTTCATTTTCATCCATGTGCTGTACCAGTTGAGAACTGCTCAAGGGTATTTTATTTTTGTTTTCCCCCCTAGACCATATTGAACTCTCCAACTGCATTAAAACTGGAGCACTTCATGGTTTAGTTGTTTGTGGGTTTTTTGGCTTCTTCAGAAATAAAAATAATTTACAAGACAGAGCACAACAAGAAGTGGTTCTGCTGCAGCTATGAAGTGGTTAAGTCATTAATTTATTTGTCTAAAATCATCCCTAAAGTAAATATAAGAGCCATGATTCTTTATTTAATTTGTGCTCTGGGCTAAAAATGTCTTGAGATTACCAGTGATCTTAGTTGTAATAACTTTTATTTTATATATATATATATATATATATATATAACTGTGCCACATTATTTTGAACTATAATGCTAGGGGTTTATTGAAATATATCAACCTTATTGCTAATATTTCACAGACAGTTCTTCATTTCAGCGATATAGAATTCAATTTAGCAGAAATGTGATATTCCTTCTGAAATTTTAAATTCCCAGCAGATGTATAATTCAATTAAGTCCAGAAGATTAAAAAAACTGAAGTCATTCTCTATACATACACTCTTTCTGCTCAGTTCCAAAATAATGAAAAACTACAGCTGTTCAGTTTTGGTTCATCTATCGCTTTATACAATTTTTATGGGTTTTATGTGTAATCACATTTGCAGAGAGAATTTTATACAGTCTGCTCCATTTTGCACAGTTATTATCTTTCCACATTAAAAACAGATTGTAAAAACTGATACACAAGCCTTGGGCCCACTCCTTAAGGAAAGCAAAGCACCGTCATTAATCATGGGGGGGTGCAGGGGAAAAAGGAGCTTGTAAAACTTAATTGTTCTGTTTCCTTGTGCTACAGGATGACCTTTGTCTCTTCTTCCTTCCATCAACACGATTTTTTTTAAATTTTAAACTCTTTCCAGTCTGTGAGTGGAACTAAAGGGGTCATTTATTTGTGCGTAACCGACTTCAGACGAAATTGGACACACGCATTACCAAAAACTGTAATTCTCCTCTGAAGGTGAAGAGGTCCTTTCATGTAAGAGCCTGTGTGCTAAGAACTTCACCAATCCCTTCTCACATTCTTGGCTTGTGTTCTCAGGCCAGCACGGGAGGTCAGGTTCCCATGTCAGGTGTCAAAACAGTGCCAGCGACCTGTGCAGAGTAATTTAATTTCCTTTGCCTCAATTTGTGCATTTTTGAATGCAGCTGCAACACAGACCTGTTTCAGAGGGTGCTACTTACACCTAAACATTTGCTTGGTTTATTAATCTGAGATGCCTACAACCTTGCTACTCTATAGGGATATAAGTGAGGTAAACCTTGAATATGTTCATATAACTTATGCCTCAGAGTTTGCCCGTTTCTATTTCTTCTGATCACATTGGTCTATTAAAATATTACATCTCTCTGTTTCTCTGAATTCCCGGTCCAGAGGCAAATTAGAATCTGTCTCATCTTGGCATTTCAAGCATAAAATATATAAAATATTTTTATTCAAAGTTTCAAGTGTAGGGTGTCAGAAGGATATTTTTAAAAAACTTTATGCTAGGATTCCTTCCAACAGGAAAGCACTTGCAACTCTCCCTAACCAGTCACTCAAAGGTAAATAGCTTAAGCATTAGTGATCACCACTGCATTTAATCAACTACCTGATTGCCTACACGAATCCTACACTGCTTGGTATTGACCTCCATGAAGAAAAAAATTGATTCGCTGACCTGTCACTAGATTGTTTTCCAGAAAGTATAAGGGTCTTACCCATGCTTGTTGAAGGTGTTTCTTATCTGTAAGGTGTCTTGCCTTTAGCAGATAATGGCAGGGTTTTTTTTCTTTCCTCCTTCCCAGGCAAAACTGCAATGTACAGCTGTTGAAACGGAAGAAGCAGATTATTTCACTTTGATTCTGTTTTAGCTAAAGGATCTGACTTTGGGGTGAATAAACCAGCTGAGGAAAAACAACTAGCAAAAAATTAATGTTGGCAGGAGAGCAGTATTGAATGGAACTGTGAACAATCACGCTAGGTGAAATACGATGTATGTACCTGCCATAGCATGTGCAATAACACAGCTGTCCTGTCCGCAGTTACTGCTTTAGCAGCCATGAAACACTTTTCAGATCAGACCCTGCATTTGTCTGTGTTACAAATTGATAACCAGACCACCTTAATAATAAAGGAAGAAGAAAAACACATATTGTTGACCTGTAATTTTAATGCCTTGTGTATCTGGCAGCATGTTAGGATCTCAGTCATCATTTGGGTACAATGCATTACTCTTAGTACTACTTTTAATTTATATTGTGATCTATGAAGTTCGTAGGCTGTTTGCAGCTTTGTAGAGGTCCAGGTCCCAGGTTTGTTAGTTTTCTAATAGGAAAAAAGTCCATGCCCACATAAACCAAAAGGTATTAGTACCTACTGTCTCTTTTCACCTCCTTCTGAACTATGTCCTTTAAAATATGAAAATCTTTGAGCTCTAGTTGAGTGATTACTTCTTCCCTTCCCTGTGGAGTCTGCCTGTATCATAGATGTCTTCCTACATCTACTAAGCCATAAAATCCAGACACCACTTCCTTCTGATGGTGCTATTACTCTTTTATAGTACAGCAGCCTTTCCTTGGACTATAGCATTTGACTTCACACTTCTACATGAAGTAGAGCTACAGGAGACATTCTAAGTAAAAGACCATAAGGAAAGTCAGTGTTTACTGTGGTCTGCCCTCTACACTTACCTATGACACTTGTAAAATGCAAGTCAGACATCTGCCACTAAATATGTCTGATTATGTGAATTCTCCATTCCTCTCACTCTGGACATAGAGAACACATTATTCTCCTCTTTTTGCAGCAGCTTTTTCTGTATTTGAAGATGTTGAAGCTTCCCTTAGCCATCTACTCTCCAGATCATCCCAGCAACCCCAGTTCTTCTCCCTTTTGCTACTTGTAGGTCATAGCATCTGGAACTTTGGCCACTCTTGCTACTCTCCTCTGGTCTCTTTCTAGTTGTCTCATAACTTTGTGGTAATTTGGTGCCTGAAACCTCAGCAACACTGAGTGTGTTGTGCTAAAAGGTACTTTTGTGGAACAAAAATTCCCATTTCCCACTAGGCTGTGTAAATGTGGTGACACTGACTTAGTGCTTATTATTCCTGTGATCAAGGTGATTTCCCCATCCCTCCCTTCACAACTTTGTATATTCCTTTGAAGACAAAAACATCAGAAAGAATTCCTTCAGCCTGGTCAGTCTAAGCTGTATCAAAACAAATATTGTGCAGTTGGATGATAAATTATCTTTGTTTTCTTGATGAATTTGCTGTATTGCAAAACTTTGAATCATGTGCCTGTAGCTTGTGTTTTGGAAGCTGACCCTGTTGATGCAGGAAAAGCTCAAAATGAGTATCCAGAACAGGAAATGTTGGGAGATCTTGTACGTCTGGCTGACTGATGAGACAATAAGAGTGGTTTGAGTTTTCGAGTTCTTTTGCTGTTACCCAATCTGCACTCAGACATTATCTGCATATCCAAATGCACTGCCTTTTTCCCAAGAAATCTCCATGTGAGGTTTTTCTCATAGTTCCGCCATTGCACTGAAAATTTATTGTCCGGTAAATGGGAGGGCAGTCCTGAGATACTGTATCTATATAACATAAGCTGCTTGAACAAATAAAAAATAAATATTTGGGGGGGTTTGTGCAAAATCCATATTTTCTTCATAAATGGGTTTCCTTCTCTCAGATTATGACATGAAACAGCCATTTAAACTTGCCGTTTAATTTGACTGGGCAATAGGTTATGTGATTGGGGCCAAGAAGGAAATGGAGCTGGGTTGCTCACCTTACTGTCTTGCTCTTTTTATTGTGGGGAGCATGCTTCATTATCAGCTTGTACAGGTTTTCATGGCTAATGCCCCACAACAGTCCCTGTAAAATTCACAATTCATTAGGGCTTTAATGTAATTTCCTTTGTGAAAATTTGATAAAAGTTTTGAAAAGTTTGCATTCTTACCTCTTATCAGGTGCAGACGTGAGTCTCCTTAACCTGCCTGAGCTGCAAGTGAGCAAGAGTCTGAGTTGAGCGTTGAAGTATTTTTTTTTTTGCAACTTGCCTACAGTTAAACATGTCTCTTGGTCTGAGAATGATGAATTTATTCAGAGAGATCCAAGAACATAATGCCAAATTGGTAACTGAGATCACCTCAATTTGTAAGAAAATTTCTCCTTTGCTTCAAAATGTTAAATCCTTTAGTAACTGGAAAGTATAAGACTGGTTAAAGTGTGCTGCTACAGGGCTGGTCTCCCTTTTTTTTTGTTTTTTTTTTAATGCTGGGTGCACATTAGGTTTTCAATTACTTTCTTGTTTACATCAAGAGAGGAAAACAATGCTGATTGTACCCACAGGTGGTCAGCCTTTCGGTAATCAAATGAAAGCAATTAATTCCTTCCATGCACGGCAATTCACTTCCTCCTAATGGAAAATAAACACTGTCACTTCCCATAACGCAGCCGAACATGGGAGGAAGGACCCATGGACGCTGGCCTTTCTCAGCTGCCATACTGCTTCCTAGGGAGAGGTGAGGGGTTAGAGTGGGGCAAGAAGGATGTTTTTATTTCCCAGCTGCTGCCTTTTGGGGGAAACTGGATCAAAACAAGCAAATCCCTGATGTGGGAAACAATGGAGCAATCCATATCCAGTAAACTCATAGGAATGAGTGTTTTAAGGGGCAAATTTGTGGTCTACTGCACTCCCAAACTCTTGAGCAAGCAGCAAACAGATGCTGGAAGAGATTGAATTCCTACAAGCAGTGCTTGTTATGCAGCAAGCCAGGACTCAGGTGCCTCATGGCTCAGACCCAGGGTTGGTGGTTTCACAGCCATGGGTGGACCCAGGACACTGTCACATTGGAAACCAGCTGCTGTCTTTCCTTCAGTGTCCAAGAAAAGCACCACTTCTTACAAAAGTGATGGCACAGCAAAAATGGAGATGAGTAAAACAGGTGTTATCTGGATGAGGACAGGAATCAACTCATCCCAGCACTGCTAACAAGGTATTTCAGAGATGCTCATCAAAATATTATGGCATGGGCCCTCAGAAGAAACTAGGAAGATGGTCTTTCAAATGTTCAAAGGTATACAAAGCTCTACAGTTGTTAGTTTGTTGTGTTTTGTTTTCTCTCTATTAACGTGAGACCTAGAAACTTACTTGTAAAACAACCAAAGTAAAAAAGCATCCTGCTAAGAAAAGTGCTACCGTGGGACTAGCAATAAAAGTGAAGGAGCTGATAATACTGTATCGCATCTTTCCAAAACTTGAAACTCTTACAGGTTTCGTCTTTTAAATTGCAATATAAGTGAGTTGACAGTTCAACTTTAGGTATACTTAATGTTTTGTTGTGTGGGGATTATTCTACCATCTTGAAATGAGTGTCGTCTTATATTTACCAAGATCATAAAAGTGTTTCCGTATAAACTGGGACAAAAAAAAAAAAAAAAGAGAAAAAAGAAAAAGTTTTGTGTAGTGCATTCTTATTTTGGTCTATTTATATGCATAAGCGGTCAGAGTGATACTTGTAAGAGACTTTGGTCTAAGTGTATCCTAACTCAAAATTAATTTGGAGAAAATTCAGCAATGGACAGGGTAGGGTCTTGTTTTATTTGGAGCTTCTTTTTTTCTTTTTTTCTATTTTTTTTTTTTAATTGGTTTGCATTGGTTTAAGGCAAGACCAGTGATAGAAACAAGACCCTGCAGGGGACATGAATTTAATGTTTTCCCCAGTTTAGCAGACAACAATGACTTAATGCATTTTTTTCTTTTAACCTTTTTATTTTCTTTTTTAATCTATTAACTCCTAAATAGTTGAGAGCAGTGACAAAAGAAGAAAGGAAAGGCAGCAAGCCCAGTCCTCTGAATCTATCAGACCCCTCTTTCCTGTGCTGTGGCAAGATCATTCCTATACAACTTCTTGTGTAACAAATAAACTTGAATAACGTGAGCTTGATAATGCAAAAATATTAGTGCTAACCACTTGGAAGATGACATGGCTCTCTGTTGTGTTTATCTTTGCCACAGATGTCAAAATTAAGTTTGCTTTTCTTAATCTCTCAGCGTTTAATCTCTGTGGTTGGACAACTCAGTCTCTGCTTCCACTGCCCCCCCTGAGCTGTTGCACAGTAACTAACGTCTGCATTCAACAGCCTCCTCCTCCTATGGCGATCCACAACAACCTCAACAAAATAAGCTTTATTTCCATACAAGTGTTAAGTCTCCAAACCACCTTTTCTGTGTTCAGTTTTGCATGAAGGTGTAATTGTTCCTGTCCCTTAAGTGCCCATAGGAGTGACCCAAGCCTTGAAGTCCATTTTTCCCCTTAGCGGGAAGACCGCTGCGGTTTGTGCACGTCAGCTCGGCTACTGCTATCAAACATGTAAGTTGTAAATGTGAAGTGTCATGAATCCTTCAAGTGGCTCGGGTGCTGGGAAACTGCCTTGAAAGCTGTCAAACCAGCAAAAACGTTGCTTCTCAGACACGATCTGTCACTAAAAAATCCTTTCAGCTAGAAGCTGCAAATAGCAAACCCGCTACCTGGGCTATCTGACCAATTTCTATTCATAGGGTGGGAGAAAAGGAATGTACAACACTGGGGAAAATTACTTGCTGGTAATTTTTTGTTGTTATCCTCTTCTTTTCCCGGACTGCTTTCCTTCTTTCTCGCCTGTCTAGGATGTTGCTTGACAGATGTTTCCTTCTTATCTCACTCTTTCTTTATTGCTCTGCCAGTAGTATCTGATTGATAGAAAGTGGGCAGGCTGGTACTTACAATACCATCATTGGCTGATAACTCTTTTGCCACCTTTTTTAAGAGAGCTGGAGTCTGTTTTGACTGATTTCTGCTAATAGAGTGGGAAAAAGAAAGTAGGATAAATTGTCCTGTGGTAATTACTATTCTTATTGTGCATGGAATTTTAATAAAGCCTGAATAAATTTGAGCAAATGCTTGAGTTTTAAGGATCTGGGTGATCCATTTTACTTTAAACATTTAGCTGGGCTGGGACTTGGATTAAGCTCAGAGAATGATATGAAAAGATTTTGAGCAGAAGTTTAAGACCTTTCATCATCTTTGTATAAATAAGCCCTACTGACCAAATTGCTGGTCACATTTGAAGTGTCACCCGTTTGCCTGGCTTCTTGTTTCCATTCATGTGAGTGCTTATCCTCTTGCTGAATATCTTTGGTCCTGGTCTTAGTTCAGTAAAACATCATGCAAGTCGACAGCACAGTTTGCGTGAACAAGGAGCATTTTTGGGGGTACAGAGGAGACCTAATGGTCCTCCTTGGTATAGGGGAAGCATATTTATTGCTTTCATTGTAATTTAGTGGATATTTTTTATCTTGATGGCTCTTTAAACTACCTAGAACCTCTAAAACCGTTTATGTGGGGAAATTTTGCCAAGTAAGAAATGGAGACTGGTCCGAATTGCCACAGTGCCTAATGCATCAGGAGTGATCTCTGTGAGGATTTTTGTCACTGTGTTTCTCTCTTATCACTTTATTTACTGTATGTCATTGCCAGTAAACCCTGTTCATCTGTGATTAATAGGATAATTTCATTCTTGACTTAACTGGGACTCTGCATAGTAAGAAATATGTGGTGATTGTATTGCTTTATGCAATGAGAGTTGTGTCATGTAAGCAATTGGGAAAAACATTCTGCTAGCATGTGTTTATTACAGTGCAGTACTTTGTAAAGTCCATTTGAATTGAACAAGGCTTTTGAACTATTGATTTAACTGGCACTTTGCACATTGAGAATAATAAGGAGTTGTAATATGTAGGCAGAAGTCTATGAAGATGTAGGAGTCTGTCTGCTGGCACATGTAATGCAACAACTAATGCCAGCTGCATTGATGGGATGCAGTAATGAATATGTTAAAGCATAAATTTTAAAATTTAAAATTTTTAAAAAAAGAGAGCTTAACTTCAGGTGTCTAAGCAGGAACACACAAGGCGTTTTGTCCCGGGGCTGGATTTAGGTATACAGCAAATCCCATAATATGTTTTGCAACAATGTAAACTTCGGTGAAATATTTTACACTGTTCAAACAGACTTAGAAAACACTCTAATCAGAGAATAGCATGTGTATTTATATCGGGTAGATATATGTTTGTATGGGCTAACCTTCTCCTTCCGAGAGCTTTACCTGGAAATAAGTAAGAAATACGTTGTCTGGAAATTTTCTAGTGAGCTTAAGTATTTGTAGATTATTTATAAAGTATGCAGCAGGATGATAGAACTGCACATCTTAAATCTTTTGGTTTACAAATGTGTCTAAATTGACTTTTCCCCTTTATCAGTGAATGGAAGAGGGGGTTGCACCCGCTAAGATGAAGCATACATAAGAGCTCATGTCAAAATTGCTGCGCGGTAATGGGGATAATCTTTTTGTCTTTGGGAACTCTGGTGACTAATGAACACAGATCAAATCCTCAGCACCACATTCACTTAGTGTGTTCTTGGTTTGTGCTTTTTTTTTTTTTTCCTTTCTACCTCAAATGCCTGCCTGAAATGACATCCATTAAAAGCGTAGGCACTAGCTTTGTAGAGGACGATGTGCCACATCACGCTGCCACTTTGGAGACAGAACTCCCACGGCCTTGAGCAAACGCTGCTGGGGACCAGACGGCAAGTCTTGGCCCAGCCGAGGCGTGCGAAGCCAAACCGAGGCACGACCAGCCTGTTTGGCAAATCTCTTTGAAACTGGGATAAATTCTTGCAGCTTTCTGTGATCTAGCCTGGATTTCAAATAGTGGGATTTTTTTTTTTTTTTTTTTAATTGTATAATATCAGCAAAGGACTTTCACAGTCCTGCTGGTCCGCTGTGATCAAAAAATGGTGCTCAAGTCTTGCTGCTGGTGGGAAGTTTCATGTGTTACCTCTGTGCTCAGAGTGGATCCTCCGCTTAAATCTGCGGCAAGTGGAGGGAATAAAGCAATGTGTTCACCCGCTGTATGTTTTATATATTGAACATAAGGTTTTTACGACCAAATTCAAAGTAACCAACTTTTATCTTCATAGAGAAGCACGGAATTAAAACTGGTGGGTTTTTTTTTTCCCTCAGATTTTTTTTTTACCTCCTCACAAAGGCCCAGAGGCAGCAGCAAGATTAACACATCATGAGGTTTTTAAGTGCATGAGCATTTTATTTTTCCCCCTTCATTTGCGTTCACCACGTGCTTGAAGTTAAACACATGCTTAAGAGCTTTGCTCAATCAGAGGTGAAATCCGGCAAGTCTGACTGTCATTTCCAGCACAAATGGTCAGAAATTAAGGACTGTCAGCGGAGTTTTGGCAGCTGCAAT
The DNA here is from genome assembly GCA_013399365.1 of Pampusana beccarii. NCBI lineage: Eukaryota > Metazoa > Chordata > Aves > Columbiformes > Columbidae > Pampusana > Pampusana beccarii. Next base: position 50,987 of record VWYH01003069.1, read on the forward strand.
TGTCTGGGGCTCTGGAGTCCCCAGGTAAAATTACTGGACCATATTGGGTGTGCAAAGTTCACAGCTAACCTGCAGTAGCTGCTTTAATTTTTTTTTTTTTATTTGATGATATACTCTGCATAGTCTTCTGAAGCATTGATCATAGACTTACTGGTGACCATCTTGATCCATAGCACGTTGGCTGTCAGCCATTGAAGAGTTTTGGGTTTTCTTGTGGCATTTGAAATCCAGTTTTGGTTTATTTTGGCCTTTCTTCATATTTGGGTTGGTTTTGTTGCTCTTGCTCCCTGTAAGATGCTCTGCATCCTTTGAGACTTGCAATGAAGTGTTTGCGTGTAAACGACAGACGGCAGAAAAAATGTGGTGTGTGGTTATTCCTGCCATATTATGGGGGCTAAGTATGTGTCTCCTTTTTTTTTTTTTTTTTTTTTTACTTTTTTTCTTCCTCTCCGTTTCACTGAAGAAGCAAGGACTATATAGTTGAACTGTCTGTCAGTCCCTATTTTTACTCCTCTTGTCGCTGTGGCATCTTACGCCAGTGAATACGTTTTAACCAAATTTGACAGGCGCAGAGGTCTCAGATATATTTAATTTCTGTCAGTTTCATTAAAATAGCAGGCATTACAGAGGAGAAAAAGTAGTCAGGTAAAGTCAGGAGATCAGCCTTCATTAGGCATTCAAAAATTCGCGTGGGAGGGCAACTTTGAGACATAAATCAATAGGCAACGAGGCCCCTTCATTTCTGCTGCTCACCAAACCCCTCGTCTTCCTCCCACCTCTCCGTTTAGCTGAACCATTAGGAGCAGATACAGCATAATTCTCTGTCTAAGAACGCTGTGGGGTGACAAGATGAATGCGCACTGTAATAGCGTTACATTGAATGCAAAAGGCAGTTGGGGAAACTAAATTCAGATTGACTTGCTATTTCTGGATGGACTTCGGAGCTGGGGAGGGCAAGGAAATGGCCCCACTTAAGTGATCTGTGCACTTAAGTGGTTGAGCACAGGAGTGGGTCAGGCAGGCTGGTGATGCCTGTGTGTGTCTGTGTACGTTTGTGGTGCTGATTAATTACATTTCTTTGTAGTTTGGTAGCAATTTCATCCAGAGGAAATGAAAGGATGTGCAGTTAAATAATGCTCTGTGTGTATATGTAATTTCTGGAGCTGCCTGTGAATGCTAATGTTGTCATTCGATAAGTTATTTCTTGGCTTTTGCAGCCTCCTGGCAAAGTGCAAGTGGAAGTTTTTGAACTTCTAGGTGATTTTACCCATTGAAAACACAGCAGGTTGCTGACAGTACGATCTGCTTTTGTGTGTCTCTTCAGCTCCTAATCTCTGGGTAAAAATCTCCATTTATTTTTAGGGAAATAATAGGCAGAAGAATGATCTACAGCTTGTTTTTAAAAAAGGTCTCAATTCTTTGAAGGTATAAATTCTTCGTGTATGTGAATTCAACCCAAAAAATGAACTTAAGATAAGGAAATTTTTCGGTCTGAAATATGTGGATTTGCTTTTTTGTTGTTCTCTACTTCTGGCTGCTCTTCTGTGAGATGGCGCCTGCTTGGAGGTGTTAATCTATACATAATGAAAGTTCAGAGAACACATGTTCTATATCGGTAGTGCTCCAACTGTTCTTTGAGATCCCTGCGAATACATCTCACATAATAACCAAAGAAAATAGCGGAAAGCCTGCAATTAGAAACCTAACAAGTAGAACTTATATAGCGACAGCTAAAAAAGCTACCGTTCACATGAGCTGGTTTTCTTTATACAGCTCAACAAGACGGATCTATGTCTTTGCTGGAGTAGAAAACACTTTAAAGCAGAGCCCAGGAATTTATTATTTCTATGGCTCACTTTGAAAATCGGTCTTTTTCCAATGTTTTTTCTTTTTTTTTCTACTGAAAGCTCTTTTGGAAAGTGCAAGACTTGTTTCACTAGCCAACCTTTTTTCCCCACCCCGCGTAAGTCAGTACAGTGAGAACTTTTCAGGTAAACAACACTGAAAGGTTAGTACAATTAAAGGCGTAGCTGATACCTGTATTAAGTCAACAACAAAGGCTGTTACATAAAATTACTGACCAATCCTTACATACTGGCTTCATGTTTAGTCTTACTTTCTGAGACATTGTGTGTTCACTTGCTAAATAGGAGAGAAGGTGCTGTATAGGTCAAAATAACTTATATCTAGGCAGTCTGTGGCATATAAACACAAACATGAATGTGGAAAGACGTGATTGAAGAGGCAGTTTGCTTTAGCTCAATATTGCAGCATATAGGTAACTAATGCACTGAGTTGTTTTGTATATTCCAGGTTCACTATTCTGCATGGTTTGGGGGAAAATTTGGCTTTATGAACAGGCTTGATGTACTAAAAATTTTTTGTGTAATGGATAAAATATTTGGTTTTGAGTTTTATTGATTGATGGTAGGGGGGCTGAAATCGGAGGCTGTATTTCCAGAGGCAAGGCCATACAGACAGATCAGAATTTCTAGAATAAAGCAAGCTAAGGTAGAAGATGATGATGTAAAAGGGGAGTGAAAAGCAAGAGAAGGTGACTGTGAACTTAATACTGGGAGTAAACCAGTCTAGAAGAGATTTAAAAATAGAAGAAGTTAAAAAGACGCATTACTGGCAGTGAAATAAAGAAGAACCACTGAGACTTCTGCCAGGAACACAAATGGAAGTATGGGCATAAACCTCAGCAGTGGAAGGGAAAAAGCAAGAATATCAGTAATTTTGCTGGCTTTTGTCTTTTTTTTTTTTTTTTTTTTTTTTTTTTTTTTTTTTAAAGATGGATAAAATCTTGTGCATGTTAAAAGTATTGGAGTATGAGGGGAGAACTTCAGCAGCTGACAGATGATGTGACTGCCTCTGTTATACATGGGGGGGAAATGTCCCCAGAGTTTTTAAAAGTCTTTCTAGCCCTGCCTATTTAAAATACAAAGCTTTTAGGAGACCAATAGCATTAGCGTCACTGTGGGGCATGGATTTGGTGTTAACTCAAGAAGGTTTACCTGTGAGAGTCTCCACCAAGAACTTTCTGAAGCACCTGGGGTTCCCTGGGAGGTGTCTCCCACAGTCCCAGCCAGACCTGGCCCCATTTCACTTATGAGATCTGACGAGATCATAGCCCGGGGTGGGAATGGCTTTTGCGAAGAGCTCCATGGGTTCGGGGAATAGGACGGATTGGGGTCAGGCTGACAAGATTTAAGTTGACGTGCGTTTCGTGAAATGAAAAGGTCATATTTCAATGAAAAAGAAGTGGGGTTTTTGTCTGTGGGATTGGTCTTCTGCTTTGAATTTCACCGTGGCAATCTGGTGCACAAACGTTAAGTGAATGTGGCCAACCCTTGAATATCGGGGCTTTTCTAAGGGTTTCAGGTGGTTACAACTCATTCATCTGATATGTCCCGGTTGTATGAATATACGAGTTCACTCCACACCTCCCACACCCTCGGTGTTTCAAAAGCCTTACCCATGACTTCATAAACTAATAATATCCAAGAAAGCTTTGCACCTCTCACCAAGACAGCAGAGCTGCTCCAATACCCCTCCGTGTCAAGGGATTCAGCTGGGGGAAAACACTGAGATTCTGCCTGGTTGAGAAAACCCTTCTTTTGTCCCCGCTATAAAGTTTTAAACCTAAACAAGCAAGGATTTTAAATGGGGTAAAACTTCAATAAGGAAATTCTTTCTCATATTGAAACATTCTTGTTTGGTTTTGTTTTCTGGGGTTTTTTGTGTTTTTTTGTTTGGTTGTTGTTTGTTTGTTTTTCCTATTGAAACACTTATGGCATCACTTCAAAGCCCTAGCTGTGCTCTGTGCTGTGTGGAAATGCAACAAAATGGTTGCTTCTGGCTCAAAGAGAATATACTGTATATATTACAATACATACTATATATATATTACGATATTACAACTAGAGGGAGTTCTCGCTAATACGGGCTCTCCAGCTAGAAATAAACTGTTGTAGATACGTCTAATGTGGACAAGAGGATTCTGGTGGGTTTTTTTCTACATTTGAGACTGCTTTTAAAGGACTTCTGCTGATAGCTATTTTTATTCTTAGTATTTTTCTCTTTGGCATTGATTTGTTTACAGCTGTTGTAGTTGCACCCAATTTCCATCTGTCGTGGAGGTGCAATGACTTCAGTTGGATCTCACACATAAGGAGCCTCTAACAGCAGTTTGAAATACAGTACCCCCTAAGGTGTATGTATTAAGACCCTTAACACTTTCATTCACTGGTCCTACTTTTTCCCTTGTGCAGTTGATGTGGTTGCTCTGAGCAGTTGCTACAGAAAGATAAATCTTCAATTTTCCTAAACACACCTGCATTATGATGCTATTGGAAGCAGTTTGCCCAAATGGTATAATCGACTAGCATGACAATATGTTCTTCCACCTGTACTGCAGCATTCCTTCCTAGAGGGGCAAACAAACGCCTCCATTTTTGCCGTCTTTGATCGGAGCAATGAGCACACCCATAGCATCTGAAGATGAGTATTTCCCTCCTCAAGCGAAAGTGGTAGCAGCAAATTCCCACTCTCTGGGCAAATGAGTTGTGCCAGGCATTTTAATGATGAGGTAGGTCAGCCAGGTTATAATTGTCTTTAATTTGCACTTCCAGAAGCTGTAACATTTACCTGAACGTGATTGGCACTGGGAGAAGTGGAAAATTCCGTCGCACTTCTGAAAAAAAAAAATCAAAGAAACAACTTCAGATCTCGTATTTGAAAGAGAATATCCTGCTGATTGACCATGTACATTGGTATCAGTAGGATTTTTTGATCCATAGAGCTGAATGATCACTGCAAGTAGTGAACAGAAAAAATCAGTTCCATGGTGGAAAGCATGTAGTTTTGCTTTTACTTTATTTTTTTTTTTCTTTTCCAAGAGTGTTTCAGAACACTCAGCCCTTTTCCCTGCTGAATGGCACGTTGAATTCTTGCTCTTCTCTCTTCTGTTCTCAGAGACTCAGAACATTTTTAAACTGAGGTTATCTAGGGTTTTGTCTACTTTAGTTATTTTTAATAATGGAAAGAAGAGGCTGTCCTTCCCATCCCGCCCACTATGGCACCTTTTTACTGTAAAATATAATTTCCTTCATGAGTGAGAAATGAGTGATGAGCATAATAACTACTGTAGTCCTGTGCACCCATCCTGACACTTCTCATTAACTTGTAAACCAAGGCTGTGTATTCTCATTCTGTTGTGTCCTGCAAACTTCCCATCTTTCTTTTCAGAACTTCTTGCAGGAAATACCCGTAGGCTTTAATTTCATACTTTCTGCTGCATTTTTTCTTATTTTTCAACTTCTGAAGTGAATGGTTTTTGCTTTCAGTGTTTCTGTTCTGTAGGAGGGAACCGTGGGTGGTTACAGCTGTAACGTGTGCTCCATAATCTCTAAGCATTTGTTCAAAAATTTCCCGTTTGCTCTGTTTCAATTTTTAACCAGTTGAGTGGTGTACGCTGGTGCCCCGGGGGAGTCTTGTTGCTCCAGCCATTGCAAGCTGAATTGCATCCCACCAATACTTGGAGCGCTTGACAATTGTGAAAGGTCCCTAAAGGACCCAAAAAGAGGATAAGATGAGGGATGAAGGTTGCAGTGTAAGCCTAGATATCACTGCAGGTGGGAATTGAGGGGATCAGCTTCTGAAGATTTTATTTTGCATTCGGTTTAAGTTTTTTCCCGTAAACTTCTGGCCAGCCAGTCCACAACCTGCATTTTCGCTGAAGCCCCTTTGGGAAGGCATGAAGGAGCATTAGGGGAACAGTGGGGGTTCTCTTGTTGGTAGCCAGCAGCAGAAGGGCCAAAGTATTGATTGGGAAAGGTGTGAGAAAAGGATCCTGCTTCCAAAGAGGAAGCAGAAGGCATGAACAGCAGGTGGTTTGGATGGGAAGAATGATTTTGGCTTAGGGACAAGGAGGGAAGAGACCATGGCTTGTCTAGATTTTCATCCATCCTGACTATTTGGGAGCATGTGAATGTTATATCTTCATGTTAATACTCTCTACAGATCTTTTTTTTTTTTTTCCTCTTTTTTTTTTCCTCATTCCTTGTTCTGATGATGTGATATTTGCAATACAAGTTTTCTTGATACTGCTACAGAGACATCTCTTCTCATGCCAACTATTAAGAGCCATCATGTGCAATAACATTTGCGCTTATTCTTCTCCTGGCATTAGCAGAGAGATTTATTCTCTTTGTAAATGTTGAAATGTTTTACAGCTTAGTTATAAATATAGCAAAATCATGTCACTTTAGTTCCAGCATCTGGTAGGATCAGTGTAAAATATAATTGAGTAAAAATTATAATTTAAATAGCAATTTTGACGCTATTTTGCTACTTTAAAACCAAAAAATCCAACTTTTTCATCATGATATTTATAAACAAATATCTTCTTTCTTTCGTGAAACTAAAAATAACTACAGATGCATTATCTTTCCCAAATTGCTTGCAATTTATATTAGCGGTGGCTTCAAGATTCAAACTGTAGATCTGCCTGTTGAACAACCCCTGAACTGATGGATGTAGGACTGTGGGCTTTGTCAGGGACACAGAGAGACGTGAAACCCCAGTTGCCTCTTGTTTGCTATTATGAATGTTCGTTTTTAAAATTTTGTAAAGAAATGAAAGCCAGATGAAGCATCCATGAATCTCATTGCTGTGCACACAGGTTCCTGCAATGCAGGGTGTACACCAGGGCCTGGTGGGGTCTAAAACTGAAATAAAGGATCTACTATATTTATTCTCTCCATACTTCTTTTTTTTCTTGTCTTTATTCCTATTGCGTGGCGTGGTTTGGTTTGGTCTCCTTTTTTTCTCCATCTTGTTTTTTGGGGTAGCCTTTGGACCAAAGGCATTTGACATTCTGTCCCAGGTTCTGCCTTTTCAAGTCTGGTCTCAGTTTCAGTGCGTAAGTTTTGCTTTACTTTAACGGTAGGAACAAACTTATTCCAGAGGGGAGGCTGCTTGGAAGTACCTTGTGAGCCTCAGATTTTTCAGAGCACTTTTCTGAACTAATTGTGAGTTTAGTATCTTGATCTAAACTTCTGAATGAATAGTGGCAAGTCATCTTCCCTTTTACAAGGTAATTCAAGCCTCTAAATTCCTCCTTTAGTTTAAATCAGTTGATGGAACTTCTGTGATTCTCTGCAAGGAGGAGTTCATACATACAGAGATCCTGCTGTTTCTCTACAGAGCTGGAAAAGAGAAATGCCTCTTTCTGTTTCAGAGCTCCTCATTCCTTATGTTCATCTTTGCAAGAGCGAAATACCCTCATTAGCCACGATTTGTACTTCATGTGTAAAAGTAGTAAGCCTATTGCTTGGCAAAATCGCTGAGCCTTGAGTAATTTCACTATTTTTTCTTCTGATGACTTGAAGAAGACTGAAGGCAAACCTGGGAGATTTGTGATCGTGTCTCGAAATGTCCCTGTTGCTGGTTCAGCTACTTTGGGGGAGGCTTTTGGTGTTCAGTGTCTGTGCTCTAGAAATTTGTGGCTGTAGTTAAAAACCTGTTGCATCTGTTTAAAACATGTAAAAGATGAGTCTTGCCACAAAAACTTCTTCTAAACTTAATCAAAGGAGATAGCGTGGGCAAAAGGATGGATCAGGAAACAGTTCAGCTGTGATACTACTCCAAGTTTCCCAATTCTCATTATTTACATTATGCTGTTCCTAATCTATACAACAGCCTCACCCCTTGGAACACATGACCAGTAGAAAAAGAAAACTTAATATGACTTTGTGGTTGTAGCTTGCTATCTTTTTACATCACAACACTTATTTTGCAATGTTTGGAAAAGATGCGTTACAGAGTGAGGGAATTTTACATGCCATATCTTAATTTAAAAGCTGTGGCATGCATTAAATTTAATTACTCTCCTTCTATGGCTTAAATTGAGGGCAGCTTCAAAAATGAGGGTGGCTTCTATTAAACTTAATTACTTCTCCCTCCAGTCTGTATGGTTAGTAATCGCGGGTAGATTCTAAACAAAGATACAGTAGAGAGATTATTTTATGAGAATATAGCTGGAAAACAGGCTATAAAATATAGAGAGATGCCAAATACCTTTTATATGCAGCTTTAATTTATTATTGTTATAGTTAGTATAATAACAACGTTTCAGTCTAATTAAGAAGGTATTGCTGGGGAAGGGGTGTTAGTTGAATTTGGCCTTTATATGTTTAAGCCAGGAATTCTTCAATTTGTTCAAGTTCTTTTGCAGATTTATGGGGTAAAAAAAGGTTAATGATAGATTTTTTTTAAATTTTTTTTAATTTTTTTTTTAACAGTGTGTTCTATTGACTATAGATGGCAGATCTGACAGTTAAAATGAAAATTGTTCCAGAAGAAATTTGAGTCAAACTAATTATTGGAGATAAGGATGTATAATTATATTCACCTTAAGGAAAAGAAAAAAAAAAAGAGAAAGAGGGAGGGGAAAAAAGTTTTATTACAACTGTGCTTTTTAAAGAACAAGTGGAGAAATAAAAGCTGTAATTGTTCTTAATTATAGCTAACTGTAATTGCACACGACCACAATATGCAGCACATCAGCAGCAGATTAAGAGATCCTGGCAAATGTGTAATGTGCAGAGCAACTTTGAGAGGTGTAGTTTTATGAATATACTTATGTATAATTTAGGTCTCCTACTTTGGATTCCATCCGTGTTGATTTTATTTTATTTTTTATGGCTATTGTGGCAAGATAATTGTCAGTTTGAACGTGCTGCTGCAGTGATTTATCTGTTCCAAACGAGTCAAAAACCTTCAAAAAGAAAACTTGTTTTCTTTTACACCAGGGATGTGGTGTGATCAGGAGAGATTTTTTTTTCTCAAATACCCTTGTGTATCTACTGATGCAGATAGATGGCTAGCAAGGGTTTTTTTTTAAGCGTCTCAATATAATCAGTACTGAACTCCCAAGGATCTTACAGTGTGGTTGAAACTCTTTGTTAACAATCTATCCACAAGTTGGTTTTTTTTTTTAGATTGAAACCCCTCAAAAATGTGACCCGAGTCTTTAGCCCATGTGAAAATGCTGCTTTGAACAAAATCTAGGGATGCGAATCCCTAGAGGTAGACTCTGATTTCTTCTCTATGCACCTGATTTCCAGTCTTCTTTTTTTTTTCAGCTGCATGCACACAGCTCCTGTCTTCAAGCGCGATTTTACCTGTAAAACATTAAGCAGTTGTTACATAGTGAGCCAAAGAGGGAACGCAGATGCTTAAAGGAGGCTTTTGAGCTTCAGAACTACTGCTTGTATTTTCTACTGCAAAACAGACCTTTGCTAAAAGAGATAGGGTCAGTGCGCACCATATTACTGATGAATATGTGCATCTTGTGATGGTAGTTTCTGCATCTCTTGAGTACTTCAGATGCATTCAGACTTTGTCTTGATGTGCCAGGATCCTCCCCTGTGTTCCCAACCTGTTTTAAGCTGTTTCTTTTACCCGAAAATAAATAAAATCCATCTGTCACTGAATGCCTTGCTTCCAAATCGTAGTTTTACAAAATGTTTCAGTCTTGGACCAGCAGCAGAGTTGATTCAGCCTAAACTTTGTAGACCGGAAGTAATCGTTTAGACTTCTGGGATAGGGTTCGGTTTTTGCCCTGATTGCTGGCACAAACTGTAGTTCTCAGTTGTAAGGAGATGTACTTACGAGTTTGTTCGGCTTTGTGGTTTTGGCAAAGTGTGTATGCTTACTCCAAAACAGTAGAGAAGGCTTTACAAAAGAAGCATGTGGTTTAAAAAAGCAGGTTCACCAGGAAGGACAGTGATGCACAAGAAGTGAGTGACAGACTTCTGAGAGTAAGAAGCAGCAGGAAGAAATTGTGAGAAATCACTTGCAGCAAAAAGAAAAGATAAAAATGGATGGCTAGTTACACAAGCAAGCATGCAAAGATGTAGATATAATAGAAGTTCATTCTTGCAGGTAGCCACGAGAAATCAAAATTTGTTGTTTCAAAAGATTTACTGCATGGAGAATCTCCTGATAACTGGCATGTTCTAAATAAAGCATATATGCTTCAAATGGCAGCACCGTAGCAAAAATCTATCTATTACAGAGCTGCTAATAAGCAAATGTGAGCAATATTTTTGACAGCAGGCTGTGGGTGTTTTTTAATAAATCCATGTTAAGTAGAAAAAGAATAAAAGCTGAAACCCTAATAGCAATCTATTTTGGCTACTGTTTTCTTGCTCCCAGTATAGATGGATACATTGACCCTGATCAGAAATTCACGAAGGGTGTTCTGGTTAGTAGAAGTTAATGGGGAATTAAATGTATATACATTTGTGTATCTTCTCCCAGAAAAGCTAATGATATGATTCCAAATGCTGAACATGTTCCCCGCTCCTCTTTGTTAATACAGTGTTGCTTATGCTTGGCAATAAACTATTATTTCTCTGCTACTTCTGTAATTACATTTAATAATCAGCTCTCACAGTCCAATAGTATTAAGCGTAGGAGTCTTTTCAACAAACTATGATAAATAGCTCCTTGCAGAACTGTTGTACTTGAGGAAGCTTTATGACTCTCTTTGTAAGATTTGTCATTTTCTTAATGCAGCTTCAAAAAGCTTCTGAGCTTCGTTATGGACCGTCACTGTATTTTTTCCCTTCCCCCTCTGCCTATGAGTGTAGCTGGGTAAATGAAGCTTAATGTGCCATTTCCAAGCACTGTGACACTCCTCCAGGGCTGGTTACATTTACCATTGCTAAAGTCTAAATAAGTGAGTTTTAATGAGCAGGAATGCTTGCTAATAGCTGATTCAGGTACTTAGTAGTCCATGTTATTTAACTGTGGTAGAATTACAGAACATAAATGCTCTGATGATTAATAAATGTACCTGCTATATATTGCAGCCTAATAGTTTTTGCCATTAAAGAACTATCTTAACATCTTCTGGTTTGGATCTGGTTGGGGAGAAAAGGACTTGCTTGTAGATTTATATCACTGGTAATTTACACCTTAAAACACTTTTTATAATAATTTCACAATGTCATCAATAAATTGTTCAGTAACGTTAATGAACTTGTTAGAGAATGGTGGTACTTGTGTATTTTGGCTTCCCGAGGTGGCTAGCTCAGCAGATTTAGTCTCTCTGCTTAGTGTTGTCAAAAATAAATTCAACCCATCCTTTTAAGGTCAGAAATAAGACAGTGAATTAGATCTTTATCTCCTTTCTTCTCTTGTCCTGTTAACTTTGGGCAAGAGTAGAGGGACCAGTAAGAAAAGAGGTTGACCATAGTTTTTTTTTAAACACTTCTGATTTGTGGACAAGCAGGTGGTAAGAGGAGAAAAATTTAAAAAAAAAAAAAAGGCAAAAAAATAACAGATGAACAGCATATGAACAAGAATGAAGAAATAACAACATCCAACATCTGTTGCGGTTTGTGCTGAGATGCTCCAGAAGATACCAGAGTATTTATGGAAATAGTATAAGGGCTGTTTTGAACCACAGCTAATGGCACACAGGCTGCTGGCTGGCAGGCTTGTTCACAGAGCCCTTTCTGCATTTTTCCTACTCCATCCCGTGTTTCAACCTGACACTGTTGCTTTTTGGATCACAAGGAGGAGCTGTCAGGAGAGAAAGGAGCTAAGCAGTGACTTTATCCTTGACTAAACAGTAGAGAAAAGCAGTAACTATTTCAGCAAGCAGATTAAAAGACAACAGGGGCAGATGCCTGAAGGAGCTGTTGGTAAAACTGGTGTTCCGGGTAGAGATGAGCTGTTTTCAGTTGTTCTTGTGTCCACCCAATTAATCCTCTGGTAAAGAAAAGCTTCCAAAATGTAGGCAGACTTCTCTGAAGGCATCAAATGCTTCCTCAGCACTGGGTTGAGTAAGGTAGGTGCAGCATTTATTGAAGCTGGTTCATGTTTCCATAACTGGGAGTGTAGACAGAGGAGTTTACATCTGCCTGTGGTACAGGATGTGGCCAGGGCCAGCATCCCTCCTACTGCATGACACTTCAGCAAGAGCTGAACTTGTAAGATTTCTGGTATTTGCTGCCTTCTTCTGCATGAAAAACAATACCATGAGAGTTTGCTGTTCTCAAAACTGAAAGTAGGAAGAGCCCAAAGGGATTTTCAGGGTTTATTTATTTTGTTGGTTTGGTTCGTTTTTACCTGGTAGCCACCAGTACAGTTCCACTGGAAAACAAGTTGTTTGCATATTGAACTGAGCAAGGAAGGCCATCTCCTTCCTAACTAATGTTAGTTCTTCTAAGATGCCTATATTTTAGAATCTCACTTTGTTCCAGAAGTTCCCAAGCTTCACAAAACTTCGGAGATTCCCAAATGTATGTCTCTGCCTGGCCTGCCTTGAGTAAGAAAATAATATGTATTTGAATACATAAGCTGAAGTATCCAAGTTCTGATTCAGTAAAGTATTTTGACACCAGGATGAGATGCCATTTTCAAGCTTAGCATTTCTTGGTGGAGGATAAAGAGTTGCTCTGAAATAAGTTTAAACAGAGCCTACAAATTCTTTTGGTAGCCTCAAGTCTGTTTATGTTAGCAAAAACATCCAACACCAGGGAATACCAAAGTTTTCAACAGTTATGTGAAATCTGGGAGTGGGCTGGGAAGAGAGAGGTATGGAGATTCAATAGAAAACAGTTGTTAGGGTGGTTGGTTTTTTTTTCTTTTTTGACATTCATTATTAAACTGAAGACATGAACTTTTGACCCAATCAACAGCTGCTACATCATAAAAGATGCTTGCGTAGATGGTACATGTAACTGCTCCCCACACACCACACAAATATGAGAAAGTCTTAAATATCAGAAGATATTTACTGTAGCCCTGTACAGCATCCTAGAAACTAAGCTAAGAATCTAGGCCATCACCATCTATAGTTCTTGAACAATTTCTATGTTTTCATATATCTTATGCATCCTTGTGAATTTATGGCTTCTTCTGTGGAATTAACACATGACCCAGAGTTCTCCTTCAGTTCTACATTTGTACAAGTAAGTTTGACCTCAATTTTTTGCTGAGATGTTAGATGTGATTCCCCTCCTTTCGTATGTAGAGGAGAGATGGTGGGAAATTTATAACATTGCAACCAATAGAAATGGTAGCATGAGCTACAGGTCAGTCAAACACCAAGTGCACAAAATTTTCTACCCAGGGAGGTTACAGTAGGTTTAATGAGCATATGGGGAGGAACATCTGCTCTGTTTTGGATGATCTTCTCATTTTGGAGAGAGACAGAGGGTATTTTCCTCCCACTGAGCTCATACAGCTCCTGGGGAGGGAGACTGTGCATCACTTCTTTCTCTCCCTATACTCATAGGGTGAGGATGTAGGAGTCGGTATCACAGTGGATTCTTCTACATATTCTACTTGCTACTTGCTGTGCCCCAGAGAGTCAAATCCTCTACCTATAGAGCTTCCTTCCTTCATTTCTGAGTCATTTGCTTTCAAAATACAGAGCTTCCCTGAGAAAACACACAGCAAGAGCAATTCTTGTGCTGCAACAGTTGTATTTGCACATCCACGATGGCAGGGAATGACCTTGGAGCAAAGCACCAAAGCAGGATGTTTCTTCATTTCTTTTCTATGCCCCGTGTTTTTGCTCTGATTAACCTGGTTAAATCGCATCCTGTCTGTGCCCCTGTTACCAGTCTATAAAATGGACACATCGCTGTGTTTCTTCCACCTATTCATTTTTATCTTGCTCTTTAATACCAGAACAAGAGGATGTAAGACAGAAGCTTTCACCTGATGTCCTTGACAGTCACTTAGATAAGAGGCCAAGATCTTAGCTGGGATTTATAAGTAAGTTGCAAGGTGTAAGGATTTGGCCTGAATTATGCTTTAACTTGTAATTTATAACATTACTGTCTTCAAAGATGTTGGGTAGGGGGCTAAAACAAAACTTAAATTTTAGTGAAATATATAAAATAGTCACAATGAAGAGGGTATGTTTTATTTGGGGTGCTATTTATATATTGGATGTGCACCGGACTTACACTGTTTCTGTGGCAAGCACTTATCACTGAATACACAGAGATTTATTTCCTCCTTACCTAAGGAGCAACAGAAAATTCAGAAGTAGCAAATTTAGAATAGTGAAAAATGCAGCTTTTAAAAATAATTATGGGAGAAAACAACAAGCATGTTTCCTCATGTCCTTTATCTCAGGCAGCTAATCTTGCAGAATGTCAGCTTGTATAGAAATAGATTTTTACATATGAACTTGTTACATCATTTCCTAAAAAAAGAGTATTTAGCTTGTACGTAAATAGCACATTCAGAGCCTGTTTATGCAGTTTTTCTGCTGCAAATGTATGATCCTTGTTAGGTAGCTAAGCTCTGTGTGAAGTTTTTAAACTGCAATGTATTTGTTTGCATCTTACTGTGTGAAAGATAAAATACTTACAGAAGAATCAGTTTGAAATCTTGATTACTTTTTTAATATCTTCATTTGCTTAAAAGGTTAAATTGGTTTTTTACCATTTTGATCTTTAGTGGTGATAGGGCACAGTTCTTAAAAAAATATGTGCTAAAAGCATGTGATATAGAGAAAACAAAAGCTTCTGTGGAATGTATCACATTAGCCTTAGCAAAACTGAATTCAAAATTTAAACTCCATATTTTACCCAAATGTAGCTCGTTTATTTTGTTGCACTCCAACAAATGAAGAAACCATCCAATTTAAGACCAGTGAAATATTTTGCGTCTCACAATGGTATCTCAATACACACTATTAATTCTTCTAAGTCAGCTCAGACATAATCCCCTATGTGATTTTAGGAAGAGCAGGAACAACAATGTATCTTTGGAGGTGCCATTTTTCAGCTGAAATGTGAAATCAATGTCCTGACCATTTGTGGTCATCGAAAATCCCATGGCTCTTTTCTGCAAGAGCAGAGGCATTGACTCCCAAGTCTTGCTGAAATTCCAACCAAGTAATTATATTCCTCCTTATACAACCTTCCTTTTAGAACTAATTCAATGTTCCTCTTCAGCTGTTCTCCCCTGCTTTAAGTGGAAAATCCTTCATTTCCCTTTGTAAACTTTTATTTAGTTCCGCTTTATAGTGACAATTAGCAGCCGCCTTGTCCCTTGCCACATCACTGATGCATGTCTATGCAGCGAGCACATGTGCAAGCATGGACCCGAACAATTTAGAAAGCTGTTTATTGATGGTCTGGTTAAAACCCACTGAAAATAATGGGACATATCTGTTTGAGTTGGTTGTCACAGGAGCCATTAACGCTGTAGCTGAGAGATGTTGCCCAGCTGGATGCTCTGAACCCTTCTCTACCCTGATTTTCTCATGTTGCTGAAGTGTGGTGCGGATACATTGGTGGTGGTTGGGTTTCTGCTCACTGTCAGGAAAGAATGGTCGAAAGCATCAGGTACACCCTTTGTTCTGGCAAGCCAGATTTGCCCGTGAGGCAAAACAAAGAATAACGTCACAGTTGGGCAGCATTTGGAAATATTTCTAGGTAGATCTTCCTAGTTATCAACATCATTGCAATTTGTTACACACACCTTACCAAAGCACACTTGGCATATCCAGTTATGCCCACAGTGGATATTCTTGGAAAAATACTTTTCAAGTGATTCTCTCAAACACCTCATTTCTCTTCGAATTGTAGTTATTCCTGTTCACAAATATATCCCTTCTGGTGTGATTAATGCTTCTACCAGGTGGAGAACCCTGCTTATTCAAGGGTTGAACATTTCACCCAAATCAGAAATATCAGCTTAACCTTTGGGGGTTTTTTGTGGTTCATGGAAAATGAGCATAAATTATAGAACTGCTGCTACATGTCCCAGCGAATCAGATGGGTTGTGGTCACTTTTCCTGGAGAAGAGAGGACCTTCTAACCCTCCTGGCTGAAACAACAACTGCTGACCCTGATGCTTACAACCATGACCCCAGGGTTTGGTGCTTCTCTTCACCAGCTAGAAGACTCCCATATTCTGAATCTTGGGTATTTTTTGCTTGCGTTTGTGCTGCTTTCTTAATAGCACTCCATACAGACCCCTTTTTCAGTTTCACCCTTATCCTCATGTCGTTATCCTCACGTGCCTCATCTACCATATATGGGTTTTATCCTCTCCCCAAAGTGTGAGATAGAAAAAGGAAGAATGGTGACACAACAGCAGGAATGCGTTGCTGCCTTTCTTTTTGCATCTTCCCCAGCACCCCTTCTATATCGCTTAGTTTGAATCCGTATGCTTTTCTTTTCAGAACAAAAATTATTCTCATTGGAGACTTAAGCCTTGTCAGATCACGGAAGGCCATAATCCTACAGAAGTAAAAATTGTTTCTAAGCATAGTCCTGACTGTCCTTGCGAAGTTCTCTCACATGCATCTAGCAGAGTATACATGAGTCTATCTCAGTCACCCTTTGAAACCCTGCCCTGCCTCTTGTGCCTCAGTTTACATCTCTGCAGAAGAGCATTAAACTGGATAAAAATATTGCACAGTTAAACCTCAGAGCTGTGTTGTGCCAAACCCTGCACGTAGGTGGGTACCAACAGCTGCCAGTCAGCCTCTGAGAGGAGAGCACCATCTGATTTCTCAGTGAACAAAACATTTAATACAAACACAGCACTTTCCAAATATTCTGAAGAGCTTTCCTGAACAACTTTCTTTAAACAAAACTAATAGGCAGAAAAGTCTGTTTGCTGATCTTTATGCAGATCTTCCCACTTCCACTTCACTATAAGGTTTTGACTAAAATATTTATACTTTTCTGCTTTGGTACACATCCTACTCTGATCCTACAGGAAGGATTCCTCAGCCTGTAGAGAGAAATGCCAAAATGTGTGTGTGATGCTTGGTTTGTCCACACCAGCTTTCTAGGTTCTGAAAATAGTTATGTAGTTATCTCTGGAGGGTGCAGAGCCTCTTCAGGAGGTCAAAGCTCTTCACAGGTCTGGTGAACGATTTGTAAACCTGCATTTTGATCTTTCTGGAAGATGGGGTAGCATTTTGGCATGCAGACGACCCACCCAGCATCCTCCTATCTTCAAGAGCACCTTCACTTTCCATATGTACAGGTTCCGCTGCCCCAGATCCCTCCTGCGTGGCTGAACATGAAAAGCTTGGAAATTGTAAATGACCTTCCTGGAAATGCTGTGACTACGCTTCGTAACGTCACCATCCACCTAAAAGCTTTTTTCAGGGTCTTTAGCCTTGTCCTCTTCTGTCCTTAGCGCTGCTGTGCTGTAGCTTCTCTGATTTGCGTTGGCACAGATTTTAGTGGAATTTGGGACAGCCCTGACAAAGTGTTTAGGTTTCCATTCTCACTCTTGTTCAAGGTCACCCTTTCATATCATAGATAGGATGTGAAGACACATAGTCTTATATTCATTTTCCCTATAAGTATTATCCTTCTCTTGGTTTTACCCAAGAATTTTTTTTTTTTTTCCTGTAGATACAGTAAATCATGAGTTATGTTTATTGTATGTCTCATTTGGGAGTACTAGGGATTGGAAAATTGGTTGTATAAGTCTAGCTTCAGTTTCTTGAAATACTGCAGAATGAGTATCCATTATCTTTAAATAAACTTTAAGGGTTTTCTTGATGAGTAATTTGCTCCATAAGATTTTCTTTTTTTAAACTCCCATGAAATATATTTATAGAGCAGTGTTTCAATTCCTGATATTTATAGGACACTTACAGTGGACGTAAACCATCTTCAGCAGTCCATGTACCATTTATTTCCAGTGACATTGCAGGGGTAATTGTGTTTGTTTTCTAGGAAAATAATATTTTTAGTTTAATAATCTAAAAGGGGTTTTAATTTTTTTTTTATGGTTTAAATGTTTATTCAGTTCATGAGAAACAGTGATATTTTTGGATAGCTGAGAAGTAATCTGACTTCTCTTTTACTCATGAGTCTGAGTTTTGTTTGAGTTCAATCTGTATTTCAAAAATCATTACCTTACATATTTTTGTTTAAAATTGGAATTTGATCTGATCAAGCTTGAAACTGGCAACAGAATTAATTACATTAAATATATATATGCTATAGGCCCACAGAGTCTTTGTTTAAGATTCTGCTCATGTTCGAATTTTTTACCATTATATCAAGTATTTAATAATTGTGTTCGTAAGGCCAGCATGTCTTGTAGAAAGGCTTATTTAACAAAAACAAAAATCTTTAGAAATTTAGATGCACCAATCCCTCACTGCTCTGCTCAGAAGCTGTGTTTCCAGCTTATCATCCTTTTTTTAAACATAGCTTCTTATGCTTCTTCAGGCTTCCTGCAATATCCACCTGTGATTTGCTTGGTTGTATCTTTAAGCTGGATGAGCAACTGGTATTTTATAAAGTGTGCTCCTATACCCCAAAGCAATAAGGTTTGTGCTATTCTGTTATTAGAGTGATAATAGGCAACTAAAGGCTAGGGAGGGCCTGTAGAAGAAGAAACAAAGAAATGCCCAGTCTCACTTTGTCATCCAGGTTCTTTCCCAAAAAAAAACATTTAAATGAAAGTAAATGATGCCTGTGATTAGTGGTGGAAGGGAGACAATTGGAACCATTTAGTGTTCTAGTTCTTTGATAGGTTACGGGAAATATCATGTTAATTCTCTGAACTGTATAAGTTATGAGTAAGGCTTGGAAAATAAGGTGGTATGATACCAATGTGAAGGAGTTTAATGAAAATAAAATATCTAAAATGTACAGCTGTATCAAATTACCTCACAGAAACCAAATCTGTATTGCTCCACTCTAATGTCATTTTCTTATCTTTTTCCATTCTCTTTCTCTTGCTCCTGGCTCTCACCTTTGATGTCATTTGTATTATGGACTTTGTTCATCGCAGGCACTTGTTAAATGCATACGTGTCTGCCTTTGCTGGAGTGGGAACTGTTTTTTTTTGAGGAGGATTATGTATCTGTTGGCCTGTTGTTGAATGGAGGGTGCAAGAAAAGAGTGTGAGCCAACTTTTAATTTTTTGCTTATTCCTCTTTGCAACCACCAGACACACTTTTGCTCTGTGCCCTTTGAAGCAAAACACTGGGAGGTTTAAGGCAACCTTCTGTGACCGGCAAACTGCACAGTATGAAGGTAGAGACTCAGTGAAAACGCAAAGCTGTGCATGTTTAGCAGGACCATTTTATCTTCTCTGACACTGTAATAGAGTCTACAACTGCCAGTGTAACCATTAAGGAAAAAACCTGGGTGGCACCGTGGGGTGGTCAAAAAAAACAACCAACCAACCATACAACAATAACAAAAAACAAAACAAAAAGGTCCTTGTACCTGTTCGTATTTCATATAGTGCCAAAAAGCATGTGGGATCTAAAATAATAAAGGAGGTCTGAATTATTGTGGTTTTAATATAATAATTCTGTAGGTAGCCCATCGAAAAAAGTGGTTTCAGAACATGGTAAAGCTCTACAAGAACCTTCAAAAATATATGTATATATATAATTTTTTTTTTTAATTCAAGAATAAATTAGGCTTGAAGGTTCAATATGTATTTATAAGGCTTATACTCTCACAACAAAAAATGTGTAAACTTGGTTCCATACTTAGACACCACTAGATTAATGGTTTTGAGAACTGTTAAGACAAGGAGGATTTTGAGACCTGTCGTAATTACCACCACCCCCCAAAAAAATAAGATTCCCCCCCCACGTATGTAAAAGTGGAAGGAAGGTTTTTCTGTTCCTCAGCTATAAAAAAAGGAGAAGAGAATATTATGTTGAGAATTGTCCCGTAGCACATGTTCAAAGCTACAGGTGTGAAATTTTGCAATTTGGATCTCGGCTGAAGCAAATAGGGTATGAATTAACCAGCTGTCTTTCATGCAGTCGACTTAAACATAGGACAGAGATTTCATAACTGGACAAGCAAAGTGTGAAATGAGATGGACCTCTGGTCAAGTCTAGGACAAGACCCCTTACACCTCCTTGCTGTATTTTTAAGGTCTTGTACATGAGAGAGAAAGGAGATATGGGGCTATCCAGATGTTCTCCTGATGTTTGGATAAGGTATAAGCAAATATTCTGGGGAGGGGAGCAAGGACATACAGTGGTGGTAGATCTGGGATGTGTTTTAAGGGTTGTATACATAGCTAGTGATAATGTATTTAATTGTGCTTTAATATGACATACTGGTCACAGTAGCCCACTTCCACTGTCTCACACTCAGTTCCCTCAAACAAATTGATAACCCACAGAACAGATTCAAACAAGTAAATTGGATCAAAAATTACATATCTGGAAAATAACTATTGCCTAAAACCCAATGTAAGAAGATTTGGCATTCACGTGGTACTTTTTTTTTTTCAGTGTATGACATGGTTATAAATCTGTCTAATGTCTTGCTTTCGCTACAGTACTGAAAAAAGGAACTTTTTCCACTGGAAAATTGGCCCAGTACTACGTTTTGGCTATGTAGGATCATGTAGTGCTGGCATTTGAAACAGTGATAATTTTATGCCTAAAAAAATGAGTAATTGAACCATTGAGAACTTTATTCTGCTGAAATCCTTAGATCACATTCCATCATCTGTTCTTCACATTTTTGTGTATATGATCATGTGGACGTTGCATCTGCAAAGGACACATTTGCATATAAAGTTGTGTATGTGTGTCTGCACTTCTGAAAAATACGAGCAGGATAAAGGCGTCTTTCAACTTTTACAGCTTCTTTAAACACAAGCTAATTTTTCCTCGCTTTTATGTCTTTCAGAGAGACTGCCACAGAGTTACCTGGAACATTACCAAGGTAAGCAAGTTGCCCTAAACTGCGTCTGTGTATCAGTGTCTTGAAGGTGCTGAAAGAAGCACAAGCTTTTGAGCCAGAACATGAGCTTTTTCCTAAGGAAAACTGCTGGGATATTGAGAACTGAAGGCGTAGAGAGGAGAACACACACTGCATACCTCAGGCAGACAAATAACTGTGAAATACTGGCACAATCAAAACTAAACAGCTCAAAGCGACATGTTGAAGTTGCTTTGAGGCTTAGCACAGTTGTGCACCTGATGAGAAAAATCCCAGATGTGGCTTTCATCCAGCTGTGCAATTATACCCATTGCAGGTGGCTTGGCTTTTGCTTTAAATTTCACCTGAGGGATGAGAGGAGGGAAACTTGGAGGTAGGAGGAAAAAAACGCTGTGATCTTAAGGCATTTTCATTTGGAAAGCAGGAAAGCAGCTTAGACCAAATTCTTCTATGCTGAGAAAGCTTTTCATAAAATAATAGAACTAGACAAGACTCTCAAGGTTCAGTAGAGGTTTTTGAAGAAAGAACTGCCTACATATTGTCAGAGGATAGAATAAAATTCTGCAATCATGCAGATAAAGTGTTGAGAGAAGGGAAACAAAAAAGTCTGATATGGTAACCTGTTACTTAGCAGGGATGTCTGGTGAGCAAAGAAAAAGGTGCTCTCAGTCCTCTTGCATCTTCTGCCACCAGTTTTGTCCTTCAAGGTGCAGAGGTTTTCAACGAGGTTGTGGTTTGGGGGTTTGTTGTCCTCTGATTAATACCAGTGTTGTAGTTCATACAATATATAATGTTGAAAGGATATTTCAACCAAAAAAAACCCAGTTCTCTTTAGCCATGGTAATACATAAAAGTTATTTCTGCTTCTGAGGCAGAGAAAAAATCTCTACCATTCTCTACGATGCATGTGGTGCATATTGGTTGGCTTGGCTGTGTTATTAAGCTACAAAAATGTAGATTTTTTTCACTGTGTGGGATGTTTTTGTTTTGTTTTGTTTTTTCCCTTTGCAGTGTATCACCTTGTTTTGTAGGTACAAACTTGTGTAATTTATATTAGATGTTCACTTAATAGGTACCTTTCTTCTTATGACTTGCCATCATTTGATATCCTCAGTTGTGGAAGCAAACATGCTGGTGAAATTTACCCAAGCATTTCAAGTGCTGACCAATGATCAGGCTTACCTGACACATAAAAGACTTTAATCATCTTCATTGCAAAGGAATTACAATTCTTCATACACACAAAGATTCCTTGATTAGGAATAACACTGCTTAGCTGTATCTTTTACTGGTTTTAGTGCTCAAATATTTCCAATTTGATTGCATTCCCCTAATTGGTTAGGTATTATATGACTAATATACTGGAAACATGAAGTCCTTGTACTGCAGAAATGAATTCCTCTTTAAATTAAAGTTAAAATGAGAGATACAAGTGCTTGAATAAACATCCAGTTTCATACTTGCCATTAGTGATTGCCTAAATGTGTTTTTTGAATTATTACCACAAGGCTTTAACTTCAACTGTGGCACGATGTCACAAGTAAAAACCAGATTATACAAACAATGTGCACAAGGCATTGTAATTGTGTCATAAATATTAAAACCAATGATCTTGTCTTGATTTAAAACTAACCTATACAGCTGTGTGCAGGCTCTCTAGTCCTCCAGCCTTCTTGGGAATTCACCTGTTCCTGCATTTCTCTAAACAAGCAGTTCCTTGGGGTTTTTAATCTTATGTGGTGATATATTCATCTAATATTTTTTGTTCCACTTTCAAACTTCAAGTGAACCCTTTTACTATTATTAATTCATAACCATGAAACAGTCTAATTTCCCCACCAACACCACATCTTCTTCCACCTTCACCCTTTAACTACTTTATAGCAAATAAAATTTTAGGTGCAGCACCTTGAAATGATGAAACTAATAACCACTTCCCATAGTCTCTGTGCCCTCTATAATGCTACAAGTCTAATCCTCATTTGTGCAGGCAAACACGATGCCTTTTCTCACGGATGTATTTGTGGCCAGGACTGATCAAATTCTTTTCAAGCATTTGTAAACCTGGTGAAAGGGTTTTCTTTGCAAGCGATGCGTGAGCAGATGTGTCTGTGCTTGGAACATTTTGTCTGACTGTCAGAAGGATTCAGGCACTAGTAGCACTAATTTTTTGTTGTCATTTAAAAAAAAAAAAAAAAGGTAAAAAGGTTTCCAAAAAACCCCTTCTAAATTTGACATAGTTGAAGTAACGAAGAGAAATTAGGGTTTTATTCCCAGAAAGCCTTGTAAATAGTAAGAAGTTATGGAAAATAATATTATATTTTTCATATCTTCTCTGCTCCTACAGTAACCAAGAGAGGTTACTTATGTGCATTTTTAAAAAAACAAACGTTAAAAAGTGTCTTGAGAAATGGTGACTTTTTAATGTAGTCATTTTCCATTAAATACTGCTGACTGATCTCTAATGATTATATTTAAGAGGAAGAAGAAATTACCCTACATTGTGCCACTGAAGAATATGTATCACTTGTAGGTTAAAGTAGAAAAGTCTGAGTTGGTGCACATCATTTAGAAGGAAACCTAATAGATTAACTTTGCCTGTAGAAAGATATAAAAATATTCAGCACGACTATATTGTGCCAGTTCTAATTTACCAGTTATTTCTGATGATTTTGGAAAGCTCAGGCTAGAGAAGGAATTGAAAATTTAAACTTAAAATATTATAAAGAAGCTTTACAATTTTTATATTAAATGACATTCTTATATCTATAAATGTATATTGTTTTTTCGAAGAAAGGCTTTCTGTGTGCAACAGCACATCAAAGAACAGATCTTCACAAGGAAAACTTTATAATAATATTAAGTTGTTCATTGCATGACCTATTTAGAGTACTCAGATACTTCTTGTTGTAGACTACATAATTAAATTTTAAATGGAACATGATAAAGAAATTATACTGGTGATCTCTAGAGATTTGAATACCCTATTTGGATCTTTACAAGAGTGTAGCGAAGGCATACTTTAAAATTTAATAACGGTCTGGCCTATTTTTTTTTTTTTCTTTTAGATGTTCTACAGCTGCTATGGCAGTCCTATTTCAAACTGTATTTGCTCTCAACATTACATAGACGGTACCTGTGATAACCAGCCAAACTAAAAGTACTAGAAGAAATATAGCTTAACCTGAGAAATCCACCATTTTAAGCATGGTACGAAACAATTAATGAATGAAGATAAGCTCCTAAAATCTCGTGGTACCTAAGCCAGTAACCACCCTTTCATAGACCAACATCTAAGCGGTCGAGAGGATGGTAAATTAGTGAGGTGGAGTGCTCAGAACAGTGCGAAGCCCCGTGGGCAAAACAGAGATGATATTTGGAGCTTAAATGAGAAAATACTCAGCTTCAATATCAAAGGAATGATTTCAGTCTCTAGCCACTTCTGTTTGTTTCTGTGAAAGTTACTTTATATTTAAAGAAGAACAAATATTTTAAATATAGATTAACCACATGGATTATTTATTTGCTCAATACTAGGTTAGTAACGATAACAGAAGGAAAATTTAGGTTACTTTTCCATTTTTATGTAGTGGCTCAGTTTTACGTTTCACTTGGTGGGGTACTAAAGCTTAAATGGTCACTTCCTCCTCGAAGCCGTTCTTATTTACTGTCAAATGAATCCAAGAGAATAATTTGCATAGTTATTTTTCATAGAAAAAATTGTAGAAAGATCTCTGCAGCCCCTCTATAAATCTTCAACATAATTCAGGAAAACTTGTATTTTGAGGTAAAGGCCATCTTAAAACTGTCATTTAGAAGTTTTTTTAGATTTGTAGGAAGAAATATGCAATAAAATATGACAGCATGGATACATTGATGTGAAAATAATCAATTATCTTCAGAATGGAAATTTAAATTTGTAGTTTTTCTTAGAATTGTAATAATTTGCAAATTTTATATATTTTAAACTAGTGGTGTGGAGTAGGTTACAAATTTTAAGCCTTTCTGACTGAGTTGGGGTTTTATTCTCCATTTTTCCATAAATTTCTCTAATAATGTGTAAGTTCCATTTACTGTAGAGACTTATGTTCTGGAATGTCTACAGCATTTTGAAAATAGAATTTAAGTACTGAAGTCACTTAGGTACTTTTGAAAAATGTTAACCTGCAACTCCACCATTTTTTAAATCTAATGCAATGAAGCTTTTATCCAAAGGGAAAAGAAGAATTGACAACCCACCATATGACAAGCAAAATGAAATCTCTTGATCACTAACTGTCAGCAGTCTTTCTGATACCATTGTGTTAGGGAATGATATGTCTTCCAAGGAGCTAAGTACACAACGTTTTGAATCATTTCTGTCTTGACAGCCTAACCCAAGTAACTACTTGTGTGTGGATGCATTATAAAATCTATGTGGCTCTGTAGAGAGTTAATAAAACATCTATGAGCATTTTAATTACTATAAAATGAAAAGGATTTTTTCCTGACAGTAATAGGGGCATGGACTAAAGACCTACTTGACACCTCAGTTGCTGTCTTCACTGGTTTTGCTGGGGCAGTGGGAGCTGGGATTCACTTCTGTGTTTGTTCTTCTGGTCTACTTCCAGTTGAGATCTTCTACCAAACAATTCTCTCTCTGAGAAAACCGTGTTATACCTTTCCCCACTCATATTTCATATACTATGGATGTCCTCTCACATCACTGCTGCTGCTTTGCCAGTCATGTCTGGCTTGAACACCCATCTGCCTACATCATACGTGTGTCTCTGCCAACCTACTCCACAATTTTCCTTTCCTTGGTATAATATTTACTGAAGTTTTATTTTCCCTTAAATAACGGAGGGATTTGGCATATTCCATTTGTGACCCTCTCTTCTAACTGAGAAGTTCTCCTTGCCACCTCCAAATCCCTTCTCAAAACTCACTTTCATTTAGGAGCATATAAATAATAGGTCAAGAAAATGTTGTTCATCCCGGGTGGCAGGCAGTGGTAGCTGATAACATCAAAATCTCTTGAATGTCAAACTATACACAGCTAACCAGAGTTAGTCTCTGGAAAAATGATATCATCTTGTAATTTTCTGAAACCACACCATTAAAAGATTCCAGACCTCGATATTTAAATGGTCTCAAGTCAGCTGTCGTAAAGAGCAGGTTTTCCATAATTTGGATGCCTGCCATTTTCTGAAGAATCATTAAAATCATTATTTTAAATTTCATCTTGAATTTAACTAATCGCTCCCTTAAAAAAAAGAATCTTGTTTGACCTTTTCTGTGTCTCAGATGCTTATTTCTAAATAATTTTTTTTTTTCATCTAACCTTTGAGCTCTTTTTTTTGTACTGCAAGCAGGACTGCCTATTACCCATTGAATGTGCTGTATAGGAATGCCCTGATGTTGTTTGGTCTTTCTGAAGTTCTCTAGTGTAAATTACAGTAATTATTGGCATAGTAATGGGTTTGATGTTATTGTAAGTGAATCTGGGTTTCTGAGGAAATAATACACAAGTTGTCTCTTCACTGTTCTGATTTTTATTTTTTTCTAAGTAAAGCTTCAATATAATTAAAATGTGAGATGGAACTATTCCTTCTAGTAGTTGTCAGCGTTTTGGGGGGATTTTTTGCATCCATTTTGAAATATGTTTTTTACAGCTACTGTTAATCTTAAAACACACTTATGTGCAATCTGATCCCTTTCTGAAGAGATATTTTTAAAATCTTAAGAGGAACTTAAGGAGCATAGAGGTGATTATCCATATGTGCTTACTGATGAATTGCATTCAAAAATTACTAAGTTACCAATGGCAGGATTCACATTGCCTACATTTAGCTATCACAGAAGTCCTCAACCTAATGAACCAGGGGAGAAATGATGAGAAATTCCTTGGGGAATTGTTTTTCTTTCTCCACTGCCTGAAAGTAGAGCCTGGGGGAATAGCACAGACTAGACATTTCACCTGATGATTTCTATAATTTAAGGTGAGTCCTAGCAGCCTGAGTTTTACAAGTGTTAAAAGTGCCAAGTGGCTTCAGCTGATGCCTACTGGAGTTTTGAGGACATTAGCATCCTTAACCTCAAAAAAACTTTCGATATTTCGTACTTAAGTCCTAAATATAGACCGTGGGAAGGAGGGGGGAAAGTCAGACGAAAATGACTGTTGGACTTGATATGGCTCTGACCCAGAAGGCAGTAGCTCTTCTCACAGTGCGAAGTTCTCCGAATTCACAGCTCGCAGTGTTGAAACAGCTCCTAATTACAAGTAGCATTTGAATCTTAAAATTAGTGTCAGTGATTTTACTCAGTGGCCTGGGTTTTGAACCCACAACCATTTCTTCACCAGCAATTGTTAACACCTCTCACAATCGTTAATGAATTTGACAGCAGACATTTATCTTAAAAGTCTGGTAGGGCTTTTATTTTTATTCCCTGTTGTAAACTCTAGAACTATAGACATACTCTCCTCTTTTTTCACCCCCTATTATTCACCTTTAACAGACTTCCAAGCATCTTTTAAACTTGTCTTACAAAGCATTGCCATCCAAAGGTGCCCAATGAGGATAACGTGCAGCAGAAATGAAAGGACTCAGATAATTTCCATTCCTGAAGGTGAATTCCAAGATCGTGATTATTTTTATTTATACAGTGCCTAAAGAGTGCTAAATACTTTATGGAACAAATAAAAGACCTCTTGTAAAATGCACGCGTTCCTATAATCTAATTTTAGTCTCAAATCAGGCAGTCTGAATGCTAAGCAGCAGGGCTTGAAGAAAAGCAGAAAGTATATGAGGGCTACACTAATAAGATTGAGCAGTTATTTAGGTTCATTATCTGTTCCACTTAATAGTGCTGCAATATTTTACTAGTTTAAGTTACATTTACAGTGGTCTGAGGATAACTTTTGACTGACACAGGAATGGTATTTTGTGGTTTTGTTCAAAAAATGAGCATTTGAACAGCAGTTTGAATGAAGATAAAGGGACCATTAGAGGTGAATTTTGAGAGGCCATTCCAGTGTAAGAAACAGAAAAGGAAACCACCTTTAAATACAAAGCCTTTTTTTACTCTACACACTTAGTTTCCCAGCTCAGTTGAAATACCTGTGCTCCAAGGCAGTAATTTGTGTGTGTCCTTTGTTTCAGTGTTGGTTTAGCACTTAGGATCATCAGAACAATGTTCCTGAGAAAGTCAATGCTAAGAATGAAACTTGTGGGAATAACTTCAGAAAAAACACATATACGCACCTGCTTCTGGAGAAAGAGCCCAGCAACTGAGGTCAAGGAGGGCTTTGTTAACATGGCAGAGTTGAGAAGCTTTCTCTTTGTACCTTTGCTACGGCATAGGCAAGACGTATTGTATGTTATGATATGTATATTGTAATATAATACAGAGTATTATATCATAAGCTTTATAAATATTAATAGTTAGAAATGAACTTCTGATGTACAGGGGTTTTTTTGTGTGTCATCCTTACCATTGGTCCCAGAAAAGCTGCGGTAAGATACATCGATGGGACGGTGGCAGGAAACCCACACTAGAACTCCTAGGACAGCAGAGACTCAGGTTTAGTGCTCGGTTCAATGTTGTCTGCCCTCTGGCCATCACTCTTAATTATGAAATAATAGCTATTCTAACACTTACAAAAACTGCAACTATTTTAACGATTCCAAAAGATGTGCTGTGAAACACAAGCAAATATTCGACAGTTCTTAGTAAATTATTTAAAGAGGTTAAAAAACCCCCAATAACCTAACACATTCCCCGGTGTTCAAGGTTAACAGTTTATACTTCATCTACATTATATTAAAAACATTTTTACTGGAGTTCATAAATGTTACACATTTTTAAAAGGCAACGATCACAGTGGGACTAAATAACATTGCATAAAGCCAGACACGAGACCTGCAAGCAGTAATTGGTGGCTGCTTTTTATTTTATGAGGGTGCTGACTTGAGATTCCTCCTGTGAGACGATGCAAGTTTTCCCGTCTGCACGTTGCCATTAGAAGCAGGGAGCCCTGAAAGTTTTTCTGTGGTCAGCAGAAGACAACTGTGAGGCCCAAAGTCAGATCAGCGTTCCGATCAGTGTCTCATAGCGGTGCTGTAACTCTCTTATAAGCGATGATGATTTGCCTGTTGGGAGCCACTGAGGACCTACCCCACTTTCTGTGTACGTTCTCCCAATGTATTTTGCAAGTTGTGCCCTACGCAGCACTTCTACAACAGCAAAGTGCCACCGTGGCGCTTCTCTTAGCCGGGCTATAATGGAAAATATTATTCATTCAGACCCTTGGAATTTTTAGAGCCTTCAAACCATTTTCTGCAGGGAACATTTAAGCCTCAGCAAAGTCGTGATGTTGTACAGTGGATGGAAATCGTGTCTCTTTGCCATAATCTAACCTTAATGAATATCCATGGAGAAAGAAGAAGGGAAAACAAGATACCAGGCTTCACCTAACACGTGCAAAAAAAAAAAAATAGAGAACTGACTTTCAGCCCTTTCTGATTCTTTTACTTCTGAACTTTTAGATACTCATCTCACAGTGGTTCATGTGCTTAATTGTGAGAATAGTCTTGCTGATATCAAAGTGATTGCATGAAGTGCAATTTTAGCGTGAGTATTGCTGCTTACTCATTGCTGTAAAATGAATATCATCTGATTTGATCCCGTCTTTGTCACTAAGACTATAGACAGCTCTACTTGGTTGAGAAAGGAGAATATACACATAGAAACTTGGTTTTGGTATTGCCCTCTTGAAACATGAACTGAGAATCATGAAGTGGAAGCCTAAGATAAGGGCTTAAATTACATCTAATACCATTTAGATATATGGTTTAGTTTAATCAAAAGTATTGGCCAACTGCAGGTGCCACTGACTTCAATTCAAAAGGTAAGTTCACTTTTCTGAATCAGCCTATTAATTCAAGTTCCTAAAAGGTGGCATGACATTCAGAAAATCTGCTAGGACTTGGAGCCCAACTTTGAACTAGACGTTCAAAAATTATTTTCTTTATTAAGATTTTCTGTTAGGGGGCACAGATGCACCAGTGTGCTCATGGGTGCCAAAGAGACTGTGGCTTGCCATGTCTCAGTCGCTGGAAGCTTTCATTCCAGGATCATATGGTTAAGTAAGCAGAAGTTCCTGCAACTGAAAAGTTTCATTTAACAGAAATGAAATATTATTATTCATGTCATGAGTAATTGAATCCCCAGATGTTCTCATTCTGTATCAATGGCTGGGGACAATATGACTCTAGATAGACTGTGACAACATGAATTGATTTACTCTTTCTCTTTATTCTTTTTTCCTTTTTTAAACCTGCGAAGTGACTATGGTTTGTTTTTTTGTTTTTTTTTTTTTTTTTTTTTTTTTTTTTTTTTTTAGCTGATTGCTTGGAGCTGACATTACAGGCTGTGCAGCTGTAAAAGAGACCTTCTCATTTTCATTGAAAGTAAATAAAATAAAATATTGCAGAAATAGCATTGCTTTTCCCTAGTCCTGCCCCTGAAGAAACAGACAGACAAAATTTGGATAAAGCAATTGAATTTTGAAAAGCATTCACAAAAAGAGATGGTTGCTGCTAACACTGAATATTCAGAATATAATAATAAAAGTAACCATGTTACTAAAAAGCCACCTGTTACTATCTTCAGGTTTTATCTAAAGCATGGGGTTCACTTCTTTATTTCTGAATTTATAGCAGAGACGGAAAGTCCAGTCCTTTAGAAACCTTATTACATGCAAGGTAGTAATTCCTTATTAAAGTTAAGCAGGAAAAGAAACCATGCTCGCTAGCATTTCTAAAGCTGTTAAAGACGGATGTTTCCACAAAGGAACAGAAGTAGAAAAACCTTAAGTGCTTGTTAAGGCGTGCACACACAGTGCATACAAGCAATAAGTCTGTTTTGCTGAACTGTGAAATTGCACTCGGTAATTTCTCTAATAACAGAATAGATATTGCACCTCTGACCCCAGAGGAGCTCTGGGCTCGGTGCAGCCACCGGCCCTGGCATCAGCAGAAACTTGTGCAACCAAAGCACAGGCTGCGTGCTGAGTGGTGGAAAGAGGAGGAAAAAGGTGGTGACAGAAGAAAAATGACATACAACTTGTAAATGTTCTGGCTGATTTGAAAATTTAGAAAATGATTCGTGATGAAGGTACTTTATGTATTGATTGCCCCCGTGTGACCTGTACTTTAGACAAGCTGAACAACTGTGTCCAGAGCTGTGTTTGGCAGCTACCTCCTGCTTGCAATGCAAGTATTCAATCCACTATGAGTGTACAGTAGCAGAAACCTTAAACTGGCATTTCTTCTTACAGAAGTGATGCAGTGGTGATGTTTTTCCTTTCTGTTACAGAGGATGCCTGTGGAAATAACAGTTCGGTAGCTGGAGCAAGAAAAAAAATGCAGTATCCCTCAGGATAACACTGCACATGCAGAAATGGGGAAAAAAAAATCACATAAGAAAAACTTTCAGTTAAAGCAGCAGCTTATATCTCTATTTCAAAAGTTGTAAGGTGAAAAAGAGTGATGTGCTTTAAAGGAGATATTGATTTGGCTGAGCTATGAACTCATGCCACAACCCCGGTACTTCTCCAGTCTCTGAACCTCTTAGAATTAATGCAAGGAGTTTGGATTGATTGCTTGAAGTTTTGCCATAAAAACAGTGAGTCTGATGAATGGCAAGTACTTGAGGTGATTAAAAAATAAATAAATAAAAAGTTATTTAAGGGCTGAGTCAAAATTTTGTCAGCTATACTTTCTTGTAGTGCTATATAGTCAGAGCAAGGCAGTGAGACACTCTACCTCATTTCTTCTGCCTTCCATTTTACCGTGTGAGTGATTGACTTTCTTCAGCAGCTCCATCAGATAATGTGACATAAATGGGAAATAAACTCCCATCATGAATTTGTCTTACAGTGCTGGAGACATAAGACATTTTTAGATATTCACCCATTTGAAAAAATTCAGAGCTCAGGCAGATGTTGAAAATCTGGCAACCAAGTTTGGCTTGTTATTTTAATGCAGGTTTTCAAATTTTGATCTTAAGTAGGTGATATTTCATTAACTTGTGGAGTGCTGTGGGGCCTTGGTAGTGGGTGCTGGATAACAGCAAATGTGTTGCAGGAGCTGTTTATCTTTACAGCAGCGTAAGAGTTGCTGTTCTGCAGAAGTCAGTGGTTCATCGGATTATTACCTAGTGCTGAAAGGCAGACTGGCAAAGTCAAGGAGAGGCAGCTATGGAAAGAAATATCTACAGGAAAACTTTCCCAATTCCTAGCCAAACCTCTTTTCACAGCAACAAGAAGATGCTTTGTACCTTGTTTTCTGTGGATTTTAGGACTTTATAACTTCTGATATTCTGTCTTTTCAAGACATACAGATATCGGGGGTTTTTTAAATTTTCAGCTGTGATGCTTTCTTTGGATGAGCCAAAACCAAAACCACGTTTCCTTTTGTAAATTTAACTTTAGATTAGCTTCATTCTGTGAGACAAGGCACAGCTTTAAAGAATTAAGGCTAGAGTTTGCAAAAACAATAAATAAGGAAATAAGAATTACCAATAAATAAGGAAAAGCTCAACATCCTTTTTTTCCTTCACCCCCACCACTTGTAGTCTTCTGACCCTCTGGAGGCTTATAAGATTTAGGTTCTCTATAAATCTTACGGTGAAGCATCAAGTCTAATATAAGAAAAATCAAACTGTCCAAAGCAAAAGGACACATCAACAAAATTAAAACCCCAAACCTCCACCGAGCCCATCTTTGGTATTATTCTGCCTGTGTGAGAACTTGTCAGAGTAACTAGAGGCAGTTGCATGTGATTTTTCTGCACCCAGTAGAGCCTTTGCAAGGCTCACAGGCGTGTGATGCATCAGTCATCTTCTGCTTCTCTCACCATGTTTTTCAGTCTTCCTTACTTTCAATAATTCTCAAAATGTGCTTTCATAAAAAAGAAAAAATTTCTCCAACCACCACACTCTCTTACTGGTATTTCCTGATCGGAAAAAAAAAGGGGGAGGGGGGATGTGGTTCTTTTATCACATATCCCATATGTGGTTTATGGTGCTGAGACTTGATAACTGAGATATGATTTTATAATGAAAAATCCCCCAGGGAAGCATGTAGACGTGCTGTGGAAAGATACTGGCACTCTGTGCTTTATTTGTAGGAAGGGTATGAGCAATTTCTCCCCTTCTTTCAAACAGAAAAGAATATTAAATAATAGTCCTGGGTCTCTTGTAAAACTCCTCAAGATATGTCCAAGTGGTGGCTGAACAGTGTAGACACATTGATATGGTACTTTGCAACGCATCAGGCTAAAATTCTGAAAAGATACCTGATCGCCGATGATACCACTGTCTCTTTCAACTAAATCTGTAGCCTTTTGAATTTGAAGTGAGTGCTATAGCTAGGGAAATTCAGCAAGATGCTAATAGTAAAGGGGGCTGTTGATGGTATGCTCCATACTGGAAAGCTGTCTTGTTATTGAATGCAAATGTGACTTAGATATGGAAATTATAGTCAAGATTTCATCAGTAAGTCTTTAATATATCTAGAAACTATCCTAAAGCATGTAAATAAAATGTTAATTGAAAGTATGGAATAGTGTTAGCAAGCTCTTTCAAAGAAAGCTTCAATTCCAGGCACGTAACAAGGAAGCAAGTGCTCTGATCTAGTCAAACAGAACCTCCCATGGTAAAAACCTGTAATTGTTTTAAAGTTCTCTAAAAACCTACATCTCTGTTCTCATCTCATCCCACACACTGTGATATTCCTTATGTTCCTCACTCTCCTCTCTCAGAGCTGACTTTCTTTGTAGCCTTCTCCCACTCCCAGCGTGCTGCCTTCTCTCACCTCCTACACACGGAGCTGCCTCCTGCTGCCCATACAACAAGCACTTTTCTACACATCCCAGCCCTTTCTTTTCCTTGAACTCGTCTGTGCCAAATTCCCCATGAAACCATCAGGATGTCTTGCCCTGCATCAAAATCCAGAGGGTGAACTTTGTTTCCAAACTCAGGGAAGCTCAGTAGTAAGCCAAGCAGTGAATTCAGATCTTCTGAGAGCTATGATCAGATGGAGCAGATGACTGATCTTTGTATTTAAAAATAAAACCAAACCTATTTTAAAGAATAAAGAGAGAGTGGTTGAGCTAGACTATATTCCTTGTGCTTATGGAAATGCTTTTGCAAGTGACAGGGCAGTTCTTCAGCAGCATTGACTTCAGTGGTTCAGTTTCAGCAAACCCAGGTCCAATTCATCAACAAAAACTTGAAATTAGTCCTAAGAGGCAGAAGTGTGGGAACATAGAAGCAGCAGCATCTCTTCCTGCAGGTCTGGTTTGGATTGTCACTCCTTGCTTACTCATTAAACATAGGGATTTTGGAGGTGTTTGCTAACCTACCTTCCTATCTGCAGATGGTCTGCAACAGTGACAGCAGCTGTTCCAAAAGTAAGCATGAAGGGAGGTATTATTGCTTCTTAGCTATGTTTACAAATTTGCAATAAGACTACTATTTAAAGTATGTTCTTCTGTGACTGCATGCAATATGTTATCATCTAAATGTTGCTGGATTGCTGGAGGTCATCAGAAGGATGTGGCACAGGGATTTTTCTCTGCTTTGAAGTGGTTTCTTTCTTCCAGAGCTTGTGTGGATGCCGTAGATTTGGGCAGAGGTTGCATGGATTAATACTATAACCTGTGACTTGCATTCCCATGATCAGGGTGAAACGAGAAGCAGGCATGTGATAGTGTTCAGCTGGCAGGAGTTTACTAAGGCTGGGGAAGTGCTTGAGTTCAGGAAAGGCATAGTTTTATGGTGAAAAGCAAAAAATAAGTAGAAATAAAGCACGTTTAATTTTTGCATGTTGAATATACTTTTGATGGCAGAGGAAAAGTGCCAACTAGGAATGCAGGAATTATTTTTATTGTCTTTTTTCACAAATCACTGTATCCATAGGCTGAAGGAACCTAGCTGTGTGCTATGTCTCAGAGAGGTTGTTAGAGGGCCAGGATGTTCTTGTGTGCCTCCTGACCATCCCTTCAACTGGCAGCAACTTTTGGGTATGACCAAAGTGGATAACCCATGCAGGTGGGACCCAGATCTTGAAGCTGTCAGGATCATATCAGCCCAAACTGTGCAGGAGAGGTGAAATGGTCCTGTCTATGCTCTTCTAGTAGAAGTTTCTCTGTTTCAGTGTATACTTTTAGTTATGCCTTACAGAAAATAGTTGCCATTGAAGATGTTTTGTTTTTTTTCTTTGCAGAGCATCCGTGAATGGAGGTTTCTGACTATGTATGTCTATGGGAGGTGTAACAGGGGAAAAAAAAAAAAAAAAGGTTGGGAAATGCATCTAAGAAAAAATTCAAATAGAAATCTAAACTTTTTAGTAGGAAAGTGAAAATCCAAACTGCCTCTGCCTCATTTCCGTTTGAGACATGTTGAGTTTCCATGTGGTTCCCCACTTGCATGACTCATTGCTGGTGTTTGTGTTATTCCTATTTGGCTTTGGAAAGGTTCCCCACCCTCTCAGGTGAAGGGATTCATCCCACAGCCCTTTACAGATCCATATTGGAGTGAGATGAATCATTCCTGCCTGTTTTCACTGCTGACTTGAAGGGCACCTACGCAACAGGTTCCCATGGAAAAGTCCATGTTGGAGACAGGTAAAGTTACAGGGGAAAAACTTCACTGTTGTCTTTGCCATCATTTCGATGAGACTGGGGTTACGATTCTCATTTTGTTGAAATAACACATGGAGGGGGGGAACAGGAGTGATGTACATGTCCCACTGTGTGATACCATTTGGCAAACCACACCAGTTAGGCTGATGGATTAAAGACTATAGTAAAGTGAGAATGTGTTGTGTGGTTTTGAACATTAGATGTTAATTAATACATTTGAGCTAGAAAAATATACTTTATCTTTCTAGGAGTGACTGTCATTTCTTGATATTGCTTGCATGTTGGGAAGCAGAACTAGAAAAATGCTCTTAAAAATTGCACCTTGCTGAACCGATTTAATTAGAGATCAGTAAAATCTCAATGGGAGAAAAAGAGCTGATGCAGATGTTTTGAGTTCGTTTAAACTCTGTATGAACAGAGAAAGTTCTTAATGTAGGGCTGAAGGTTATACTTGGTTTCACTCAAAGGGAAAGGTGAGTGTACTGTGGTTGTTACCTGGTAGGGGAGGTAGAAGAAAATATCATCATTCTCTGAAAAGCCAAAAAAGCCAGTATTTGCAAGGCTGTTTGTGCATGTATTGTAGCTTACAACAGCTCAGTGTAAGATTTCCTGTGTTCCAGTCTACTGTCATCCCCCAACCTTTGAATACACCTGTGTAATCAAATCAGAAAGTAAAGACCTATCATTTACTTCTCTTAATACCCTTGGACAGATTGCTGTCTCATTAGAAAGACTCAGCAAAGTAATTCAAGAACTGTAAGGCGCTAATAAGGTGCTGTCTTTAAAAATGGATTGGCTGAGTGGAAAGTCTGGCAAATCCCCAGAACAAATATCTGGCCACAGGCTGGAATTATTTCTGTGCTAATCTGCTTGGTGTGTTCAGAGGATCTCCTTGCATCCTGTGGAGCGGGAGGTTTGGAGGCTGCGGACCCATGAAGAGCTTCCATCTGTGGATCCACCTTGATGCAATGGTGTCGGGTGGGTGACTGACGATTTTGCCATTTTCTGCAGCTAAAGTCCATGGATCAGGGAATAGTC
This sequence comes from Pampusana beccarii, assembly GCA_013399365.1. Lineage (NCBI taxonomy): Eukaryota > Metazoa > Chordata > Aves > Columbiformes > Columbidae > Pampusana > Pampusana beccarii. Next base: position 87,444 of record VWYH01003069.1, read on the forward strand.
TATGAAAAGAGGCATATTCTGAATATGCCCAGCCCTAAACTGTATTTGCATTTCACTAGGGTGATGTATAGGCTTTATGTAGTCCTGTTTGCTGCGCTGAAGTGAGCTGTCAGAGCTTATCACTGTAAATTTAGTTTTTCTATGCATCCTTGGGAGAGGAAGCTTTGGATTTTAGAAAAGAACTGGCAAAGAGAGAGCTGACAAAATCAGAAACTGCACACTTCACTGAAAAGTGACTGGGCACAGCTCTTTGAAACATGGGGTTTGCAGAATTGATCTGGAAGAGATGCAAATTCCATCCAGACTAAATTAGACTGAGATTTAAAATGCAAGCCGCATGGACACCAGCTAATATACCAGCCAAATGCACTCCATTATTAAGTTAAGAGACTATCAGCTGACCTCCACGAAATATAATAGCGTAATGTCAATAATGAGTCTTTTTATAGGAAGGTGTTGAGGAAATGCAAGCAGAGTTTGTGATATGGTACCACACTTCCAGCCTGGCTCGTTTCTCGTTTCACAAAGCATTATGTGATGGATCCATCTGTTCCCGGGAGATGGGAATGTGTTGATGCCATTTTCATGGGACACTTTGTTTCTCGTTTGAAGCTTTCTGAGTTCACTGGAAGTTGCCTGAGACTTGATATTCATTGCCTGTGGGTAATTATTGCCAAGACAGTCAGCATAGCTAGCAGAGATTGTCTTCACAAGCTGGGTGGGGCCTTTACTTAACTTGATCAAGGCTCATTAAAGCTTCAAATCTCTGAATGCACATTCAAAATTGAGTGACAGGAGCTTCTGGGAAAGTTTTCTTGAAAAGCCTGGCATAACTGAGTAATTATAATATAGAAGTACTTCATATGCAACTTGATTGTCACAGCCTGTGTCAAGAGAACTCATGATTTTGGAAGGATAAGACCATATGTTTCAATGAGATTTTTCAGAATGTGGGATACTTGTTTTGCAAGTTATTTTTTTCCTCTTCATAAAACACAAAGTGTTACGAACTGAGATTAAAAAATCCCCCACACTTAATTAAACTGATTCTCCAAGAAGAGGGCTTAAACTTGTTGGATAAGTGTGTTCTCATAGCTGCGGTTTCTGATTTACTTCTGGGCGTAGCTGAAATAAAATTTTGCAAGGATAGTTGGAAGGACACGGTTTTTCCTAAATCTAAATATAAGAATGTGTAAGAATTTTTTTTTTTTTAAATTGTTTTTCCATTTATACAGTCTAATGCACTAGTTATGGACCTCTTCGCGTAAGATGAAAATCACCTTGCTGGTTGTAATTGGCTCCTGAAACAAAGTATGGCCAAGAGAGTCCACCAAATGTCCGGACCGATTTGTATGTAGTATCTGGAAATGTTATATACTGTGGTTTACATCAACATCGAATATAAATGTAGGTGACATAATTGTCTTCCATTTTAAGCTGTATCTAAATCACCTGTACTGTCCTGAAAACTTTTTGCATCTTGAATGTAATGTGAAAAGGTAACTTAGGCAACACCAGTGTTTAAAAGTCAGAACTGAACTTGAGCTGACATTTCTAGGGACATTAAGAATTATTCAGAATTCTGCTCCAACAGGAAGGAATAATATCAACTAACAAGATCTCAGTCTGCTTTTGGACAACTTGAATATACACTGTGGTTTTATTTTTAGAATTCGGATTTTATTTTCATTAGCAATAGTATTCCAGTAATGGGGTAGTGAAAATCAACTAGAGTCAGGCTGGTGGGTTGGGATATTTTTATTCCCAATAAGGGACAAGCACACAGGGAGATGTCATTATTGCCCCAAGAGATTATAATATCCGTAGTCACAAGCACAACTTTATCAACTAATTAAGGATATCCCTCTAAGATTTACTAATAGATTTTTTTTCTGCATTTCATATTGAAGAAAAGTGCCATACAACAACCAGTCTTCACTTGCCTTGCTTATGTTGTTGTGAGAAAACGGGATAAAATCACCTAAATATTTTCTTGACCTAGCTGGGAAATGGACACGTCATCTTAGCTCTACATGCTCGAGCTCTCCACTTTATTGTTAGCTTCCTTTAAATGAGGATAGCATTACATAGAGTCTTCCTGTAAATTTACCCGCTTCAAACACTCAGAACTTTCTAAATGTTTTATGTGTGCTTAATTTTACCTGCTTTCTTAACATTTCAAATTTTGGATAATGTGTCATCACTAGGTTCCTAGTGGATACTTACTGACAAAGGGATAAATACCTCCACTGGAAAGGATCTTTGCAGATTTGGCATTTGTTAGGCTTGTAACATTTGCTGATCCGTGTTTCCCATGGAGTATTGACTGAGATATTAGATGAATCCTAAACAAAATGTTCTTGGTACCAACTCTGCAGGTGTACTCGTCTGGGCTGGCCATTCAATGCTTTCTTTACAGCCACTAGAGAAAAGTAGGTACTTTTCCTAAAATCTTTTCCCAAGGTAGCTATTTAAAATAGGCTGTATGGGTTGCTTCCTACTCAATGGGGAAAAACAGGCATTACTACACAGGGAATCCGAGCTGGTGGTTCAGGTGTGGACACCTTCTCTGAAGAGGTCTAAAGTCGTGTGAAACGGTTTATACCAACTTCTCCTGTGACTCTTTATGGAGAAGAAAAAAAAAAATCCTTCCGTAAATCCTTTCCATTGTGCCGTCTCACAGAATAACTTCTAATGGACTGCCAGATACAAAAAAAAATCAACCTTTTTTTATGATCTGTCAAGTTAATTATTTTTCTGTTCCAAATCCCAGTGATTTGGTTGCCTGAGTTTTGGCTGGACAACTTGCAACGTCTGCAGCAAACCATCTTGTCTGTAAAGGCTTCACTGACTGGTGTTAAGAATAAACTAATTCTGTGGAGTATAGCCTCCATCAAGCAGTTCTCTGGTAAATGCTAATGAGTAAGTAGCAAGAGGTGTTCCAGAAGTGATGTGAGCTGCCTCAGCTTAACGAAATACTCACCATTTTCCTAGTTTTAGCTTGTCCCAGTCCTCATTTCCTAATCTAGGCAAACCACAAGAGAACTGTTTAGCTAATGAATGATTGAAAAGTATGAACACCAAATTCAATAAGTCAAGAAGAAAACAAACATAAAACCCCACAGAGATAACAAAATGTATGCTTAAATGCATCATTCAATTACTCTGCTCACTCTTTGCTTCCCATTACACTCTCCTTTGTCAGTACACAGTGTATCTAAATGGCAATCTCTTTGTGACAAGAAACTTTTCTTCATGCCTTTATCTGCTGGTGCAGAACACTGTTGGTACTTTGCAAATATCAAACAATAAAAAGAATTGATTTCAAGCAACATATGAATTGCATGATGGTTAGTGAAGCTTCTCAGAATTATCCTTACCCAGTGCTAAGTTAGCCACCAAAGTTTCCAGATTTGGACTGCACTTGTAGGGCAGTTTCAAGTCAACTACCATTAGATGATTTTATTTCCTTAAGTCACTAAATGTCACACAAGCCACAAAAGGATTGTGATCGATACAACATCATTCTTTGGTTTTTCTTTCAAGAAAAGTCAGCTAGGAATCAAATTACCATTTCCTGCTTAAAATTTTTTGTCCCTGAGGATGAGAGTTGTATCAGGTGCCCTACTCAGGCTTTTCTTCCTTGAATGTTCCTGGAAAGTTGGCTGCTTGGAGGCCACACATATTGTAGAACAGATAAGTTCCCTTGCCTCAAAGAGCGGAGCCAACTGCTTTGTCTTGCACCATTCTTAGCAGGTCTTTTAAACTGATTGTAATGTGAATAAGTCAAAGGCAAAGCTAGTGTTTGTATTATTCGGCTGCATTTGTAGTAATGCTTCTTGCCATCTCAAAATCCTCATTTTCAGTGTGCTAGTATCTGAAAATGATTGTATGGTTCTCCAGAGATTTGCTTGGATATTGCAAGCAGATGTTAGAAAAAACCTGAACATGGATAGAGGTATTGATGAGTCCCATCATAAAAAGATAAAATAAAAATGTCATTACCTTTGCATTGCTGTGTAGCTTAAGATGATGAAATGCAGCAGTTATTGTGGAAGAAATGGTCTTTTTGCATCCTCCAGCTATAATCTACTGAACATGATTAACACTGAGAGTCTTTACTAATTAGCTTTTATGGTCAAATGCTTTTCATGAAGTTGATTTCAGAGAAATCAAAATTAAACTCCTTATAGCTCCGAAAGGTAGAATTATGGAATATGAAAGCATAGGTAATCTTTACAAGCTAGAGGAAAATGATTGTTGAGCAACAAAAGCTACATAAAAAGACCCAATAATATCTCAGATATTGCAATATAGTGTGTATGGGTAAGTGATGATGCTGGGATTTTATAAATACAGTCTAAGTAGATTGGGGAATATATAAGGCTATCTTTTGTCTGATAGTGTGTATTAATGAAACTTCATGTATTGATGCTGTGAATGCATGTTGTATATAATTGATCTGAGCAGGATGCAAAACTTCACTCATCCTTGTAAAATTAAAAAAATACAAGAATAGGATGTGGTCTACTGAATTTATCCCATCAGAAGTACTGCTGCAAATCAAAATGAGTAATTTCCCCTTCTGCTATTTTGGTCCTCAATTTCTCTTTGTGTTACTTTGATACTTTGCCGTACCTTCAAAATAAAACACTATTTTGACTGACTTGAGTTGACTGCTGTGTTGCACTGCATCTTCTATTTGTAAGTGTAATGACAAAAGAGCTTTTAAAAGATACTTACTTTCTTTTCAGGTCAATCTGCCTTCGTTTACCTATGTGTTTGTGCAGATAAGCTTTACTAAACTGTGGCCCAGTAAACATCATCTCTTTGGTAAGCCTGTAGCAATTACATTTCACAGAAGGAAGGGAAAGCACTGGATTTAGTACAGTTTTCAAAACAACTGAGTTTTATAGCAAAAAAAGGTTTCAGCGTTTAGGGGCCCATATCCCAGTCACTACCAATAAATTTCTAGGTCCCAGAAGATTTAGCAACCCAAGTGCTTTTGAAAAAAATCTATCTCTTGCTCACTGAATCTCATAGATGAATCACAAGCATTTAATTCTTTTACAGAATAAAGGTGAGATCTTACCTTTCTTAGGGGCTACATTCTGGAATCAAGATCTTTGTAGTGGACAGTAGAGACAAAAACATAGAACTTCAAAAGATGTCATAATTAGTTTCATGAAATTTGCCCCATTTGTCTGTCATTGATCCCTTTGACAGGTGGTAACTTTAGGTCAAAGAGATCCTTGAACACTTTTTAAGCATTAGAGACATACAGAAAAGAAGTCCTCACAGATAAGCTTCTAATTCATGGTGGTTTCATAGGAAGGCTTTATTCTTCTAGTTGTATTGTGGAGCCCTGCAACAGACATTTTTGCAGTTGTGATATGGTTTACATATTTGAGATTCCCCAAGCACTCCTTTCTTTGGTCCCTTTGTTAATGTTTGCTTAATTAAATAACAGAGTGAAGTTGAGGATGATTCTGCCCTAGGCTAGATTACTCCAGCTCTGAGAGCCTGCAAAAATTCAGTGTTCTTCTGAAGTAGCACAGGATGACCACGAGATCCTTTCCTTTGAATTTTGTTCTCTTGTGTCAGGGCTTTTGGGGTTTTTCTTGGTTTTTGCTGTTTTTTTTTTAATATGGTTTGGGGTTTTAGGGGTGCCAGATGAGGAGTTGTACCTAGTCATACAAATTCCCAGTATCATTGTTAAAAAATAAACGTGTATATAATGGTAGAATCTTACCCATTCAGAGAAACATCAGCGTGGAGGCATTGGAGGGAATTAGGTGTATATAGACAATTCATGTTTTCAAAGTGTCTTACAAACTCAATTTCAAACCAGGTGGATTGTCTCTCAGGACAAGGCAATCTCCACAGCCTGCTGCGATTGTGGCTTGTTTTTTTGACATTGCCAATGTAGGCCAAATAAATGTAAAACACGTCTTGATTTTGAGATACACCCTCTATCCTATAGATACGCTGATGACTGCCTTTTCTATTCAAAACAGCAATCCAGTAATAAACACATCTTCTACTACACCAGATTAAAGGATGCGAAATCTTAGAAATGTAACAAGAGTTTAAATTATAAAGTGGCCCAGATGCTCTCCATTAATAAAAGAAAAAAAAAAAACAAAAAAAACCACTATTTCAAATGTTGGGAAAAGTTTCTTTAGTGATTGTAAAATATATTCCATTGCTCAAGAAACTTAACACAAGAAAAGGATCTGGCCCCATTATATCATTAAGAGAATCCACTTCTTATTTACAATTTAGGATTATTTTTTACTGAGGCTTAAATTCTGTAAACCCCTGTTGTGTGGCAGAGACTGTGACATTCTGTTACAGGTTAATTTCTTTCCTTGCAAATTAGAAAATAGTGTGACTTGCAAAACAGGGGAAGAGAAAGGGGAAATACGCCAGCAGCTCTGCTTAGACTTCTTTGCCTTTTGGCTTCTTCTTTCATTTTCTAGTCTGCTGCACTTCTTCTTTCAGTGATTTGGATGCTGGATGCCAATTTAAATTTCCAGTGCATTTAGCATCCTACAACACCAGGGGTTTGAAAAGAGAATTAAGAATGTACACGTCATCAAAAAAAGAAAAAAAAAAAAAATTTTTCTCCACAGTCGTTTTTATCTTTTTAGCTCTTGTGATTACAGCGATAACAGAATCCAGTAAACTAGAGCCACAAAAAGCCGGTAGCATGTTTATTTTGCAAAGGTGTGTTTATAAGGGGAGCTAGACGGGGCTCGCTTGTCGCTCACAATCTGTAGAGGGTTCTTTCACAGATCAACAGACTATAAGATTACTTTCCTGGATATGAGCCACTGATGGACCCATACAGGCTAGTAAGAGTCATGTAAGAGTCTTTTATCCTGTCTCAGCAGGGACATCTTCCCCATGGGCTTCACAAGAGTGTGTTTTCCTAGCAGTGGATTTAACGGGGGGGAGAGAGGGGATGGAAAGAAGATTAATGTTTCTGCCAGTTCCCCACAAGTTCACAGAAATACTGGCTAGAGCAGGAGTGGCCTGACTCAGTCATGCTCCAGCCTTTTCTGTGTACTTAGACTGGCATGTTTTTAATCAAATGTGAAATATAGCTTTAGCAGGTCGAATGGATTAGCCTTCCTTGTAAGTAACTCTGTCTGCTTTAGTCAAGAGTGCAACATTTTTTTTTCTTTTTTCTTTTTTTTTTTAATGTTTCACACTAAAGGTTGTCGACTTTAACTTCATCTGTTTAATGGGTCTTTGGAGTTTTGAGTGTTAAAGGTGGGAACTATTTAATAACCATATCCACTTGAGCTTCAAAGTACATGCAGTGAAGAGAGCAAGGTAAGAAACTACTCAGTCTGTTTGTCGTGTCAGCCTGGAAATACTTTAGAAAAACAGGGGGTGATCTGTTCCTTTTTTTTAATACCATATCAAGATTACAGCACTTGTAAATATTTAAGTTCTCCTTGCTTTGGGCTTTCAAATCTGCGTATGTTTAGCAAGTTAATATTCTCGTATTGAAAAGCTGGAAAATCTGTTCATGACAATGTACATAACTGATTTCCTTCCTCTAACACTGGTTGTTATTTATATCAGCATCTCATCAGCCTCCTCTTCTTATACAGCGTTGAAGTTATCAAAGAACTGGAGGGATTTTCAGCTACCTTATTTCTGGGCCTCTGAATCAGCTAAGCCTCTAATAAAGTTAGGCTGTTCATATCAAACTATCCCTTATCAGTAATGCACTTTGAAAGCTGTTCTATCTGGTTAAATCCAAGTGAAATAATAGACCTCGTACCTGTCACATCCTCGGGCTGCTGTAAAGTGTTGCTGCTCCACTAAAATAAATAGTTTCAGTGATTTCTGTGTGCCAAGAAACTGATGTAAAAATTAGAAATATTTTAAAATACTATTTGATTTTCAGAATAAATAAAAAGATATTTTTATATATTAATGGCTGCCATATTTCAGTGCTAGATACGCTGTGAAACTGCTCTCGATTTTTGTTGTAAGACAGAATTTGAAATTTTATTTTTTCTTTTAAGTACTATTTGTAATTACCTTTTACATTTCTGACCTGTGTTTTAATGTGTTGTTTAGACAAGTTTCTAGGAGCTCGTTCCTTTTACTAAGTACAGTTATAAAAAAGTAAGGTTTAAATAAAAACAAACAAAACCAAACCTCAAAACTTCTAAAGCTGTCTTTGTAGGAATTAATGGAATTAGAAGAGCAAGGAAAGACAGCAAAATAAAAGTATATCCAAAGATTCATGGGCTGAACCAAGTCTCTGCAATAGTCTTAAGACAAGTTTAATGATGTTTGCATTGAAGTAGATAGGAAATGTTAACATTTTGTTTAGTAGAAACCAACACTGACTCCTCTGAAGACCCTGTCTTAGATGACTAGCTTCTCATCATTGCTGTCATGTTGAAATTCCTCCTTCTATTCTGCAAGGGTCAGCAATGTAAGTGCAGACAGCAAGAAGTTCAGTAGTCAAGATGTTCTGCAAAATTTCAGGCAATGGAGAACAGGATAACACGATAGCTTGACCATATGCAGTTGGATTAAAACTGTAAGACATAGCAGTTTGATTTCTGTGAGGAGTCATTGCAGTGTGACAAAATTCATTACTTACCATAATAGATTTGTATATTTTCGTAAAAAAAAATAGTGTAGCCCAGTAGCATTGCAAAAGAAGTTGGAACCACATCTTCTTGTTCATATTCCCGATACCTTGCATGTTCCGATCTCGTATCTTTTCTGTTCCTCTGCCTGTCTGTCCATTAAGTAGGAATAAAACTCAAAGGGTGCCTGGTCTCTTCTGCACTCTTTTTTTCTTCTTTTAATTTGAATGTTGGTTCAAGGCCATGTTTCAGCAAATCATGTCAGCGTTTAAGTCTCACTGACTTTAGAGATGAGCGCGGTGTTTTGACAAACCGAGCCCTCTGAAGTTATGTGAAAATAGTACATCCTCAGTATAATTAATATATCTTGTTTTATCTGATTAGTGGTGGGTTATGCTTTTTTTTTTTTTTTCTTTTTAAAATAAGTGCTTTCATTTATCACCATCCAGGGACCTATTTGGATAGTCAGTGGACAAAAAACAAGGCATGAATCTGTTGGAAAAATCATTTGGCTCATGTAGTCCTTTCTAAATATAACTCCCTGATCAAAGCACAGTGTGTCTTTTGTAAGTCCTATCCAAAACAGATATTAGATGGAGAATATACTGAAGCCTTCAGATTTTTGACGGTGCCTTTTCAAAGGCATGCCATCCTGAATGTAGCATCATGTGATGCTGTTTGAACTAAGCAAACATTTTGCCTTCAACTTCTTTTTCTTGCATTCATGCCACTCTACAGAGATAATTGTATATACAGCTTTAAAAAAAACAGACAAAAAAGCATCTTCAATTAAAATGTTGGGGATTTTTGAAGGCTTCTGGAGAAAAGCGATTGCAGTGTTATGTCTTAGAAGTAATTTTTTTATTCATAGCAACTTGTGGACATAAATAAGCATAAATTGTTTCAGGGTTTTGTAGTACATTCATAAACATAAGAGTCCTTGCAGCTGAAATGGTATCCTTCTGAAATGACAGTTAATAAAAGCTATTTTTGATTTAGTATCTAACCAGTTTACATTCTAACAGTGTCTTTCAGGTAACTCTTACTGTTTTGGGGATAGATGCAGGTGTAGGCATAAGAATAATGTGACTAAACCCTGGTGAATCTTTACCAATTATTAACTGAGCACTGAAATTCATTGTATTGCTTTTCCAATGCTGTGGTTTTCTAAAACAAAATTGTTAGCTGTTCCGAGGGTGTAATCACAGGACAGAGGGATGTGCAGAGACATGAGGTTTTCCTACTAGTACTTCTCATAAGAGAGGCCAGGGAGAAAAAGTTGTTGTTCCTGTAAAACTGCCACAAACATTGGTAATTAATACACTTTTTCCAAGTGATGTAGGGGAAGTTATAAACATAGAATTAATTATTGAAATCTCTTTCTTCAAAACACTGTTTCTAAGGTGCTTTGCATGATTATGATATGAACCTGCCCTACAAACAAGTCACAGATCTAAGATCAGATTCAGACAACAGTCATGTACTTTATCAGAGTTTGAAGATGAATGTGTGCACAGATCTGGTAAAATTAGGGAGCCTGGTTCTGAGAGATGCTGTCAAGATCAAAGCCTGGGGAGTACAACATAGTGAGTGAAGTCAACACACATCAGGGGAAAGACTTCTCTAAGTCAGTCACAATACATGGGACTGCTCCCTCGCTTGCGAGTTTTTAGTGTATTAAGTTTTTTGATTTTGCAAGTTTTAGGAACTTCATTGTGTCATTTTCATCAGAATCCAAGGAGAGATGTAGTAAACAAATCCAGCTGTGATTATGCTGGAATTGCGCTCTCTTGGTGCTGGATTTACTCCTAAACTACCTGCAATAACCTGCAGTAGCTGCAAAAAAAAACCGCAGCTCACTACAAAATAGCTATTTAATTGGGGTTCATGCTTCAGGGAACTATTTTGAGAGTTACAGCAAAAATCAGACCTTGCAATAGAGAAGGGTTTGTAACAGACCAAAGACCAAATTGTTATTTCTAATGCTGGTTTTATTCTTAGCCCTGCATAGTGATGCTTCTCATGTCTGGAGCACAGATAAAAATGAGATATTGATGACTTTCAGACTCCAAAACCCTTTTGCTTGTCTAGAATGCAATTATATAAGTGGCAGTAAGTGATGCCTGAATGAGATTAATACAAGCTGCCTTGCTTCTCATTGCTACAGGTAGGAATGAGAAGATCTAGGGAATGACTATTGAAAGTATTAAGCAATTAAGGTTGGTAGTGAAAAAGGGAGACTGACTGTGGTTTGTTTTCTTTTTTTCTTTAACTGCATGAAAATCTGAAGTAATGAGTAACTGCATTATATAAACCATCAGGTGTGATGATGCATTACATATATTATTCTTTTTCCATTTAAGAATAGCTTCAAAAGATCTAATGCACCTTCTCAATCTGATTTTAAGCAGTCAGAGAATATTTGACCATACATCTCTCTTTTTACAGCCTAAACGTTTATATCAATCTAAATTAGCAAGATTAAAAAGGGGTTTTGCAAATTGAAAGCAATTTAGTCTGCCAAATACTAATAGTGTAAAGAAAGAAGCTCAGCCTCCACTGATAGTCAGGTTTTGTCCTAAGTTTTGGGGCAGAATCTGTTCTCAGTTTTACACCTCTATAAGATGACAGTGATTTCATTAGTGCCTTTATACTTAATCTGTGTAATTCAAGTTAAGAATTGAGACCCTTGAGGTTGAAAAACACAATGTCAAATTGCAATAACTGTGAAGTCAATCACTCTATAATTTCCCTTAGGTTTCATGTATAGTGAAATCTCTGGATACCTGAGTAAACTTTGAATAACTGGGGAAACCTAAATTCAGGGGGTTGTGTTGAGGAACTGAGCTTTCAGGAAGGCAGATGTTTACTTGGTTGCTTTTGTTTTGTTTTTTGTCTTTTTTTTTTTTCAGATAAGGTGAAAAGATCACATTGATTACATTGGTGTAATTGATGTGTGGCAGCCCATTTACTACAAAATAAAACACATCAGAAGAAAAAGACTAGCTCCTTTCCTTGAAAGTATAATATTAAAATCTGTTGAACTTAAATAAATCCATTGAATTTCATTGCAGAAGAATCACTTGCTTGAAAAGTTACCTGAACTGACACTAACTGTGTGCTGGGAAATGAAGCAACTGAACTAAATTCTGATCTCATTTATACTGATATAATTAGGGAAGATTGTAGACCCTTTGGTCTTTGAGGTGATCCTTGTGCATGAGTAGGGCCAATGGAGGCTACAATAATAAATCTAATATATCTAAGAAAATCACTGATACTGGTGTAAAGCTGCTTTATGGGTAAGAGTAAAGCTGATCAACGCATAAAACATCCACAACACATTTTTCTCAGGAGATTGTTCGCATAATAGGCATGCAAGAGTGGGAATGAGAAGGATGATTATCTTTTACATTAAAGCCTTTTTTATGTCTCTCTGGAATATAAAGCAGCTGTAGGAAAGAATTTACACCAATATTCAGTCCCCTGCATACATCTGCAACATAGAGGAGATATGTGTGTGAGTGGGAACAAGGCTCATGTGTAACATTAATATATCTCAGTGCTGAAACACTCATAGGAAAGCTTGTGCCCAGGATTTCGCCCATGCAACCCCCAAATTGCACTGCTGTCATTGCTAGGAGTGAGTTTATTCAAGGCAAAGTGAAATATAATCCAGTAACCTTGTCCCTACTGCAGACAGGGGAGGGAAGATGGCCTCTCTTTCTTCACAGTATCACGGAATGATAGGGATTGGAAGGGACCTCAAAGCTCATCCAGTCCAATTCCCCTGCCGGAGCAGGAGCATCCAGATGAGGTTACACAGGAAGGTGTCCAGGTGGGTTTGAATGTCTGCAGAGAAGGAGACTCCACAACCTCCCTGGGCAGCCTGGGCCAGGCTCTGTCACCCTCACTGAGAAGTTGTTTCTTCTCAAATTTAAGTGGAACCTCTTGTGTTCCAGCTTGATTCCATTACCCCTTGTCCTATCATTGGTTGCCACTGAGAAGAGCCTGGCTTCATCCTCGTGACACTCCCACTTTATATATTTATAAACACTAATAAGATCACCCCTTAGTCTCCTCTTCTCCAAACTAAAGAG
>VWYH01003069.1:100242-139192 GCA_013399365.1 Pampusana beccarii
AGTGCTGGCTCATGGTCATCCTGCTGTCCACCAGGACCCCCAGGTCCCTTTCCCCTACACTGCTTTCTAACAGGTCATTCCCCAACCTATACTGGAACCTGGGGTTGTTCCTGCCCAGATGTAGGACCCTACACTTTCCCTTGTTGTATTTCATCAAGTTATTCCCCGCCCAACTCTCCAGCCTGTCCAGGTCTTTCTGGATGGCAGCACAGCCTTCTGGCGTGTCAGCCACTCTTCCCAGTTTAGTGTCATCAGCAAACTTGCTGATAGTACACTCAATTCCCTCATCTAAATTGTTAATGAATATATTGAATAATATTGGCCCCAGTACTGACCTCTGAGGCACTCCACTTCTTCTTGCAAGCTATTCAGCTCCACTAAGAGAAATCTGGGGTGTTGAGCTACCAGCTGCTCCTGCCACAGGTGCATCTGAGGATGCTGGGGGGGAAGGACTCGGATCGGGACAAGGCAACGTGGATCAGGCCAAATATCTGCTGGGACCACTTGTGTGTGCCATGTAGGGCAGCTGGTGTCACTGGTCCCTTTTTTCTTTTATGCCTTTGGGGGCTCTGTGGAAAATCCCATCTCTGTTGTTACAAATAAATAGATCAGGTTGTGTCTACAGCTCTTATACCCATAGCAGCATTCTGACAGCCATTTCATCCCTCACTTCTCTAGTGTGGATATAGTTGTTGTTTCTCCTTTACTAAAAGTAAAGAGAAAAAAAATATTTTAAGTTATTTTAGGTGTGGCAACTGTGCAGCACATGGTTCCCGTGAAACTCTTTTGAAATGCCCGATATTTCAGAAGTATCCACTAATTAGGGCTGCCCAATTGGGCCTGATTTTTCAGATCTTCTGAGTGATTGTTGCCTTCATTAATCTTTAACAGGAGTGGACGGTCAGGGCATCTGAAAATCTGTGAGGCAGGCGGATGAATGTTGATGAACCAGAGGGAGAGTGTGGAAAGAAAATGCTTTGTTTGATATTGCTAATTGTTTTGTTTTGGCAATTAAGTATTTTTTGAATCAAGTGATTGATTTTGTGAGAGATGAAAAGGGATTAAGTGTGACCCACTGAAACTCATTTCTAGCCCTAGCTGCTTATTATGAAATTACGTTTTGTTTCAGAATAAAACACACAGACAGATTTGGTGGTATGGAAACTATCAATTAGCTGAATATACAGAGAAGTCCCTTTCTGCAAGATGTCATCTTCTTATGTGACAATCTTCTAAATATATTCTTTTGAGAGTTTTAATTATTTGTTGATGTTTTTAAAAGTAGCGGTGGTAAGGAAAATAAATACATTGTGATAGAAAACAACCGACAATACTTGTTTACTTTTTTATTTCCCCAAATATGTCCAGAACAAATTATTTTGGCAATTTTAAAATAATATTGCTGGTTTGGTCAAGGAGAGTATGGCCCTCTGTCAATAATTATTTGATAACTGTTATCATGAAATATTGAGATTAGTGCCTTTGAGTTTAAAAAAAAAAAAAAAAAAAATAATAATAATACCATGTTTGCTTCAGTTTTTCCTCAGCTGTGGAGTAATTACTATGAAGTTAGGCGGTAGACATAGACTCAGGCAGGATAGTGTTTGTCTCACTGTAAATATCAGACACACAGATACTACATATAATGAGCTTAAGAAGACTCTGTAGTATTTTGATCATCTTCTTTCCAGATATTTTCTGCGGTAACTGCAGTAACTATCTAGTTGAAATGCAATCTGCTGGACCTTCAAAGATTTGGGAATTAATTTTCCACACGAAACCAAAACTCAATCAAAAAAATCAATCTGATCTTAGAATTGTAGAATCATTTAGGTTGGAAAAGACATTTAAGATCATCAAGTTCAAGCCCACCACTAACTCTTACAAAGTATTTATTTTAATCATAGAATCATAGAATGTCATGAGTTGGAAGGGACCCACAAGGATCAAATCCTACTCCTGTCCCTGCATATGACAACGCCAAAGTTTACACTGTATGTCTGAGTGCCTTGTCTAGTGTTTTCTTGAATAATTAAAGGAATTATGGGGCTTTCCAAATACTTAAATCACTTTATAAAACGTAGAAGAAAAAAAACAAAACAAAACCAAAACCAAACAAAACCAAAAACAAACAAACAAAAAATACGAAAACAAAACAAACAAAAAAAACCCCAATCAACCAAACAAAAACCCCTAGGGTCCCAAAGACTTTGGATCTAGTTTTAGGAACATACATGAATTTCACAGAGGGGTCAGCATGCCTGGTGTAGCCCCTTTCACAAGGATGATCCTCGGACATCCTTGGGTCCCCAGCCATGCAGCCACCAACTCCATCTTGGTGGCTTTGTAGAGGATCTGTCTTTGTAGCTGCAGCTGTCAATGCAGAGACAAGCAGCAGAAGAGCACATACAGAAGTAAGCAAAGAAAAAAGAACAGGGAAGAGAATGGGGCTCTTAACGATGCAGCTTGATTTGATGTTTTACCTGAATCTTCTCAAGTGTAAATATTTGACTGCAATTTTGGTGGGTTTTTTTATTCCCCTTCAGATAGAGTATTTGTTTACATAGCATAAAATTTCTTTCTTCCTCTCTTCTGTTCTTTTACTCCATGAGTGAAAATCTGCAGGGTTTTTTTTTTTGGCAAGGGTTTAAAGGCAATAACACCAGTGATTTGAAATCCTACTTTCACTTCAGATTGTATAAATCACACTTCTTTTACTAAGGGCTCCCACGGGAAGGGGGATTTGAGTTTTGACCCATTTTTTGCAGCCTCACCTCACTGAGAGTCCAAATGGACCTGGAAAGATTGGTTAACAAAAGCGTCAGATTTTTAACATAAACATCCAAGTTTCAAATTCCTGCTCAAGTGAGACCTTCCTTACAAAGCAGAGGGCAATTTAGGAGCTAATGTTGGAAGACTTGTGCTTGACTACTCTCTACTCCATTCATCTGAATGAATACTGGGACTATATGTACTGGGAATATTGTCATATTTTACACGAGAAGAATAGTCAGCACAAGAGTCTCATCCCACCCCCACCTCCCAAAAAAGAAAAAAACCCAAACATGGATATGTCCCTACTTCTAGGAATCACATTCATTATTTACTGTTTTATGCAGGCATCATTGCCTCCAGCATGTGCATGTGGTACGATTGTTCAAGTTCAGGAGAGTTTAACTTCTTTTTGGAAGTTTTTTTAGAAAAATAAAAGACAGTCTACCATAGATCTCTATTTATGTTGTTTGTTTGGAGGGTGGAAACAAACAACTAAACATATGTTGTTTCAGATGTGTAGATGCAGAGACATTTGGTTATAAAGTTTATCTGATGCTATATGAAGGTTGCTTTTAAATGCCATAAAAGAAAAAAAAATATTAGCCTTAAAAATCCATAAACAAGAACACGTGCTGACATTCGGCAGGTTCACACCCCATTTCTGGGATCCTGCACAACAAAATAGTCACAAAGGAAATTTAACACTGTAGTATCTCTGGCATTAAAAAAATCTCCCTCTTTCGAGTGACTTTGCTGAAGTACCTAGTTGTAAGATTTAGAAGTAGCTTAATTTAAGCGTATTGAAACCTGATGATTGAGTGAAACAGCTTTTCCTAACGAGTACCTTGCTCCCAAGGCAGACAAGATGACTCGCAATTTTTTTTCTTAATGAAAGCGGAATAGGAAAGAATTAGGTTTCACAGGCCTGTTTCAGAAGTGCTAATGCAAGAAGCAAATCAGTAAATGAGAGTACAGATTTTTTTTTTTCTTGTGTAAAGGAAAGTTACTGAACATGTAATGACAGACAATGCCCGATTTTCACATTACTATCAATTTTCTCTGTGCACTTTATTATGAAATTATTTGACACTTAAAAACCTTAATGAAATTATCAGGTTTAAAAGACCAGCAGGGGAGAGTGTGGAAGATATCATGCTGTCATCTGCACTGTTTCCCATAAGAGTTTCAATCTTATTTATTTTGATTTATGAGTTAGGAAAGGTCTTTTCTAGAATGACCTGCAGAAACACCTTGCAATTAGTTGTTCACATTCATGGCATCTCCAGGACAGAAGGTACCAATAGGTTAATGATTTTTCTATCTTAAATTGGTCATACTGCTTGACTTATGGGACAATAGATGAATCAAGACTATAATATTCTTTTAAATCACAGAAGACTGGCAAATTCCACTTATTTGAATGGAGAGGGAATGGATATGTATTGGAGAGTGTAGAAGAGCAATTGAAATAAATGAAAATTATTTGAGGATGGAATTTCTGTCACTCAAAAGTATTTTATTGAGATTAACTGTAGATGTTTTGAATGTTATCAGAAATTTTTAACTTCTATTTGGATTTGTGTCCATAGGGTCGACGATCTACAAAACATTATTCTCCACCTATGGAGAGAGGAACCTTTGAAAACCAGGTTTCATGTCTCCTTGGTTTTTCATGTCATTTCCCTTCTGTTCAGCCATCTCAGTCTTTGGGAATGATTTAATAGCATTTGAAGAACTGAATCCAACTTCTCTAACACTGACATACTTGATACTGTGTGATCTTATATAAGTGCTGTCTGGAAAGTATAATAATATGTAGCTAGACTGAAATATGGATAGTGTGGGTTCCCATTAGCTGAAGTACCTAAAGAATTTGTTATATTTAGAATTTTGTTCACTTATGCTTAATGGAGCTCCACTTTAAGTTAGGGAAAATTGGTTTCATTTTCTCTTCCTACCATTAATAGCTATTAGAGTTGAAAATAAGGCTTTAAACATATCATTAAAGTACACTTAAGTAACTTACAATTGACAATTAACTCAGCATGGTAATACATTATCATAACATTTTCCTTTGATACATTTGTCTCTTAAAGGATACAAGGAAAGACAAAGGATGCCTTTGGAAGACTCATATTGAAGTTACTTCTCTTTCGGTTGTTCACATTTTGTGTATTTTATCAGTGAAATGTGTTTTGTCACATATGTTCCAAAAAATTTATTTGGTGTTCGGTGGGCAGTTTTAATGGACTGTGTTGAGAGGGTGTCTGTGTTTTGTTGATCTGTTTCTGTGGGTACAGTGGTCAGGTGGGATGGATACATAAGAAAATCTGCTATGCGCTTCATGCATCTCCAAGCTTGGGAGCTTACTTTAGCAGCTGAAGGAAGATACAGGCAGAATTCAGATCCACATCCAAGCATGTTTGGCTTTCAGGTTTTATTAAAACCCTCTTCAGCAGAAGGCATGATAAGTTCTAGGAACAAACACTCTGATTACCAACATCTCAGCATAACCTACCAGGCATTTTCTTTTTCAGGACAATAGTGAAATATAGTACGGCACTTAAACAGAAAGCACTGTTTGTCCTGTCTGTTAATGGTCAGTGTGTAAGCTGCAGCTCCTCAGCGTGGTGACCAGGGACTGCCACCTCTCAAAGCTGAGTTTTGACGTTACTATGACAATAGCAACACCGATGACATCCTCCGTTCCTTGCACAGCCAATGGCCATTGACCTTATCCTGTCAAAGCATGCAAAAAGCGATGTGGGGAACACTGGCTTTGTGAAAATTGGAAATATTTACCTAGGACATTTCACCGCATTACCATATATTGAGTTTTAGAAGTGTAGCTAAAATATTGTATTGTAAGGGTTTTTTGTGGTGAAGCTAGAAACGCAACAAAGGCAACTGTAATCTGAGTGAATGTTTTTTTTCTAATGGTTTACAAGCAAATCCACCAGTGCCAGGCATGCAAAATTCTGTCAGCTCTATGCCCAAGATCTTCTCCTCTCCTGTTTTTTCGCAAATCCGCTCTCAAACATATTGGTTTGGAAATTGTACATCTTGGGGCTTTGTAGTCTGGAAGTGTGAGTAGTTTGTTTGATTTTGAACCATTTCACCACGCTTAAGTCTGCGGAACTTTAAGAAATGAAACTGTTTGCATACATCCTGCTGAAGTCAATAGTAACACAGCATTCAAGCATAGTATTTCTTAGCTCGCTATCCTCCCTTTCCTCCTCAATCATTTCTTGAAAATGCCTTCATAATAACCTTATCCAAGCTGTAAATATGAAAGTCAAATAAGCCCAAAGGAGATTTATCATCCTCTGACTCGGCACTCCTTTTATGATTAATAATGACATTGATTCCTTTAGAAATGAAACAAAAATTAATTTAAAGGTTCTGATTGGTTTTAGTATTAGGTAAACTTAACATATTGAATGAGCGTAAAACAATTATCAGTCTTATTAACAAAATTAGCTACAGCAAATTTACCAGAAGGAAACTGTTGCTATTTAGCTCCCTAATTATGTCGCTGTTCTTTGTGACCAAATGATATAATGAAAATAATTTGATCTACTGGTGCTGCATGGAGAATTTTCTAGGAGCAGCTGAATATCATAATCTGTTTTGAACTTCTGTTTTCCTACTCTTCTTCTGTTTCAGAAAGTAGAGATCAAGGGCTTCAAAGAACTTTGCAGTGAAGTGAAGTTGAACTGTGCTGGGCAGAATATGGAATTGATTCTTTACTACTATAAAATGTTAGATAACCCTTTCCTTGAGGCCAGGACCCTTTGACTTCTCCAACTGATTCATGGTGTATGAATTTCAGGCTCAGGAAAAGCATAGGGTGTCTTTTATTCTGCCTGGCACAGAAGCCAAGAACTGGAGTTTCCGTGCTGTGCTTTTGTCTACATATTTCCTTGCACGGTGCCTCAGTCCTGGCACTGAAACTTGGCAAGACAGAGCTGATAGAGCAGAGAGCAGCTGGATGCCCTCTAGCTGTGGATATTTCAACCCAGAAGGTGTGTCACCTGGCCAGGTTTGAAGGCTACCCAAGCATTGGTGATAGGCAGAATTTGGTTTTGGGTGTCAGCTTTCATCTATTTTGTGTGAGTATCGTGCGTTCATGGGTTAGCAGTGCAGTGGGGCAGAAGCAATGAGAGCTGACGAAGCTAATGAGAGAAATCATACGTGGTCTTGGAAAACTTCTTGCAAAATGCCTCTGCTGGTACTGCTGTACTTTCACCCCAGTAAGCATCTAAATGTTGGGGTCTCAGAGCATTTCCTTCCTACCAGGTCTGTCTGCTCTCCTTGACTGCATCCTGGCTTTGTCAGAATATGACCCACATCATATTCGTTCTCACTATTTTCTTCCATTTAGCATCTGTCTTCCCTGGATTGCCATCAGTGGGCAACTTGGGTTTAGGCATTTCTGAGTGCAGTACCTGTAACAGCTGCTTTAGGGAAATTTGTAAGCAGGATCTTTCCCTTTCTCCCTCCTGGTGTAGCTTTTCCAAGAGGAAGCAAGGAGATGGAGACACTTTGGTACAGTAAGAACTCTACAGCTTGTGAGTGATCTGCGTATTGTAACACTGCCCTATATCGTAACGATGAGCTTCAACATGACCAACTGTAATATCAAACTACACTGAGGAAGTGAATGGGAAACTCTGTGGAATAGAAACCCCTTGAGTACATCCTCTGGCTTCTTGCTCAATCCTTATGAAGATGCTCTGAAATACACAACTTGTTTTCTTGCCCATACTATGACTTTACATCTTTATGGTTTACGCCCCACTTTAAACACTTTCATTTGTGTTTCATTATTTAAAGCAAACCTAATATTAATGATGGGGCTGCTGTGCATTAAAGCACTGTGCTACCAATACACATCAGCGCGTAACTTTTGCTGAGGCTTTCTGCATAATTTATGTCCAAAGGAAAGGATGCTGACACAAAATTGAGGATTTAACCATGTTTACTGCTGCTTGCAATAATTAGATCATTTCATACTGGAACTACTAAGCAAGTATGGCAAAGTGGGCTTCTGAGTAACTGTTACATTTTACAATCTTCTTTTAAACTGGTCAAACATAAGGAACTTGACATGTTTGATAGCCCGCTCTTTATCTAGCATTATCAGAAAACCCAGGTGCTTTAAATAAGACACTTGGGTGCCATCAAATGGACCACTGCAAGAACTGGTAAGCAGAAATCCTCTCCAAATCACAGGATTTGCCCCATCTTCCTTAAATTGCTTGGGTTTATGGTATTTCTTGAAATAATTGGATAAGACCTGTGTTACGTTCTAAATATCACAATTTGCTGATGGTTTCAACATTTCTAAACATGACTGGAGCAGAAAAGGCTTTAAATGAGAAATCAAATCCACACGTGTGCTTATGTTAACCTCTAGTTTGGCATGCTTTAAATCCGAATGCTCTCCATTCAGCCATGCTGTAGCATTTGGTTAAAAGTGTGTACCAAGCCTGAGAAATAAATATATGATGTGTGCGGTGTCAGTGTGAGAAAGATCTAGAAGATGCAGTATAGAAAGATGATTTGAGGAAAAAAAAAAAACACTTTTCACAATGCGTATCATTTTAAGTGGAAAACAAACATTTTTTCCTACTGTGGATTATGATAGAATTTTAAGAAACATAAATTCAGTAAGAAACATAAATTCAGACTCATGCAGCCATCTAAAGAGAGTTATATGCAGCAGCACAAAAATCTTCACCATCTTGCATAGGGAGACTGTAGAAATACTTTGCTTTGAAATGCACTTTCCATTAATCACTCACTCTTGTGGCTCCTTCTCACCTTCATGTTCTGCCATCTGATGTTTGACATCTTGGTTGAAGGGGATGACTCATATTCAGAGTGGTCCCATCCATCCTTTGACAGCACTGGAGGATTTAGGTAGCATAATATGACCCTTCATTTAGTTTATATGCTGTTTTCTATCTAATTGCTTCGGTAGCTGGGGAGTGCGGAGAAGGACAATCCAGCAAAGCAAAAACCTGTCTTCACATGTTTAGAAGAGTCAGGCTGTATCAAGCTGCTACATGTAATCGAGTCAGGCTGTTTTGAGAGGACAGGTGGTTGCTAAATTCTGCTTCATGGATGAGACTTCAAAATTGTTAGACCCTACAGATCAGAGGGGAGAAAGAAGTTCCCATACATTTGAAGCATTAAGTTTGGGTGCTGCTTGCCACATTCAAGAGAGCTCTTTTGATTTCGGGATGGTCACTTGTTTCTTTCCTGAATCGGACAATGCCCGTTCTTATTTTTTGCAGCTTTTATAGCAGCTCATCTTGTTTCCCTTTAGATACCCTGAAGTGACATGTGAGGGAGGTGGACTCTTACCAGGGAATGTGGTAACTGTGGACTGTTACATGGGAATGTGTGTTGGGTTGTCCCTGAGATGACAAGAGGTGTAACCTTCCCCTAGGCACCAACATGATTCGTTTTGGATGCCTTTTCTGGAAGATATTTACTGCCAATTTCAGAAAAGTTAACCAAACCCAATCTGTGGTGTATATATATATGTTAATGAATTGCCATCTCTCACTCACATCAGCGTAAGGAGGCTGCAACAGAAGTCATTATGTGTTTTTTCAGTGGGTTTAATACAAGCTCCCCCATTTGCATCCTTTGCTTGGAAACCAGGAACTGTTTTTCTCCAGCTCCAGATTCAATTGGGCTGAGCTACATCTTTTTCCGTGGGTCGGAGTGTGCTGTGCTTCAGTCTTAACACAGAAATTCCAGTCCCTGCCGCAAAGCGATTAAATAAAACAAAATTCCCCGCATATGTTACTCCTGCACTTCGTTTCTTCAGTCATATCTACGAGTGAAATGCATTCAAATGCCAAAAATACATAGCGCTTCTGAAGCTGATTGTTATTAATATTGTCCTGTTTGGGGTTTTTTAGCTGTAAACCTTTTTGAAGTGCCTAGCGAACAGTGAGAGGAGCAGCTTTGGAGGGGGGAGACAACTTTGAAATCCACAGAGCAGAAGCTTTAATCTCCAGTTGTGACTGACATCAAACAAAAGTGCAAAAACTCTCTTTGTTCTTGAGCACAAAGGGTGTGTTTGTTGTTTGTTCAGGATAAGTGAAAGGCCCCCATGAAGTCCCACTGAAGATGTTTAATGAATCTGGCAGCCTGCAAGCTGTCTCTTCTACAGAGTAATCCTAACGACAGACCCATCACACATAATTTAACAGAGTGTGACATGACAATCTCCACTCAGGAGATACTTCGGAGGGGAAATACTTTTATTACTCAACAGCACAGGCCCCTTAGGGTTGGTGTTGTGGAGCAGAACTCATGCTGGTGGTGGTGGTCACACTTTCGTCTCTGAATTGAGAAGATTTATTCATTCAGCTATCAGTTATTAAGTTTCCTAAACACTGACTTTAAACTCATGTTTAAAACCGAGTGAATTGTATTATCTGTAGTGCAGAGGGAGCTGGGATTTTGGTAGCTTCAACTTGTAGTAGAAGTCAAAGTCAAGAATATCTAAGAAAGAAGGTCTTCTACCAAAATCAGGACAAACAAGGACATGCATATTAGAGAAGGGAGAAATTGCATCAATTAAGATTGGACCAATAATGGAAAAGACTATTTAAAAAGCAAAACAAACCACAATGAACATTTCTTAGGCATTGAGTCAGATAAGAGTTACCATATACAATTTGTCTTTTTATCAGTTCACCCTGCTTGATCATTCTTTGGATGACTAGAATAGGAATGACCATGGCATGTGAATTCAACCTCCCTTGTCCTTTCTATGGTCTAATGTTTATAGCCTTTTGTATTGCGGAAGTTGAGCTGTTTGCTGTCAGGTCTCATGTTTTCTTGTCGGGATAAGGATGTTTTGTGTGGCTGGGAGCATGTGGAGTAGCTGGTTTGTGCCTTTGGGTTTGATAATCTATTGTCCATGAATGGGGCAGAAGGGACTCAGATCATCCTCTCTACACTTGAGTGCTTGGGTGGGAGTAATATTTAAGTGTGTTGCTTTCCTCTCAGCAAAATCTGTTTTCAGCTCTACCTCATGCTGCATGTGTAAATTTGGTCAATTCACTTAACTTTTCTGTGCTGCTACATCTTCTATGAAATGGACATAATGTTGTTTACATCCTTTGGAATAAAGTATGGAGTGGACTGTGACTACTTACTGCAGCAGAGCCTGTGAAGAAGAAACCACTGTTCTCTTGGAAAATACTGGTTTGGGGGTTCTTTTTTTTCCCCAGCTTTCTCATGACATAAATCAAATTTCATCCCCACTGCTGGACATAAATGCAAAATGCATTTGTACTGTAAATGTCAGCCACTCCAGGGACTGCTGAAGAGCTAAGCACTACTTGCTGTTGCATTTGATCCTCCTGCCAATCAACAACCAGAGACCCAGCAAACCATCATATATCAGATCTAATGACTGGGATTCAGATTCAGTGCCAAAACAACGCTGATATCCTGGAACACAATACACAGCCCCTAAGAGCTTCTCTGCTCAGTGTCACTGTTTGAATTAATTCCTTGTTCTCTCTTGAATGGCAAGAATTTTGTAGGATCTCTCTAAAATAGCAGTCCCTGTTTCCCTCCCTTCTTCCCCCACCCCCTTATCAAATCAGACATGTGAAATCAAGTGCCTGTGTACTCTGCTGAGAAGCACAGGGGGATTAGGGAGTGACGGGTTTAACAAAACCAGCTCAAGGTTTTGTAAAATGCATCTTGGAGCTTGAGCTCTGAATGAGCCATAAAATTCCTCCCATGAGGTAGAAGTGAGGTTTCTGCAAGACTGGATCAGAACTTAATAGTGCTTTTTTAGGCTGTTTTTTTCTTATTTTCTAAAAGGTGCTACAAAAACGCCTGATTTTTGAAGAGGCTGCAAGACTAACAATGTAACTTAATGTGACCATTGTGTAAAAGAATCACAAATGTGTTTTACACCAGCAAAAAGAACTGATTTCTGGGCTGCACGCAAACAATTTGGGGCAATTAGCATGTAATTTAATTTGCATTAATCAGCACAAGGTCAGCAATAAATTAACTCGCATGTAGATTTTGCATATAACAGTATATGAGAAGAAAGGAGGAACTGTTTTTACAAGGTGTTAATTTGGAGTTAAGTGCATTCAGCAAGTTTTGCAGGGTTTGGCCTTGCAGAAGAAAGATGAATGATGTGGATTCGGGAACACGGAAAGCACAAAATGATGTGGCGATTTACCAAGCATTTAATGTTGCAATATGTAAATGCTTTAACAGACTTCTTGGCACTTGTAGAGAGCGGAGCACGGGTTTTGCTGGAGCATTGAACACAGAACTAGCACTGAAGGGCTGTGTCTGGATGGACGTGGATGGGGTCCCTGGCTGTTGTGCACTGACCACATGTTGCGCCAAATGATTCAAGAACACAGACAGATATCCCAGAAGCAGAGATCTCTGTGCAGCTCCACAGTGTTACCTTGCTGAGCTCTGAAGTTGGAAGAATTTAGGCAATTTTTACTCATTTTCTTGTGCACCCCTTTGTCCCTCCAGCCTTTCCCTCCCCTGCTATTTCATTTCACAAATTATCCTGGGACTCCACGAGCCTTTGGTGTTAGCGACATGGTAATTGTTGTGAGAAATCCACTGATGAAAACAGAGAAATCGTTTTTGACAAGTGATGTCTGAACATCTGGTTATGGGAAATGAGATCCCGAGGAGTTCAGTGGTGTTTGACTATGGTAAGGAGATAGAAGGTGATAGGACAAGAGGAAATGGTCTCCAGTTGTGCCAGGAGAGGTTTAGATGGGATATTAGGAAAAAAATTATTCACAGAAAGGGTTGTCAGACGTTGGAACAGGCTGTCCAGGGAAGTGGTGGAGTCACCATCCCTGGAGGGGTTTAAAAGGTGTATAGATGAGGTTCTTAGGGACATGGTTTAGTACTAGAGTTAGGTTATGGTTAGACTTGATGATCTGAGGGTCTCTTCAAACCAAAATGATTCTACGATTCTATGGTTTTTATTACTTTTTCTTTAAACAAAAAGTGCTTATGTGTTGTGGGGGGTGGAAGGTGTCTGAATATGTGTCTCTTACCCCTTTTTTTTCCAAAGGATAATCTCAAGGCACTTTGGAGCTTCCATGGATACATCTGTAGTACACATGCATCCTTGTTAACCAGGGTTAGAAAGAACTGTGAGCACCATTGAACAGCCCATTTCAAGAGAGGATGCACTTGCCAGGTCTGCACACATTGCCTAAATATTCTCCTGCAAACGGCATTTGTTGACAAAGTAAACATGGAGACCTCTCATCCAGTTATCTATGCTTAACTGAGATGCTAAGGTTGACCCTAGTTCACCTATGCTTCTTGCCTAGTCAAAAGGAGATCCACGGTGTGTTGAACTGGAACTGAATTTGAAGCCAAAGGTGGTTAGAGGTGGTTCTGCTTTTGGACTTCTTTGTTAAGCGCCCAAAGTTAAGTGACATTAATCAGGCTGAAGCATGTCTGAAGTAAACGGCAATACAAAGAGTTCAGTCACGCAAAGCGCAGTCACACTGGGACTCAGAATTAGGATCCAGTTTGTTCACAAACTTGGATCATATCACATAGCTCATTTTTGCTTGAGCCTTCGTCTCTCTGTGGCTTAGAATATGCTGACATCATCCACGAAAATATTTAAGCTGGTAGAAGAAGTCTACCTGCCATGGCAAAAAAAGCTATTTGCAAGTGGACTTTCCCTATTTCTTATGCTGCTTCCATTGCTTCAGTACAATTTTGGTATCTTGACACTCCACCTTGTCAAGATATACTTTTAAGATCATCAAGACCAACCGTTAACCTAACACTGCCAAGTCCATGACTAAACCCAGTCCTTAAGTGCTACATCTACACGTCTTTTAAACACTTCCAGGGATGGTGACTCCCCCACTTCCCTGGACAGCCTGTTCCAATGCCTGACAACCCTTTCCATGAAGAAATTTTTCCTAATATACAATCTAAACTTCCCTTGGTGCAACTGGAGACCATTTCCTCTTGTCCTATCACTTCCTACTTGGGAGAAGAGACTGACCTCCACCTTGCCACAGCCTGCTTTCAAGTAGTTGTAGAGAGTGAGAAGGTCTCCCCTCAGCCTCCTTTTCTCCAGGCTAAACAGTCCCAGTTGTTTCAGCCGCTCCCCATCAGACTTGTGCTCCAGACCCCTGACCAGCTTCATTGCTCTTCTCTGAACTTCCTCCAGCACCTCAATGTCGTCCTTCTTTTGAGGGGCCCAGAACTGAACACAGTCTTCAAGGTGCAGCCACATCAGTGCTGAGTGCAGAGTGACGAGTTCTGCTCTGGTCCTGCTGGCCACACTATTGATTATGTATGCCAGGATACTGTTGGCCGCCTTGGCCACCTGGGCACATGCTGGCTCATGTTCAGCCACTCCCAACCAACAGCCCCAGATCCTTTTCCACCAGGCAGCTTTCCAGCCACTCTTCCCCAAGCCTGTAGCACTGCCTGAGGTGGTTGTGACCCAAGTGCAGGACCCAGCACTTGGCCTTGTTGAACCTCATACAATTGGCCTCAGCCCAATGATCCAGCTGGTCAAGATCCATCTGTAGAACCTTCGTACCTTTGAGCAGATCAAGACTCCCACCCAACATGGTGTTGTCTGCAAACTTACTGAGGGTGCACTTGATCCGCTTGTCCAGATCATTGCTAAAAACACCTTTCTCTTCAAAAATTGTGCTTTCACATTTTAAGGAATCCCATAGCCTGGAACCTCAGGCCGGATTTTTCATCAAGGTTTTTCGAATGCATCCATCTTCTGGGTGATTTCACTGGGTCCAATTTATGTCTTCCTCCCCACAAATTAACGTCCTAACTTGAACTACAGGCCCTATGAAACTCTTTGCGTTTTAGCACTAGAACTACCAAAAATCACTAGTCATTTTTTAACATCTTGCACAAAATTGTCCAGTGTCAGATGACATGAGAAAGGTCAAAGAATGATATATTGTGTAGTAAATCTAACTGAAGATTTATATCCAAGCTCTTTCTTTTTAATCAATGCTAATAGATTTTTAAAGACAAAAAAGGGAAGAGAGAAAGAAAGAGTATCCTTTGGAAAAGAAATGTTAGGTAGAGATTTTAAAGTACTAAACGAGTTACATGATTTTTTTTTCTATGATGTAATGAAGTTAATTAGGGTGAGTAAATGCTGCTGAAACAAGTGTTTGTACTAATTCATTTACAAAATAATAAAAATTATAATAAATTATATAAATTATATAAAATTATATATATAATAAATTATATAAAAATTATAATAAAAATTATTTTGTAGTTATTAGTTTTATTTTTATGGCAACTATATAGAAATTGATCCATTTCCTTCCCTTCAGAGCATATGTAGAAGGAAATATATATTCTGTAAAGAGTCTTTTCTTCAAAATCTGACTTATTATCAGATAACGAATCAAGAGTTCTCAACCAGCATTTGCAAATGGAGATCACTTCATCTAATTCGAATTATATGACTTTCAGTTTGTTTCCCTTACATATAGGACAATGCTGTATTATCTGCCTTTTCAGGCAACTTGATGGATGATGAGTTGTTCCAATAAGCCTATATTTCATGTCAGATAGTGTAGGAGTAAGGTCCACTTATCACATCACATTCATTGCTAAAGGTTCTCTTGGTGGATGCGTCCGCTCATTTAGATCCCAGATCAAAGAAAATAAACTTCTTCCTCATTTTCCCTTGTATGTGAGTTCCATCACTCTCTCTGGTGATATCTTGTTTTTAAATATCTAGGTTCATCCCTAGTGTTGGACACACTTCATGGACGTGTGAAATAAACCTTCTGCATAGAGCACCGTAAGATCATTTTAAAATAGGCTCGACAGAACTGTTAAATGTGGTTCTATTTCTAATTTTAATTTAAGAGGATGAGTAGCTATTAAATTCTCATCTGTAAGGAGTAACATTTTTCGCATTCATTCACATGTGTTAATATACACAGTTTGTACATTTGTGTGGGTTGTGCATGTTCACTTTAGGCTGTGTTCACAAGAACACAAAGCCTTTGATATCCCACATGGCACATCAAAAGTTATGATCTTGGCATTACTACAAGTCCAAAATAAAGATTTTCCTGTCTTAGGGCAGGTTCTACTTATACCTTAAAAAGACTTTAAATTAAAGCAGAAAATAAACGATTCTATAACCAGTTGTTTGTTCTCTCTCTCCCTTCTTTTCTCTCTCTCTCAGATCTGGTGCTCCGTTGCCTCCTCTGTTCCACTTTGCTCTTTTGATCAGCTTTCTCCTCCTTTTCTTTAGTTGCAGGCCAGATGTTCTTATGACATGTAGATCCTTCCAAATAAATTATTTGCTTTGTAGAGTAGCCATGTCTGCAATCACAACCTGGCCAGTTGTAAGCAGTTTCAAGTGATGTATTGTCTTTAAAGAACACATTGATGTGTGTTTACGTGTCAGAATTGGTGATTTGCACAAGCTGCAATTTTTACCCTTTCCCTATCAAGGGTGGAGGAAGCACCAGAGCACGTGTCTAAGTGAATAGGGGGGGATTATTCCTTCTGGTGCCTCTGTCTTCCAGATGCTGAGATGCAGACTCAGCGCTGTTGAATGCTAGAGGGAGGCAGTGCACACCTTTTCTAACAGAGAGAAGCAGCAGATACCAGTCATGCTGTATGCTTTAAATATGAAACTTTTTATTCTCCTGCTGCCCAAATATTAATCTTCAGCATTTATGTAAGATTTTGTACTTCTGTGTTTTCTGCCTGTGCTATTTAGTTTTTATGGTGCTCCTTGGATGCTCCCAGGTGGAAAAGCGAGGCTACAAAAGACCTCTTGCAACATCCAGACCTACCTGTAGGTCTGCAAGTGTTAATAATTCTTAGCCCCACGACTCAGATACAAAAGCTAGGCATATAATCTGAAAGATATACCAAAAAAGATGTAGGCAAATGTTAGACTGTTTTTATTCCCTTTTAGACTAAAAACTATGATTTGTTGCCTCTCTACTGCAGGAGCTTGAAAATAATTTGCCTTTTCCTGCACAGAGAGATGAAACCCGCAGATACTGTGGGTATGATTAACATACAACACATACAGAGTTAGTATCTGTCCTGAAGACAGCATGGTCTGCAAATGTGCATCTGCCTCTGCAGCTGATCAATATGATTTTCCCATGAAATTGTATTAACATACTTAATGGTGAGGAGCTGTATCTCTGTGTCTTGTGTTTTCATAGCCTGTAACAGTCAAGAAACTTCTCCACTGGTATATACATGCATAATACAAATAGAAAACGCAGCACTGTCTGATACCATGTAGTTACTGCTTTTCTGATAAAAGTAGTATCTTAGGTGTCAGAGTGCTGGAGTTTGGTACCAAATTTGATTTCCCACTTACAGTTATCTTAAAGGCTGCATAAACAAAAAATAAATCAACAGGAGAAACACAGATAAACATGTAACAATGTGTTTTAGATAAAAATGAACAAAAATCTCAATAAGAACAGAGGTAAAACCTAATGAGGTACAGCCTTCTGAGTTATAGCCCATTTCTTGCTACTCACATTCACCGGTGAAGTGGTCCAGAGTACTCTGTTTCTAGCAACACTTGGTCTCATGTTCCACAGTTCCTAAAAACATAAGAGCTCCAGGCAATGAGTTGCTCATTTGTTCTAGGAGAGGTTAGGAGGAGATACCTAAATGAACTGCCAGCTTTCTCAAAGCATGCCGGAAAGCCTTCACTTGCTCTGTTTCTGAAATTTCCTCTCTACTTCAAGCTTTGCATAGGTTGTATTGTATAGATCCATAGAATAATTTTGGTTGGAAAAGACTCTTGAGATCATCGAGTCCAACCATTAACCTAACACTAGTACTAAACCGTGTTCCTAGGATCTTCATCTATGTATTTTTTAAATACCTCCAGGGATGGTGACTTAACCACATTCCTGGGCAGCCTGTTTCAATGTCTGACAACCCTTTCCATGGAGAAGTTTTTCCTGATATCCAACCTAAACCTCCCCTGGTGCAACTTGAGGCCATTTCCTCTTGTTCCATCACTTGTTACTTTGAAGAAGAGACTGACCCCCACATTGCTACAAGCTTCTTTCAGGTAGTTGTAGAGAACGAGAAGGTTTCCCCTCAGCCTCCTTTTTTTCCAGACTACACAACCCCAGATCCCTCAGCAGCTCCTCATAAGACTTGTGCTCCAGACCCCTCACCAGCTCCATTCCCTTCTCTGAACTTGCTCCAGCACCTCAAAGGCTTTCTTGTAGTGAGAGGCCCGAAAGCGGACACAGGATTTAAGGTGCAGTATTCTGCTTCACACCTGGAATCCTTGCCTAGCTACAACTTGCTTGCTGTAGACGTCCTGCAGGTGGGTTACAGCTACATCTGGAAGCGTCAGACATGCCTAGGGTACCTGAGCTGCACTTGCACAGCGGTCCCAGCAGGCCCAGCACGCTCAAAGTGCCATGGAGCACAGGGACATGCATGGGCGATGAAGGAATAGAAACATGGGATTTCTCACCTTCGCTTTAGGCACGTAGGTNCAGGTTACAGCTACATCTGGAAGCGCCAGACATGCCCAGGGTACCTGAGTTGCACTTGCACAGTGGTCCCAGCAGGCCCAGCATGCTCAAAATGCCGTGGAGCACAGGGACATGCACGGGCGATGAAGGAACAGAAACATGGGATTTCTCACCTTCGCTTTAGGCACGTAGGTGTGATTCGTCTTGCCTAATATACGTATCTAAAAGTTAGGAATCTAATCCCTTTGTTGTCAATGGAGAGAGGTGGTAATGCTCTTTAGTATAACTAATCTCTCCATGCTGACAACAGAGAAACCCTAGATGACTAGCTTAGACTAATTGCTCAACTTCAAAGGTGGGATTTAGCCATCTAAAACATTAAAATGTTATCAGATTAAAGAGTAGCTTTTCACACTTATATAAAACAAATGTGATTTCAGCCTAAATAACTCCACAAAACAGCATATAACCGCGCCTTCCACTGCAAGTCCGTCTTGTGAGAAGACGTATTTTAAATGTTTGTGTGATGCACAATAGTACTCTGTTTTATACAGCTTTTAGCGTTCCGTGTTAGTGTCACACTGCTCTGGAGTTTATTGGGTTTTTCCATGTTATAGATGTAGATGTGAGCAAGAGGTTAATTGGCTTGCATAAGATCTGACATGGGGACATGTGGTAAAACAGGAAAATGAATCAAGGCTTTCTATTCCTCTCATGATTGCACTCATGATTTTTGGGCTGTTGTCCTGGCCGCTTGTCTAACATTTCTCTGTCATTAAATGTAGTTCATTACTTGGCTGGTGGTATTGCTTCCTTAGTGTAGCAAAATGCCATTATGTTTTGGGCTTCTGAATATTCTGAAAATATGGTAAGCAAATTGAATGCTCAAGGAATAACCTGAGGTAGAAGTAGAGAGCTGAAGGCATACTTTTAATTGCTGTAAATTACTCATTGTTGCAGTTTGCCACAGAAGCTTTGATCATTTTGTCTCTGTAAATGATTGGTAGTCCTGTGGTCTTTCAAGGATTTGCAACATCACCTAATTAGTTTAGCAAGCTCATAGACCATATGTAGAAGGTTTGGGTTTACATTAAATACGGGGCAATGAAACTATTAGATTTCCACTGTATGTAATTTGTGCTGAACATTTTGCAATATATACATATCACTTATGAATCTACAATCAGTTTTCATGTTAAATGTTAAATTTAAACTCCACAGCTGGACTTTCATCTTGAAAGAAGCCAGATAGCCCTGTGCATCTGGTTTAATCTTCCCTTTAGCCATATTCTTTTAAAAGCACTCCTGCTTAGTACATCTTACAATTGAAAAATAATACTCATATTCCCTCTCATCCTCAGCAGCTGTGATCCCTCTGCAGATGTTGTTCTGTCAGACATTTCATTATGTGTGATAGAAAGCGTAGGGTCTTTTTGTCTGTCTGCATTACCACTTTGTGGATTTTATTTTCTTTTTCTTTATTTATTCCTTTGGCTGTAGATGAGCCCTTCCATAATACTTTGCTTTATTTCCTATTGCTGCTTCTTTGCCTTCTTTCTAAGTGCAGAAAACGATCAAGAACTTGCAACTGTGTGGAGCCGCCCAACAGAAGCCCATTGATTCCCCACCAAAGAGCTCTGTGTGATCTGTTCTACTGCAGCCTGAAAAGAAAGCTTTGTTCTCTCAGCTGGTAGTGTCTTAAGATGCTGATCCTTGCCATATTTTTGGAAAACTGTAGCAGTTTATCAGAGTGTTTGACACTTCCCGTTCAGCTGTATATTCTGTATACTCTGGTGTTTGCCTCTTCTCATACATCAGTCTCAGGAGCGCAAGACTGGTCTGGAGCAGCCCAGGCATCACCGTGAGTTACACCGGGCACAAGTCATTTGGATGCAAACAGTGAAGGAGGAGGAATCTGAAGTGCTGGTGGCCATGCCCGATATGGTAGTAATGGATTTAGTATTTGGGGCAGGAGGTATGGGATTTGTCATGTTGGCTGAGTATTTTCCTGGCCACCTTCCATGACTGTTCAGATATTTTTAGCATGAAGTACAAGCTATGTTGTCTCAGTTGACCTTGGAGCATGACATTTTAACATGGAATTGGTTTGAATTGCTAATCATTAAAATGATTTATTATTTTTTATTACAAGAGCAACTAGAATCCCAGTCATGTTTTGCAGATGAAAAGGGAAGCAAATTGAAACCTGTCTTCTCCTTACTTGCAGTACTTCATGGTATCCATGTTTCCTAAACTACCATCTTCAGCTCTTTCTCTACATCATTAAGAGGAGGTTATGCCTTGGTTTGTTTTTTAACTTGTCTTTTGGTCATTTGAAAAATATTATATCAGAATGACTGAAACTAATCCCAAGGTCTCACAGTGCTCAACGAGAAGTGTAGAACAAAAGCATCGTTTCTGCTGCAAACAATTTATGACCTTAATAGAAGTTTACAGCTGCTTTCAGGAAGACAACATCTTGCTATCAGTACATTTATCCTGGTCATTGCTCCTTCCTTCCCCTCATTCCCAGACTCAAATTTACCGAAGTGATCAAGTCCCTAAATGCCAGCTCCTGTCTAGGAATTAGAAGCAGTAGCACTGCGTCAGGATGTTGTAGAAGTATATTTTAAGGAAGTAATATAAAACGTAGGAAAAGAGGTTCAGATCAACCACAAGTACAGCCAGAAGCCTGTGGAAGTTTGAGTTCCAGTTTTGAGGTCCAGATCTATTTCTACCTGAGTGTATTTGACTCCTTCTGGGCTTTTTGACTGGTTCTTGGTTTTGGACGACTCGTGTTTACTGAATTTTGCATGTTCTTATGTTAATAGTACCTCAAAGGAAATTATAATAATTTTTTAAGATGCATTTTACTACTGCAGTTCTGCGGAGAAGCCTTTGACTGAAAAAAGCATCAAGGTCTTGTTGACTTCTTCAGTCTACTAAATAAGCACTTATTCAAATATCTGATGTAGATTTCAAAAAACAAACAAACAAACAAACAAAAAACCACAACCATTATCCCACTTCAAAAGTAGCTGCGTGGTTTAAAGATTTACCCAGCAGAAGTTGAAACCAAGTTGTGAAAATAAACCTCTCTTTGGCTACCTTGGCAACTGGGAAGACTACAACCTGTTTCTACAAATTACATGGCAGATCTCCCAAGTAGGGCCAAAGAGGCTGTTTGGCTGTTTCAGTGTCACACTATAGTTCCTTTCATACATAGGAAGTGAGTAAATCAGAGAATAATGTAACGCCCTTTCCTGTCTGCAAGAACTCTGCCAAAGCCAAGCCTAAGTGTCTGGGTTAAAGCAAATTCAGGTGCTTGTTAACAGAGTTGTGTTTTGGTGGGGTTAAAATTGAAGGGATTTTGGACTTGTGTTTTGGAGGGGTTAAAATTGCCAAGAAAAGCCGAAAACCTGCAGAAGATCCCCAGATGCCAGCATTAATACTCCCCAGCCTCTCTGATGTGAGCTGGCAGGTCCCATAAAGCCACTCAGCCTTGAACAGGGAAGGGAAGGAGGGAGAGAGCAAAAGCTCCAGCTGCGACTCCAGAGCCCCAGAAAGAGCCTCTAACCCAATTCCCTTAAAGTGCACAAGCCTCGCCAGCCCCAGCATCCCTTTGCCACTGTATTCACCGAGTTCGCAGGGCAAACAAAAGATCCATATCAACCATGTATCCTTCCAGAGGGGGAAAGCCTTCCCTCATTCGCCCATAGGTTTTCCCTCTTTTTCTTTCAGTTATATGTATTTTATTATTGTTTTTTCGGAAGTGTGGGGGGAGATGTTGCTAATTTTTTTTTTTCTTTTTTTGAATGGTAATTAAGAGAGCTAACACCAGCTAGGCTAGAGTGAACGCAAACAAGACCCCTATAGGCAGCACAGTGCATTAATGTAAAATATGCCCAGACAACATAACTTGTCAGAGAGGATTATTTCTGCTTAGTGAATCTGCAGGGGCCCCTTTGCTCCACCACTCAGCGTCTGACTAGAGAGAGAAAGAGAGAAAGAGTAGCCATTAGTGAGTAGCTACTGTGGCATTGATGTTTGAGCGCACTTCTGAACTGGCTTTTGTTGAGAATATCGGTGCAGAAAGCATGCGCTGTCCCAAATCCGCTGTTACTATGAGAAATGAGGAGCTGCTTTTAAGGTATGTTGTCTCCTTTGTTTTAACGCGTGCTTTCGAGTTGCCTGGGCCCGCTGCAACTATAACCGCGCTGTGTATTAAGTAGTTTCCTTATTTAAAGGAAAACACAGGCGTTGCCGTGTGCAAGTAGCATTTTCCACGAGTTAAAATTGCACATTTCGTGTATGATGACAAATGTACGGCGAGGGCAAGGAGGGAAAAGGAAAAAAAAAAAAAAGAAAAAGATTTCTCCCCCCGCTAAATGAGAGCTGGTATTTCTTTTATCACCTCCTTAGCAATATTTCTGCCTGGTTCATTATTATGCACAGGACATGGAATAATAATGGAAAAAGCTCAGGGAGACTCCATATTAGAGCTAGTGCCCTAAATACCACTTTAATTTTCACTTAGCCTATGTAAATAGTTACTAATTCTCTACCTAGTCTTTACCACTTGAAGATGTTTTAAAAACATCTAAATACTCCCATATGTGGGATCACATATATATTCTTAATGCTCCAAGGTTTAGCGAGGGGCCAGCATCGACTACTCTTTTCAGACACACACACACAGACACACGCGCATACACACAGAATTATGCTAGAATTGGCACCCCGCTTTGAAAAATGTAGTCTTTTGTTTATTTGCTAGCAGACATTGTAGCATTGAATACATCTTTTGGTCTGACAATGGGACAGCTGAACAATGGTGCTGTCAAAGTAGCTTAATGTATGTCTGGCGATGGGTGGTTTGTTGTTTTGGGCTTTTTTTTCTTTCCTTTTCTCAGCCCCTTTTTCATTTCCCTTAATCTTTTTGTATATACGGTAGAATATGAAGTGCGTTGCCTATTTTGTGATGGTTGTTTCATTTTAATATCTGCTGCTAACAGTGCAGGGAGGGGGAGGTTTGCATCTTACAATTATTCCTATTGCGTTAAGTTGGAGATTTATTACAAACCTCTCCTTTAACTGTGTCGAGAAAAGTTATTGATTCTGAAAGCTTACAATACCGCTGTCAATCTAGCAAATACATAGTTGCCAAATGTGCCCTTGCCTGATTTTACGCCTGATCATATCAACTTTAACTGCTGTTTTGAAGATACTGTTTCTAATTTTGTTTAGGTAATGAAAATGCAATTAAAATGATAAATCAGATCTCAAAGTGGGAGCAAATGCTACTTTCCATTTTTATAATCCAGCTATTAGCATACGTTAGAATTTTTAAGGTCAGGCAGAATAATTTACCTGGATGATTCCTATCCCAAAATCTAACAAATTATTCATATGACATTTCATGAATTATCTTTCTGTTTAGACAGCCATAGTTTAGCATTAGAGCAGCTAACAATTTTGAGTTTGAATTTGGCAAAATATTCATGTACCTTATGCATTATGAAAAGAAATTGTTACAAAGCTTTTGAAAATTTTGGAGTTACTACTTGGACAGCAGCTTGTGTCTTAAATAAAATGAATTGTCTTCAGTCTGTGGAGTTTCTGAAACTGTTCAAGTCTTTAAATACTTCACATGTTAAGTAAATATATTACTTTTAGTAATAATTGTAATAGTTTTCTGAGAGAAAAGAGCAATACTTACTAGTGGCTTTTATTTTTTGCCTAGATCAGTTAATTGTAGGGGGTTTGTGACTTTTTTAAACTGGACCCTAGTGCATGATTTATATGGGTTGAGGGGTCTCTAGGACCCCCTAATTATTAAAAAAAAACAAAACAAAACAAAAAAGCATACATTAAAGATTTATTGGTAGGGGTCAGAGCTCTCTAAAGCATGTAATTTCAACAACAACAGCAAAAAATGTTTTATGGGGAGACTCTACTTGCTCTGTTTTTTAAATTTTTTTCGTTGCTGTTGCATCTCCTTCCCTTGTGTGTTAAACTGGTATAGATCAATAGAGTTTACGTGAACAAAAAGGTAATATCACACAAAATAACACTAGAAGCCTAGAGGTTATGGATTATCAGGTAGTGCTTGCATGCTGTGTGTTATGCATAAACATGAAGAAAGCAAGGATGCTGTTTAATATAATGGGACCATGCTATAATTCACTTTCTTGGAAGCACTTCTTTCGAGACAAACATTAACTTGTTCGCAACTGCTCTGCTCTGCCAGAACTGGACGGAGGGGGTATTTTTTAGTCAAGTTATCTTCCTTCAGGCTGGGCTTTCCAGCAGCTGCTGCCCTTTGTGAGTGGCAATAAAGCAAACCCCTTGCTCCCAGTTCCATGGAAATGCCCATTCAGTGACTGCCCAGAGTAGGGTGAATGCTCTGTTGTAGCAGCCACCACCAGACACCTGGGCAGCAGACCCATCCACCACTTTTAAGGACTATTCAATACTAAAACTGTTTCCCAAGCGCTCTTCTCACAGGTGAGTTGATGCTAAACTTGCAGTTGTTCCTAATGTTTTCAAACAAAACACTGCGTAAAATACTTATACTACAGGTTTTTGTCTTGGATTGACAGTCACTTTGTTATTTTCTAAGGGTATTTTCTGACATTGCATTCACATCAAAAACTAATTTTTGAATTATTCTGTATGAACCCTAACACCAAAAAAAAAAATCTTTCTAAGCATGTTTACTGAAATATTGCTTTTTGAGCCATAACAATTATTATTAACATCAAAGAAGGTTAAGAAAATCTGTAACACAAATCACTTGTTAGCATGCTTTAACAAAAGTGTCAGATTTTGAGAGACAGTATAGGTTTAGAGATCTTATGCGTGAACATTGCAGGTGTCCTTTGAGTTACCTGTTTTGAATCTCACCCATTCACAAAGCAATGTGGTGCCTTGCAGTTGTCAAACTTGGCAACATCTGTTTCCACAACAGCGCTAAGAGAGCTAATTCAGACTCTGCATGAGTTGTTATTTGTTCTTGCAATGACCAAGTGTAACGTCGAAAAGAAAGACCATCCGCAGTCCTACCTGTCAGAGCAAGGGCTGGGTAGGTCTTAACCCAGGAACTGGCTTTCCATGCTGCCATAGGAAATGGAAGTCAATTATATTTATTTATTAGCCTGTAGTCTTTGTCTATTCATTTTTTTTTTCTGATTCATGAACCACAATCTCTAACATCAACATGTTAATATTCTCTTTGTTAAATGAGAATAAAACTGAAGTGTTTCTGTTATCAAATTTAAGTATATAAGATTGCAAACTATACCTTTGGGGCTAAAAAACAAAGGAGAGCATTCAATTAATATTCATATCTAGAAGTTTTACTGCAAGTGTAGATTGTGCTTGAATACTTAAGAAGTCATTCAGGAGTGAATCAATACTAATTATTGTAATCAGGAGAGTTAATTAGCTGAAGATGCTGCTGATGGAAAGTTCACTGCTTACAGCCCTGAAAACACCTAAGTTGATGAAATCTGAAAGCAAGACGTCTAAGAGGACTTTGTGTGGAGAGAAAAGCTTGGCTTTCCTTTGGTATTTCAAGAG
Organism: Pampusana beccarii; assembly: GCA_013399365.1. Classification (NCBI taxonomy): domain Eukaryota; kingdom Metazoa; phylum Chordata; class Aves; order Columbiformes; family Columbidae; genus Pampusana; species Pampusana beccarii. The sequence goes on from VWYH01003069.1 coordinate 126,147, forward strand.
CCAGTCGCTCCAAAGGGGAAACATAGCTTGTGCTTTATGTTTTGCATGATATTAATTCAGGAGGTATTAGAAGATGCAACTAAATCTGTCTTGAAGATATTTTGTGGTAGTTTCTCATTAGGTGCAAGTACCATTTTGGATAACCTGTACAGTCCCTGCAGCATTCATTTGTAGATTACCATAAATTAATATGGATAATCTTATGCATTTGAAATCTTGTTCCAGCAGTGTTATTGGGAGCAGGTTTTGGGGGGGGTTGTTTGTTTGTTTTTTGTTTCTTGGGTTTATTTTACCATTTGTGTGCAGACACAGGGTGTTTACGTGATATACATACATAAATTACATACGTTCTGTATCAAATATGCAGGTATACACGTGTGTGCATATGTGCACATATACACATGTGCGCATAAGTTTAAACATTTTTTCATTGCGGGTGTTTATTTCTTTAGTCCTGTGCCCTCAAAACTCCCACTCAGTTCCCATCTGCAAAAAGTATTCAACTCCATATAATTCAGAGGACATTTATTGAACAAGTAGTTCATGACATTTAAGTTAGATGCTATGGAATAAAGACTGAAAAGAGTGAAGAAAATCCTTTTCTTTTCCCTTAATTACAGCAGTTGTGTTTCTGCAAGTGAGCATGACTGAATTCAAGCACAATCTAGCTGTATGAAATCGTTTCTCGCAAGTGAATTCAATAAGATTTTTTTTCTGTAATGCTGGATGTGTTGTCGTTTGGTTATGGTTTTGGTTGTTGTTTTTCTTTTTTCCTCTTTTCCCATAGTTATATCTTTTAAGGTTATAACCATGATGAATGTCTGGATGTTTATTTGAGAAAAAAATAATAACACAAACCCCCAGCTCTCAGCCACACACATATACCCACATAAACCCCCCCCACCAAGTCAAGCGATGCTTTCACAAGAAAGAAATTCTATTTCCAAACACATCCTTCTTTCCTCTCTAATGACATTAGAGATTATCACGTGCAGGTGCTATTTATCTTCGCAACTGCTTTCCTATGACTGTTTTACTGCTTCCAACACATTTCCTTGTATGTCAGCCATAGAAAAGGTAACTGAAAATGGCAGCTGTTGAGAAAGCATGTCGCCATGCCTGGAATGACAGGCATTATTGGGGCAGCAGGAGTTGCTGGCTCTACAGCCCATTTCGACTTGACCTGCCGACTGATTGGCTGCCTGGGATGGTGATGAATCACTGGAGTTTATGAAACAGGACTGCTGGCATCCTCACAGAGGAAATAAAAACGGGATTTTTTTTATTTTTTTTTCCCCCTCTAACACTCTTGCCGTGGCAAAAAGCTGCTTTTTTTTTTTTTTTTTAGGTTTTGTTTTGCTTTTGTGTTATTTCACACTGCAGCGGAAGCAAATGTGTCAATTAAAGTCGCTTTAGTGCTGTTCTTGGCAAGTTAATGATGCACTGAAGGTTAACTATCTTTATTGGATGGAAGGGGGGCAGGAATTCTCCTGACTTTGGGGTAAATCCTGACCTGCACCCTCATTTTCTCATCTCTCACTCCAGTCTTGAGACTGAGATAGCATAACTGGTAATCAGCTCAAGCAGGATGTAAAAGGGATTTTAGGTGTTCTCACACACAACTTTATTTTCTCTGGTATTCTAAGGATCACTGGCCACTTCACAGGCTAGTATCAGACAGAGTCATCCTCAGGGTTTCTCAATGAATGGCTAAAATTATATTTCTGGAAAGCACCGACTCTCAAGTTTGCACTCAGTTTCTAGGTGGTTTGTGAAATTATATTACGCATTAAGCCCACATTACCGGATTAGGCTCTTATGAGTCGGTGCTTGTAGGAAAGTATCGTAGGTCTGTAAAGCTGCCAGTGCGCTGACAAGACTGACATAGTGTGGATCACAAGCTGCCCTGCAAAATGCAGCCAAGTAAAAATGATCCTTCTATTTCAATTAAAACACCCCAAATTGTGTTTGGGGGTAGGGAAGGGAGGTAATAACTCTCTTGTCTCTCCATGTAGCAGACTCATGGCTGATGTGTCAGGCCATTTCCCTTATTCAGGTACAATAACCTAATTTTAAATTAACTCTCTCCGATTCAAAAGAATAGGGTTACCAATAAAATTGCTTAGGAAGTTTTAAACACGGCACTTACACAAAGATAACGCTTTCTGCCATTACCTTAGAGAGGGTTTTTCTCAAGTCTTACGCTTTGCTGCCTAAGCTTTTTCTCCACTAGTTTTGGAAAGCAATTTGCGTGCTCACATCTGCTATTAGATTTTTCTTTCACCTCCCTCCGAATAATTCAGCAGTGGCTGCTGCTGGATGCTGGAGAGGCTGCAGCACTCTTGTTATTTAAGGCACAGCCTTCCAATGTCCCTGCAAGGCTTCTGAAATAAGAGGAGGGCAAAGTTTTACTGGTGAGAGGGGTGGCATCGGGAACTGTTGCTTGTGCCCTTTGGTGTGCGAGGGGTAAACGCTGTCCTTGCTCTGGAGTTCCCATGGCAGCAAATCAGCAGGTCATCTTCAAGAGCAGCCTTTGAGGATGCCAGATGACACTCTGGCGTTGGGAAGAGGATAGAGCAGAGGGCTGGAGGGGGGGATAAAAAAACTGATAGAAAAATCAGGGCTTGGATACAGGAATTTGCTATCCCTTTTAGACAAATGGAGAAGTGAAGAGAAAAGCAAGGGCACCCGAACGTAGATCTAGAAATAGAACCTTGCAAGTGTAGATAACTGTGGATGATGCGATAGCTGTGCTACAGAGTGAAATTTAGATTCAAATCCTGCACCTGCTATCCCTGGAAGCTGCAGGTCAGCATCTGAAGAATTGAGGCCCTCTAGAAAGGAAACAGCAAATCATCAGAAAACTTAACTTCTTAGAGACTCGATTTTTCAACTGTAACAACCTTTTGGTTTCGTTTTCTTTCTCCTCTGCCTAAAAAATGGTCTATTTTCAGCTAAACTGCGAGGAAGAAGCTCACTGTGAAGCTTGAGAATTTGCCTGCATCATTTCAGCCCACATTTAATTTTAATGAGAGAGTTACATAACCCCCTTTAAAAATAACAAAACACTAACAGAACTGCATCGGCAACATCAGGTGTTCTGCAGTGCTGCTCCAATGAATCATATGGAGATTTGTCTATGCATGGCTGATGAACATACATTTAACTCAGTTAACCCCCACCCACAATTATAGCGATCCAAAGTGACCAGAATTTTTCCTAAAGAGCCTTTCTCACAAAAGGATGCTGAACTAGGTGACTGCTCTAGGAACCTCATGGTTTCAGCATTTTTCCTCTTAGAAAATTGTGTTATCAATGAGTTGGTTTTTTAAAAAAAGTTGCAGCTGAATTATTGTGACTCTGCTGAAGTGAAACATTTTATGTTAATCACTAAGTTGGTTTTAATGTTTTGTTTCAGAAAAGAAAGCCAGTGTTCCTATTGGTCGTACTGAGCCCCAAATCTCCGAAACTGTTTAGAACAGCCCATTTAACAGGCAGCTCTGGGACTAATAAACACATGACTTCATTAATGTTCCTTTCAGAGAGAGGCTTTGGGGGAAAAATCGAATCAGCGATTTTGAGGCTGCTAAACGTCTTGGTTTGGACGTAGTCCTTGACTCTAAGAAGTCCCTCAGCCACCGGTTGCTAAAGATGGGCAGGACATCAACACACTTGCCTACTCGTGCTCTTTCTCTTTGCGTCTCTTACAAGCCATTATCAGAGGCAGGGTCATGGACTGGGTGGACCTTTTGGTCTGACCTATGTGGCAATTCCTACAATGTCCATTCAAGGGGAAATAATAACCCAGACCAGGCACAGTGCTGTTTTCTGCATGTCTGAATGCCTTACGGTTACTGCAGGAGCCTTTTCTTTCTGTCCTTCATGTCTAAGGTTTAATGGATTCTGTCTGCAGGAAGCAACGATGCCAAACAAATATAGTTACTTTACATATTATCAGGGTGATTGTTTATTAGTTTTGAGGACCAAGATGTATGCTAGGCACTTGATGAACAAGTGAAAAAGAGACTAGTGACATTTTCTACCGTAAAGATGTTACAATTTTAGTGCAAGGTGAGATCCAACCTTCTGCAGTTAAAAGGAAAAAAAGAAAGCGCATGCTAGAAGTGAATGAGAAGGGAATACAGAGGTTAACCTTATGAAGGTCCTAACCTTATGAAGGTCCTGCTGTTAGAAGTGGAGTACAAGAGGATAATTAAGATATTGTAATAATCTTATCAGATTTATTTACATTTTGTTTCTAAAAATAAGTGAACTTTTGGCTTCCTGTCCCTTTTGATTGTCCTTATGCCACATCTTGCATTGCTTATGCCACTTTAGAACCCCACACTTGCCTTTGGCCATTGCTTTTGGAGTTGGATCTACCCTCCACCCTTGGCTCCTGATCCAACTTTTTGCTGTATTCAGCCCATCTTCACCATCCACTTCCCTGATCCTGCACCTCTCACAATAACCGGTCTCCCTACTGGGCAAAAATCTCCAGAAATCTCAGATTTATATAAAATGATGGGGGGTTTTGTGTCTACTAGTAGTTGTTCCTGTGGGTTTAGATGGGGGGAGGAGGAGGGGGTTTTTTGTTACAGTGGGGTTTTTCTCCTGAACTACGAAAGCATAGCTGGGGTTCTTGCACATTGTGAGGATGGAACAACACAGATAAGAGCACCAGGTGTGTGATTCCTCCTATCCTGAGTAATACAAGATTATATTTTTTCACATGAAGATAATATAATAGCCGAATACAACAATATCAAGTTCCCTCTTCCAGGGTTATTTGGACAGGTGCCTTTTTTAACCATAAATAATATGCCTGCTGTCTAGTAGGAAATCAGGTCTGCCCACTGTGTGCAGTACCCCAGTTTCTGTCCTGGTTGGGTAGTGGTTGTTGATGGAATCAGTCAGCAGGTGAGAAGATAAGGTGATTCATAAAAAAAAAAATAGTTTGATAAAAAAAGAAAAATATAACTGTACAGAGGAAAAAAGGCAAGAACAATGAATGCCTGTTATCAAGTTGAGATAGGACTGGTTTGACAAAAGCCTTGGTCTTGTGTCTATATGCACAAGGTACCACATAAAGGCAACACCTACGGATCAATAGTGATGCTCTTCAATAGGGCTGTAAATAAATAACAGGATGGTAAGACTTGATCTGGCAAATATTTACTTGTTACTACTTCACTATTTGCTAAATACAGTGCTGAGCGCTGCGGACAGACCAGCTGGTGGAAATGGTACCGGCCAGATCTTGCTCAGCACCAGCACCATGCAAGATGGGACCAGAGGGTCATGATTGACTAGGCCAAGTATTTGCAGGCTCTTCACAAAGTAGAGTGTTCCTCCAAATTAAAGGCCTTTCCTGACAGCTCTCCATCACATGTAGCATCTGCCTTGTGCCATAAAATCTTGCCTAATTGTTTTCGGAAAGATTGAGTTATTACCCATAAAATGGAACAAAGGCCTTATACCCACAGTGGGATGAAATCACCTCTTTAGTGGTATAAAATAGGAAGGAAAAAAAAAATAGTAGCGAGTGGGAAGTTTTACTATAGCAACCAAGTTTATATAATATCAATGTGCTTCAAGTGAAAGCTCTAGAAATGCTTAATTTGAGGTAACTTTTCACGGGGCTGATTTTAAATGACGTTATTTCTGAAAATTACTGATCAGCTACAATAGCCTACAGAAGGTGGGGGGGGGACCATCACAAGCGGCTAGATTTCAATACCTAAAATTCATTCATCAGCTTTAATCGATAATTAGATTTTCTTTTTAAAAGGGTTTTGGTTATGTAAAATTATTTTATTTCTCAAAATAAGATGAGGGGAAGACTGATGTGTGTTTGGTTTCAGAAATAAAAATATCCTTAATGAGAGGTTAAGGCTTCATAATGCAAAACTTTACTCCAATGTTAGATCTAGCTGGCAAAGATGGATTTGTTGCAAATAATCAAAATCTTCACAAATTGTGAAACAGTTCAGAATCAGGTCCATGATTATTTTCCACCCAAATGCACTACTTTTTGCTTTAATTGTTTACGGCGCTTACACATTCTTTAGCTCTGCCAGAATGCTTTGCGTGACTTGTGCTCATGTGTTTTGCTTTCCTTTTTTATCTTTTATTTCTCCCCCCTCAACTTCTGCCTTTCTTGTCCCTCCAGAAGTCTGCTAATAAAAGTTATGCTGATGGGCTTCCTCTCTCCCTTATAGGCAGGCAGGTTCACGTCCCGCTGCACAAACCCAAATGCTGTGTTTTCTGCCCTTAGCCATGCTACTACTTTCAGGCTGATGGTTTGCCTGGAAGGTTATTTCTTTGTGACAGATAGTGAACACCTCATTTGCATTCACTGACACTATCTGGACCAGATTTCTTTCTCCCCTCGCATTAGTGGAAGCTCTCGAGTGATTCCACTGGAGTCATTTGAGCCCGCTCCAAATTTACACCGCCGTCGCTGAGCTCTGCCTCTGCCGCCTCTGTTAGAAACTTGCTTTGATGCCAGAGATAAGCTGAATCCCAAGCATGTTCATTGGCTTAGGGGGGAATAAAGCAGAGGATTTGAACTCTCTTCGTACTGCCTTGCAGGCTTGGGAGAGAGTGAAGTCATTTGGAAACTTTCCCTTGAAGTGCTTCCAACAGTAGCATTTCCTTGGCCCAATACTGGGGGTAGGGGCAAGTTGATTAAAAGACTGGCAATTAAGGAAAGGGTGAGGAGGGGTCTGGAGAGGGGACATGATGTGCATTTGGCTAGAGGATCTAGGAGGGAAGGGGGTGTCTGCTCTCTTTGTCACTCACTGAATGAAAACCACCAGCAGTGATGTCAGAGTGAGATCATATGCTCGACAGCAATCCACCACTCAGCCCCTGCTTTACTCCAGCTGAACTTTTTGCGTTATTCTATTTTTTTTTTCTTTCCTCTGAAGAGGTGTTCGGTTTTCAAAGGTTGAGTTATTTGGAGAAATCGCATATAGCTCCGTGTTTGAAAAGCCGCTTGAACTGTGACTAGCCTGCAAACGTGAGGCGGAATTGCTTCCTCTGCAATGCTTTAACGTATGGAGAAACCGAGGCACAAAGAGTAAATGATGCAACTGAGGGGGCAAGTGGGGTCTGGGCCTCTGAAACGAGGGGAGGATGGATAGGAGGCAACATTTGTAGCTGGAATAGGATTAAAGCCCGAGAACTGCTGATTCCAAATTCCAGGTTCCTTCCCCAAAACTGCCATATGCTCCAGCAGCTGAAAAAGCTTAATATCGGCGGGGAGCGATAGCACAGCAATAATGCAGCTCCTCTAAGCCAGTGTTTACATCTATTGTCTGATTTATGCTTCGAAAATTAATGCAGCTTCATTTGCCATTCCCTTTCCCCGTTTGCCTCTGTACTATAGTAAAAGACCAAATCTTCCATTTTTCCTGCGTTTTTAGTAAAAGTCGCTATTTAGCACACACGTGCAGGTCTAGAAACTGGCATTAATGTTGCAAATAACAGCTGAGCCTGTAGCAGTGTGAAACATTCTTTTTTCACCACTTAACCTCTGCATTCAAGAGTTAATTCATACGTAGACGCTACGTAATTTACGTTTGAGAAACAAATTATTCAAATCCAGTTTCTCCCTATAAGCTCTCCTTGAATCATATCTCGATATCTTTTATAGAGAGGGTTTCTTTTTGCATTTGTCGCTGTTCCTGCCTCTAACTTTTAAATGGCAAAAGCAAATGTGCTTTGAAAAGTGTGTTACACTGTAGTTGTTAAATAAAGCAATAACCTATGCACTTGTAATGCTTTCTCTATGACCTACTTACATACTACTTCACCCTCCTTATAGTATGATTAAAAGCTGCTTTGAATCCACTATTCCCTCAAGGGATTTGAGGCTAGAATTTAACAAACTGCTGAGAAGGCTTAAGTCAGTAAGAGGGCTTCCCTACAGCTTCTTCCAGCTAATTCACATGTAATTAAAAGGAAAATAAATATTTCAAAAGAACATACGTTTTAATGAAGCATTTTTAAGCACTTACACCTTGTGAAATGGGACAGATTTATAAAGATCTCACTATTCCATATGCAGATTTTAAGCAAAATCATTTGTTACTCTCTCCTCCTCCCCCCTTTGCAACCTGTGCAAGGCGTGAATTTACTTTTCAGTCAGCAGCAGTGGGACTGTGGGCCTTAAGTGAGACTGAAGTCTCTTAGATTTAGCATGTACCAAAAAAATTGATGAAGAAGAGGTACAGATCCAGCTGGACAGGGTGAAATGAGGCTGGAGACTTCTTGCTTAAAAGAATATCTTCACCCTCACTGAGCTGCCTGTATTTCTCCTGGGCTAAAACCTGCCTCTTCTACAATGGCAAGATTTTGAAATCGAAAGTTAATCCATCTCTGCTCTGGGCTGGATTAACCACCATGGAGGCCTCAGATCAAAACCCAGGTGGCTGCATCCAGCCAGAGAAAGTTGGGCTGGTTTCTCCTTTTATTTCGACTTGGTACTTATTTGTTAGCTGCTGTATAGTCCTGCACAGCAATGGATGGGTGATGTAGAGGAACTGCCATTAATTGAGTAAAAAGCCACAGCTTTGCTTTGTGCATGTCTACATAGATGTTTAGGTGCCATGGTGATGAGGACAGTATGTGAACATATAGAACAGAGCAGATTAATAACACTATAGATATCTGTCCAGGATTGCAGCTGTCCTGCAAGGATTAAGCTGAGGGCCAAGTGAACTTCTTCTTTCTTTAGTCTTGCAAAGTAGGCAAAAAAATTAGCAGCCTGAGGGGTTTTTCTTCCTTTTAACTGTTTTAAATGGAAAAGTCTCAGTGCAATAAACTGGACTCTGAAAATTTGACTGTTCTGTATTTTTAGTATCAAACTGACATTGACCAAGATTTAAGTAACACTTGGCTTGCTTGATGGCATATTTATTTATTTATTGGTCAACTTCATTTTATTTCAGAATACTGTTCGCAAACTTTAAGTGTAGTAGTTTTTAATTCGCATTTGTTACTTTGTTCAAGCATTGATTATGCAGAACAAATGAAATCATAAAACCTGGAGAGAGATTCAGAAGGAGAAGCACACGCAATGCAGAGAAACGTTCTGTCTGTCTAGACTGCTCAGATCATCCAGTAATCTTCGTAAATATGTTAATATTCTTTTGCCTGGAGCTGCTTTGTATTGAAGCAAGTAGGCTTTGGAGATGCAAAGGAAAATTTATACAGATTTTCAGGGGGCGGTAGCGTGGGGGGGGTGGCTCCAGCTATTTGTATGTGTGGAAATTTGTGTGAGTCTTGGTGGTGTCGCTTCTGTGTGCTGGCTGTGGCCAACTTCGAGTGCAGCGGGGTTGGGAGCGGGCTTTTGGCAGGTTACAGCCATGAGGAAGGATTTGCCATCGTTACTTATTTAAATCCCTATTTTTGATCAGTGGAGACAGAGTTGCTACTTAGTCTTTTGCGAGCCAGTCACATCACTTGGAGCGTTTCATGGGTGCCAAGGTCTGAATGGCAGGATTTCGAGTAGAGAGAGCGTGGACTGAGCAATGTGCCTAAACGTCCCCAGCTCTCCCAGTTTGGCAGTGGCCCCTGTGCCTTCGCACCGTACTGGGAAGAACTGGGGCTGTGCAAACCGCTCGCGTGCGCTGGTAGAAATGGAAGCAGGTGGTGCCCCGCTGCTCACTCCACGGGGGGCAAGGCTCCCCCCTTCATAACGCCGTGGGTGCAACCCCCGAAACGCGAGCGTGGGGCAGCGGGGAGCGCTGCTGAGGCAGCCGGGCGGGCGCTGGGGCTGGGGCGGCTCTTCCCTTCCTCCCACCCGGCCGCCCGCAAACTTTGGCCGGGCGCTGCCCGCGGGCGAAGCGGCGACCCGACCCCTCCACCGTGGGGACCCCCGGGCGGCGCGTCCCCCATCCCCGGTGCCGGTTCTAGGCCTCTCCCCGGGGCGGCGGGCCCCGCCGGGGGCTCAGGGGTTAACGGGGAGCCGCAGCGGGGAGATGGCTCCGCCTCCCCGCTCAGCACCTGGCGCTCCACCGACAGTTGCCTCAGCAGTCGATTTCGGAGGGGATTGGCGGAAAAAACCAAAGAGGGGGAGAGAAATGTGACAACTGCCGGGGCTGGCGGCTGCCGCGGGGAGGCCTCCGCACCTGTGCCTGCCTCTCCGCCGCCCGGCGCAGTTGTGGGATCCGCCGAGCCCCGCCGCATCCTCCCTCCAGACCGCCGCGGCGCCCCCGGAGCCCAGCATGACTTCTTCGTTCAAGCTGGATTTCCTTCCGGAGATGATGGTCGACGGCCGCTTGCTGGTCTCTGATAGAATGTAAGTGGTGGCAGGGTTACCTCCGGCTACCCCCCCCCATCCCCCGACACCGGGTCCCCCCCGCCGCTGGGCACGGGGCTTTGGCCGGGTCCCCTCCCGCACCCTCCGCCCCTCCGCGGGAGGAGAAGGGGGGGGGGGACGGAGGTCTTCCCTCCCCTTTTATTTTCCCACCCCCTTCTCAAGTCACTTGGTGGTCTCCGTGTTGTGTCCCCCGCCTCTCCCGAAAGGGCGGCAGCTGGGTGTTTAGTATTCCGGCAGGTCGGTAAAGGCGGGCGAGGGGCGGCCGGGTGAGGGTTGGGGGGGGATGAGAAGGGGGGTGTTTATCCGCTGCTGATGCAACGTGGAGAAACGCGCAGCGATCGCGCAGAACTGCGTGCGCTCCCCTCCGTGCCCAGCGGGAATTCCTGCACAGCCACTTGTCCCCTGCACCCAGCCCGGACCCACCCGTGCTACCTCTGCCCTTCCCCAGCAGGGTGAAAATCCGCTTGAAGCAGCTTCCTCAGTTTGTAAATTCGAATGAAATCCTGGGCATCCACTGAGAATAAGACCAGGCAGAAAGCAAGGATTTCCCCCCCCCCCCCCTTTTTTTTTTTTTCGTTATACTGTTCTCGACAGCTTCCTGGTACGGACAGTGTTAATTAGGGTGAGGATGGTTGTTTTACATGCAGTTGAACTGGGGGTGAGGTTTATCGGAAGGTGCTGAATGCCGGAATTTCAGAAAGAGAAGTATTCCCCTAGCCCAACTCTGCTCCATTAATCTCAATCTAAAAGTTTCTATTATCATCCTCTTGGGCATTGCCAATCGACAGGGATTTTCAGGTAACCTAAGCGTTATATGAAAAAGTGAAAGCTAGAAACGAGGAAATAGCCACTTGCTGAAATATACGAAGGCTGAGGACTGTGCTGCGTTTTTACAGTATCCAAAATGTCTTTTATTTTGTTGCTTTTTCTTCTTTCATCAGGATGACAAATGTGATTTGAGTTACATTAGAATGAAGCGAGAGGCTTTGGCATTGACTCTGTACTGGAGCTATTCCGGTTGAGGCAGCACTTAAGTTACAAGTGTAAATAAACCTGTGTGTGCAGCAGAGACTGTCACCTGTGATTTGCACAAATCAGGTTGCATACTGTGCCCCCATCTAAGACTATTCAGACTTTTATTACCTTCTTTACTGGCAACCAAACTTTGTCCGAAGTTGCAGTGCTTTGCCTTGCACCAGCAGTGTTCTGCGTGGAGATATTCAGTAGTGGCCAGTTGTTCAGGCAGCTGAGATTTAACAAGTGTGTGGGAGGGGGGAAAGAGGCAGGGGGAGAACCTACTTGGTGTGGATGACTTATAGTATTTTTGTAGTCCTTGAAGGACAGCACAGTGTTTGCATAAATGCTGCACGTTATCTCAGTTTCTTGATCTTAAATTCAAACGAGTTCTCTGCTGTGTTTTGTTTTCCCATGGTGAGATCCCTGTTTTCATTGGCACCAGTCAGTTGTGGAAAAGGTGCTGTATTTCTCCCCTTTTACATAAATTGCATAAATTTGACTATTAGGCTATAAAGTCACAGCTGAACATTTGTATCGCTTCCTCTGTGGGGACTTGCCACAGCCGAGCTTTCCCTTGTTTTCATCATCTCAGCTTTGATTAGACTTTTTACCTGCTGTCCTTCCAGGCAGTCAGAAAAGATGCTGCTAACAAACATCTCCAAGCTCAAAGGCACTATTAACTGTGGCTGATGATGCCTTGTTGTCACTTAGGCTTATATAACTTTATCTCCAACTCACCCCTTGAGGGGAGAGTTCCATGTCAAACTCTTCCTTCTGCATTGCTATCTTTATACTCCTCTTCTTTGGGAGGCATCCATAATGTATTTTAACACAGCTTGAAACACAGTCAGTGTTCATCAGATGCAGGTCATAATGTGTGTCCAAAGAAACAAAAATTACTCTAGAGATATGTCAGCTTCTAAGCGGTCCTCAAAATACAGAAGTTTAATAATGAAATTGTTAAATACACACATCCTTGTAGGATTTGGTGCTGGTTCCTCATATGTTGGGGAGGGGGACTTTCTACTTTCTTGAAGGAAGAAGTTTACCTCCTGCATCATCAGCGGTCGCGTTGTGATGTGCTTCCTTGTGTTAAACGAGTTTTGCTTTGCTGCTGATCTAAGTTAATTGTGAAGAAGTAGGATTTCAAGAGATCATGTATCGTGCATACAAATTAATATCAAGGCTAAATTGCTATTGACTAAGGGAGCTCCTAGTCCTAAAAATAATAATAATTAAAAAAAGAAATCTTGAAAGTAAATGCTATCTGTGGAAGCTTTGCTACCCTGCCTTTCACTATTGAAAACATCCTTATTTCCTTCTTCTAGCCAAGTGGTAACATACATTTATTTGCAAGTCCCCAGCTCTCTGGACTAATCAGTGCTGACGAGAATGCAGTTTGATTACGCATAAGGGGTCATGGGCATGTATGCACCTCACCCATGAGCTGGCTCACCCCAGCCGTGCAGTGAGAGGCCAGCAGCGTTCAGCGGGGTGGCACGGGGCGTCGCAGAGCGCGCTCCGAGTTACGATGCTGCACAAAACTTCTAACCTCGCCATCTGGTCTAGCCATTGAGTATCGCTTAGTTCAGGCTTTGGCAGAAAGGAATTTCCTATTTTAGAGTGAGGCAATTAGCAAGATATATGTAAAACTCTTCTCTTTCACAGTGAAAATATGCAGAACTGGATTTTTTTTTTT
>VWYH01003070.1:9805-41176 GCA_013399365.1 Pampusana beccarii
TTTTCCTAAAAAAACAGCCATATTTTTTTTTTTCTACTGAAGGATAGATGCTGCCCCGTTCCCTGTGTCCCACTACACTGACATTTCTTCAGTTGTGCGGCAGCCACATCTCTGCTGCCTGTGTTTGAAGCCACTCAGATAGATTGACTGTGACAACAGGTCCGACCAGTTATTCCTGCCACGAGGCAGAACGGGTACATGCAAATTTAAAGCAGTACACAGTAAGACAGCTTCCAGACTGCAGCTGGCTTGTGGCCATCAGCTAAGAGTATGGGGTAAGCAAGAAATTAACTAGCTGCACCTAGATTCATGGCCTGGTTTTCTGGGGATGGATAGTTTTTATCATAAAATCGATAAGATTTCCTAGGAATAATTTTTCATTTGGGTCTAATGGAGGTAAAAATGTTGACATTTTGAGTTTTGGAGGCTGCTTATTAATGCAGTAAGGTTAAAAAAATAGTTGTAGTAATTCTAAATGTTCATCAAAAATCATACCTTTCTTATGAATGCAAAAAGTATAGCCCTACACAGAAAGGCTTATTACTAGCTGGTTTTAACAAGGAGCCTTTCTAACCTTAAGAGATTTGTTTTCAGCTTACTTACACTGATAAGCCTTTTTTTTTTCCTGAACACATTATTTTTCTGAACATACAGTCTGCCAATAAAAATACTCTCTGTGATTGCTCCACAGATCCTTTCTTTGGTCAAGGTAACAGTTTCCATGGAACAGGTGGTCGTGGCAACAAACTTGCACAAATGCGCTACAGCCTGAGAGTGCTGAGATCTGTTGTGTCTCTTTATGATGATGCTGTGAACCTTAATTTGTGTGACCAGGGAGCAATTAGCCAGCTATTGGGTAAAGCACAATCTGTATTGCTGTACTGAAATTGGTACATTTTTGTTGATGCTAAGAATGTTCATGCTTTTTTGTGTGCTGTGGTTGTTGTGTGTTACTCCTTTGACTGCTGAAAATCTAAAAAAATTAATTCAAGATGTAATTGATTTGATTTTGAATTCTGTCACACTTTAACAGACAGAATTGAAGGAACTATGCAAAACAGATAGCTGTAAAAGCTTTGGTGTTAAATTTCAGAGTGAAAGCTGCCTTTTCTCCCTTTATTATACTGCATTTGTTACATCTTATTTTCATTGTGGTAGCACCTAGGAGCTCCAGCCATGAGTGATGTTCTACCGAAGTCTGTTATGGTGTCGCTTTCCACAAGTCCTCTTTAGAGTAGGAGAAAATAACACTGTACTTTGATATGAATAACATTATGAAGAATAAAAGCAGAGTAAAACTGTTAAACCAGTGTTTCTGCACTTTATACCATTCTCTTGTTCAGTAACACATACCTACTGTTACATTTGGTTTTAAGTTTCAATACACACTGTTCTGAGTTCTTGTCTTAAAATTATAAAGAAGTTTCCAGTATTCTGAAAGAGGCATATGGAGGGAAAAAAAAAAAAAAAAAAAAAGTAAGATCCTTTGGAATTCAAAAAGTATGTTCTAATAAAAAGTGTAAAAATAAAAAAATTTATATCCTCAGTTGAAACTTGAACTCCACTGAAAACTCTGTGGAAGCTTACAGATTTTAGTGAAACAAAATTAGCACTATACCTTACAGAACAGATTCAAGAAACTTTTCTTAGTTTGGGGGAGTTCTGTGTCTCATTGTCCTCTTTCACATAGTGGTTCCAAGGCTGATCTTCTCAGTGGTGGTGGAATTTTATGTCTCTGCCACATTTCCACTGTCAGTATAAATGTTTGTGAGGCCGTACAGTAGAGCGAATCAGTAAGTGCTTTGCCATTTTCTAAGAGTTCCTTAATTCAGATCAGTTCCCTGAATTCATTCCACTGGCACAATGCAGAGGCTGAGGAAGGAAGAAGTCAGTGCCAGCTGCTGTCATTAACTATGTCACCTAGAGTAAAGTCCATGAAACTACAGTATCAGTGCTGCACTTCTGCAAGCTATTATGAAACACAGGAGATATTAAAACTGAATAGCACAAATAGATTCCTTTTAATAATCCATTGGTGTAAGTTTGATTTTTTAAAAAATCAGCAGCTGTAATAGAATTCTGAATTGTGTATGGAACATTCACATGTGTAAAATATATTTGTTTATAGACATCCTAAAGTATGCAGCAAACAAATCCAAAGAGAAAGAAGATGCCATTCTACTGGAAATCCAAGCTGATATATTATTTCTTTTGTCTGGTCTCTGTGAAAATGATCTCCACAGAAAGGTGTGTATCTTTCTAGCTTGTACTGTGCAGAAAATGTCAAAACATGGTATATTTTCATTTTAATGATACCACAGGTTTGTTTTAATTCAAAAGCAGATGTCAACTGTAGTTCATCACTAATGAGTCAGGGCTGATAGCTGGTTTCTGTGACAGTTAAAATGCAAAATCACTCAGAAATCCACTAGCAAGTGGATTATCATTTACATGCTAATTTACGTAATTTTAAAATTTATATGTATGAAAATGTGTTAATGAATGGATTATCAGACTGGAAAACCCAAAAAACCTATTTTTGTATGTATATCATAAGAAATATATCCTGCTCTAACAAGTGGGTCCAATATAAGTATTTATGTTTTTTCATTTTTTTAATTTTCTTGTGTGTAGCTATTCAGTAAACATTATTTAAGAAACATATTGCTTTAATTAATGTTTCCACAGGAACTGTTCAGCTATGAAGGAGTTGATATACTTATCCCGTTCCTTCAGATGGATCCAAAGAAGTTATATAGTGGATTAGGCCACAATCATCTCCTCTTCAGTGCACTCGACTGCTTGTGGTTAGTAAAGAAATATTTTAGCCACAGTAACTCTTTAAAAATGGCAAGTCTTGTATTTTAGGTCTACAATACCATGACCTTTCTCTGCACATATAGGCCTTTCTTCTATTTAAAATGTGTAAAAATCCTTCATACAATTTGACTAATTAAGAAAGATACAAAATAAACTGAATATTCTGCATGTATGCTCTTCTAAATAGGGGTTCAGTATGACAACCTAACTCCCTACACAACAGTCTTAACTCCCCACACAGAGTGATCTCCTGACATGCAGAGTTACCTAAGACTTTCTAAGAGAAGTGTATGGTTAGAGTCTGTAAATAACTTCAGAGAAGTAAACAGAAGGCAAGGATAGACCAATATTAGCTAAAAACTGTGTGAACATAAGAAGGAGCGTTTGTAAACTGACTATATTGGGCTAGAAATTTTTAAAAGATTGCTATCAGAGAATGCCAATGCATAGGAGGATAACCAAAAGTTAATTTGTTTTAAGGCAGAGGTTGATAAATGCATTGAAAGCCAAATGATATGTTTGTCTGGGAGAAAAGACTCTGATGCAGGAGGTCCCTGCAGTTTCTGTGCTAAAGGCCGTAAGTGAGGAAACAGGAGAACAAAGCAATAGTGCTATGAATGCTGTGATTGATAGTTTTAAGTTGGGAGCAGCAAACACTTTGCCAGAAGAAACAGTCTTGCATGTCTCCCCCCCTTGATTCTGTTAGCAGAAATATTCATGCAGCCTTGCAATAAGCTAGATCAGGGACATAGTCTTTCTAAATTTTAGCCTCTTTTACTGAGTTAGTTTTAGTTCCAATTCACTGTGGACCTGACAAATTTCTTGAGCTGCTACAAGGAAGGTGTGCCACCTGCAAGAGATGAAAGAGCAGTCAAGTAAGGTATATTTAGTTGTATAGTGTAAATGAAAAGGGATGTGAAACATGATTCTTCTAATCCCTGAAGGTATGAAGCATATTGCATACCAAATATATTTATGCAACTCCATAAAATAAATGAGATCTTTGTACAATGTTCTAAAGCATACAAATGTTTCTACACAGTGAAATTATTTTTGTTTAAGGTCCTGTGTCATTGGATGTTACATTGCAGAGGATTATTTTCTTGAAAAACAGGGCATTTTCCTCCTTCTGGATTTGTTGGCAGTAGGTATTTTTATTATTGCTGTTATAGAATGAAAGAGTAGAAAAACAACATGGAAAAGTGCATATTTTCTTAATAGTATCTCCTAAGACTATAATAGTACTTACAAAAAGACCAGTATATGTAGCTCCCTGAGAGAGGAAGGTAATCAGATACCAGGATACCTGCTCAGAAATGATTGGACTGATCTTCTATGTATCTTTTTTTAAAAAAAAAAAAAGTATTTTACAGGGGAGGTTAAATTTACCAAAAATAAACACTTTTTTAAAAAGAAAACTCAAACTATGTTCTTCTTTTGGATGACATCTCTGTTTAGAGAAGCACCTCAGTTCTTCATATTGAGAGAGCAGAGTTAGTAGGTACTTCAAGGCTTTAAAAGTTTTGATGTTTCATGCTGCTTTGTACACATATTTTGCATGTGTAGCTACTTCTGTGGGTCTTGAACATAGAGCTAGCACAGGAATTTCACCACTCACAACATAAGCATGCACCTCCTTTGTTTGATTCCCTCCTCATTCTCGCCGGTGGTACCGCCAGCCTCTGACGCCCTTGCAGTGCGAGGCTGCAGACCCTTCCCTACCCTCAGCTGCTGCCAAAAGATCTGGCCGCAAAATAGAACAGGTGTTGTATGGTACTGCTCAGCCACTGCCTTCGGAGTCTGTGTTTTACAAAAATAGATCTTGGTAGTAGTACATTCTCCAGCATGTGTGCCTGGATGCATGTATACAAAACCTGATATGTAATTCTACACACAGGTATGTGCACCTTACATGATCCTACACTCTATTCCGTTCATCCTCCTTGATTTATAGAACTTTGCAGAAACTTGAAAGATTTGCAAGTTTATACACCAGTTTTGTGCAAATAGTTATGATGAAAATCTTGCACTTACGTGATTACATATTAGATAATTTGTCTTTTTTTTTTTAAGATAGACATCACTATCTTTTCAACAGTTAAAAACATTTTTTTTCCTTTCACCAAGTTAAAGCAAAAGAACCTGCACAATATAATTCTTGGAATCTTGGTTGAATTTTGTGACAACCCTAAAACCACTTCACACATCAGTACCTGGCGAGGGGAGAAAGATCAAACTGCAGCTCACCTTCTAATAGAGTTATGGAGACAGGAGGAGTTGGAGCTAGGAGTCAAACGGGATCGATTTGGAAGGATTGTTGGTAAGGTTTATGATGCATATACAATTGTGAACAGTTCCACTGAATAAAGTAAAACAAATACAGTATTTGCTTTTGCAGTCTGAATCCTGATGAAAGTAAATTACAATATTTATAGCTTTATGCTGTAATTCTTACCAAACCCCAAATATCTTATATCTATTTCATTAGAGTGTGGCCACTAGATGTCATTTTCTACATCAGCTTGGAGTGAATCAGCTGTTCTGTAATGAACAGAGCCATAAAGAGTGTCCTGAACAGCTTTTCTAATGCTGGACAGTTAAACTATTTTGTTTCTTCCACAAACGGTACTGTGTTTTCTTATATGTTGTAAAAAGAAGTAAGGAGAGTGCTATGGTCTTTCAAATCTTTAGTCATGCTAATTAATATTTTCTGGTCCAAATTATGTTCGAATTTTTGGCCTAACTATCAAAATTATTTACATAGTGTCCACAAAGATGGAACTGCCTCCTTTTGGAGGAGTCATCGCAGGAAAGAATATGTCCGTAGCTTCGTTTCATGCCAAAGATCCTCATACTTCGTTGTATAGATAGCATTTCCTCTAAGTTTAATGGCTTTGGGAACATACTACCTCTTCATTCTTCACTCTTGTTTTGTATTTTGAAATTATTAGACATGAAGCGACCTATTGCTACCAGCTTCCAGAAACAGCAAGAGGTCATACCCTTGCCTGCCAACTGTCCCAGCTTTGCCATTGTGGAAATTTCAGAAAACATACGGGCAAAACTTTATTCATTATTGTGCAAGCTAGGTAAGTCAAGTTAATTGCCTTGTCAGTGTTATATTTGCTGTTAAATTGAAGTTGTTCACTGGCAATCAATAAAGTCACTATAAAAAGAAAAAAGGTCAAAGGAAAATATGAGGGGCATCATCTACACTCTGTGATTAATAAGTGCCTTCTCATCCTGTTTTTAAAGTCCCTTTTTTTCTGGGGAATTCAAGACTTTTCCAGTACTTTGCTGCCCCTACCACGAGGAAGAGTTTTACTAGAATTAAACCAAAGTTTGGTTGAAATTTTCTGTAATTGGTTTTCCCACACACAGTATCTCTTCCACATATTTTAACACTTTTACACTTAATTGTATTTTCCTAGAATAAGAAATACTACTTTCTGCAGATGTTACAGATTTCATTTTGTAACATAACTTCTAATTATTCTCATTGTTTTTTTCTTGAGGCTTTCTAATTGGTTCATGTTATTTTTGATCTGTAGTGTCCCAAGGCAGAACACAGTACTCTAGCAGAAGCCCCACAGCCAAATAGACATTCCTCTACTTGTCTTGTAAATAACCATTCTGACATTAATATAACAATTGTTATGTTCACAGTGGCATGATATTGTTTACTCTTTTGACTTAGGATCTTGTACAATTATCCACCATTCTGGATTTGTACAGATGACTACTCCTACATTTAGAGTTTTTTATTTGTCTTTACTGAATTAATTTCTGTGGGTTTAGATATTTTTTCAGATCATCAAGATTAATTTGCATTCTAATATTTTCCTTCAAAATGCTACAGTCCCTCCTAATTCTATGTTGTTTGCACACTGAAGTGAATATTCATTACGCCCTTGTCTAAAAACCTAAACTGAAGTCAAGATACATGATAAACTCTTCCACATCTGTAAGATTTCTTACCTGGCTGTAAGCAAAATCTAGGTCAAATGACATGGTTTGTTTTTACTAATTCATATTGGATATTAATGTTTTCACTGTTACCATTTAACTGCATAAACATTATTTGTTTCAGTCTTTTTTTCAGGAACTGAACGGAACCAATATTCTCTGGCTTGTCCTTTTCCCTTTTTAAAAATAGGCATTATGTTTGTTTTTCCAAGTCCATCCTCCACAGGTTCAGAGATGGTCAGTAATAGTTCTGAGACTGCTTCAACCAGTTCCCCGGGTAACCTAGAGAACCAACTGGTTTGAAAACGTCCTTAGTTTCTCTAATAAACTATAGCCAGTTCCTCTTCTACTGTAACCAAGGTTCTTATTAATTTTTATTAGTGTTAATTTATTAAAGCAAAAAGGCAAGGAATTTTGTTACAGCTTTCTCCTGTATTCACATACCTTATGTTAGTTATACACATTGTAGCATCTCTGTTAGGTACTGAAATGACATGAAAGCGGATAGTAAAAAAATCGAAATATTTTTATAGTCTTTTCTCAGCATCTTCCTCTTACTGTAGTCATGCTCCATGACAGCCTATAACACAGCGATCTAGAAAACTGGTGTTAATTGGTCTTTATTTATGGTATGTCTTAACTTCAAAACTTCAAAACATGATGTGATTATACTCTAATAGATAGTTGCTACATTCCCAGTTACCACACAGATGGCATGATGAAGTCTAGAATGAGATTTAATAGACTGTATAGTTGTTGGTTTGTTTTGTTTGTTTTTAAATCAAGTATAAATAACATTTAGTGTGGGGAAAAAAAGGCATAGAATCAGCAACCGTACTTCTCTACCTTATTGTTTTACACATATTGTAAACATATTTTTTAAAAGACAAAGTCATTATGCTCAAGGCTCAAATCTCTAACATGGCGGAGGCCTTTATTACACGTCTTTGAAACAAAATAGTGGAGACCCTGTAAAGGATTCTCCTGTTGGCTAATTCACAGCTAAAGCAAACTCTATCTGTGCTGAATTGCTTCTTTAGAAACTGTAAGCTGTGGACTCAACTGTTTGTCTGCTTTAAGGGAAGATCAAGCTCTTAGCACAAAAGCATAGCAAATACAGTACTATCCTGGCTTTCCAGGTGATTGGGAATTCACTGGAGACAAGTAAATAGTATAGAGTGAATTTATTACTTGAAAAATAGGTTCTTCATCACCAAAAGCCTGCTGAGCGTTAAAACAGTGACTGACTGGTGTGTGATGAAGATTTTGCATGTGGTTATATGATAAATAAGATGCTGTCTTTTTTAGAACGTTGTGTTTTAAGATAAATTCATCATGCTGCTAATGCTGACATGATTAATATTCTTTCAGGTTTTGAAAATTTACCTGGCTTATCTGCTAAGGATTTTGTCACACTTGCCATCATACGGCGTTATATTGACTTTAAAGTGAGTATTGTGGAAGAAAATATTACTACTGTATTTGCACAACTATATCTCAGGATACAACAAACAAATAAAAATGCTGCCACCTATGTCACAAGTCACCTATCGTTTCGCGGAGTATAAGTTGGTATTTTCCATCCAAATAAACAGTCCCGATTCCGTGATTCCAGCACTCCTCAGACTCTTCATTTGTACTGCTACAAATGTTTGTGACTACATAGAAAATAAAGGCTAGAAACCAATACTAGTTAAAAGTAACTCAGAAAAAAAAAAACAAAGAAACAAACAACAAAAAACAGTTTTAACTGTCAGCTCAATAAACAGGGATGTGCCAGGATAGGAGTATATCCTCTTATCTTGGTCCTTCTTTCCCTCCCAATCACCTGTCCTTAATGGGAAGGGGGGAGAGGGAGGAGCTGAAGGGGTAAAGTGGGGGGAGAGGGGTTAACAATACATCTGCCACGGTTTTATTGTCACCCCGCAATCAAAACCATGACTGAGTAAGAAACTGGGGAAGGGCTGGAGGGTAGGACTGCCTCTTTGTGTGGTCAAGTCAGGTTGGGGGAGAGGGGGAGAGGGGGCAGTTTGCTATTAAAAATGACATTAAACACATATTCTGATAAAAGTTGTTCTGTGCTTTCCCATCTTTGTCCCCACATGCAGTATCTATCCATACTGTCAAAAGTAATGCACCCACAGGAAACAAGAACAGGATAACAAGCTTGGTGGGAGCCATCCTGCTCAAAAGATGCTTCAGTTTCTGCCAATTTTCTGCTTAGGAAAAAATTCTGTGAGAGCTTGAAGTGTTCAGGAACTAGCAAGACTGGATCTTTAGATGATCATTCCAGCTTCCATTTATGTCTTGTGTTGCAGTTTGCCCTGATAATGTGCACAATTTGAGATATTTCAGAAGAAGGCAGTAGGATGCAACACTTTACTCTTGTAATTTGGCATCTTGTAACGATCTGTATTTCTTCTGAGTTTCTGTAGTTATCAGTGTTCCTGTTACCGCTTTGTGGAGTCAAGCTTGGGCTTGGGAAGGCTGAAGGAGGATTATCATGAATGAACTTGGAATAGATTTACTGAAGTCTAACCTTGCATAACAATTCTGGGAAATGAAACAACAATAAAGAGAGAGATAGTTGCTGTATTATATTTTGAATAACTGGAACTTTTATACAAACACCAAATAGCGTGTTTATATAAAGTTTATATAAAACTTTGATATAAATATCAAATAGCGTGTTTTATGTTTCACACACAGGTTGGAGAAGTTTGGAATGAAATGTGTACAGAACTAAAAGAAGAATTCAAGCCTGTTTCGTCAGATGAGGAAGTCTTGAAAGTTATTTCAGAGGTACCAGAAGATACTGGAAGAACAGTTGCTGCTTTGCAGACGGAAGTGCTTGAAAGTCAACATCACCAAGAAATCCAAGAGGAGAAAAAAGCATATAAAAAGGTAAAACAAGGAATATTTAAACAAGTATTATAAAGCCTGTGTAAAGATTTTTTTTTTTGAAGATTTTCTTACTCTATGTTGAGAATTCTGTATGTGTACAGTGCTTGAAGATATTTGGATCTGTCTCAGCAGTAAAATTTTAACTTTAAATTAAATTAGGTTAACCTCAGTTCTCCCAGCTTATATAATTTTGCCAATATTTAGAGAGCAACGTGAAAAAATGAAGCAGTATCATCAGTGATGCATGAGCAGTGGTGTAACGAGAAATTATCATTGTGATACTATAAAAGTTGCACCTGTGTTCATCTGTAGCAGATAACAATTTAAAGTTCTTATTACAACTGAATCTGCTTCTTAAAATGAAACGTAAGCTTTGTTATAAGCTCCCTTCACTGATTATTCACGAAGCTTCAATACTTCAAAGTATAGTGCTTTGTGCTTCCCAGCATGCTGAGAGTGAGCAGGTATAGACATTTTCCAGCTCTGGTTTCAAGACAAGCCTTTGGCATTTTTGCTCACCTACTGTCTCATCCTCTCCTCCTTTCTGAGAAGTAAGATCAGTTGATCCAGTTGTATAAAATCTCACACTAGTGTTTCTGAGGGATTGTCATGCATTGTGATGCCTGCACTTTTGCCACCAGAAGTGATTCCATCTCTGTTACTCAGCATTTGAGAGTGGGAATATACAGAAAGTATTCCTGAAAGAGCTGGGGCTGTTCCAGCATCTGTGTTGGAAGAGGGAAAATTTGTTTGCAACAGAGAAGGTAAACATTTTTTTAAGGCAATGTATAAGTAAAGTCTTTAAAGGACAAGGACATTACTACAACATTATCATCCAATCTCAAGTGAGAGGGATGAGCTAAAGTAGACAAAGGGGCATAGGTGAACCTGCTATCCAAACAGCACAAAGCGGAAGTTCAGGGAAGCTCATGAGAACAGGATTGTGTTGCATCACGTAAATCTCATTTATATTACAGATCCAAGATATCCATAAGCAGAGAGAAATGGTAACTAAATCTTGGAAAAATTTCTTGACTCGAACATCAGACTATGAGGCACTGAAGGTAAGAAATCTGAGTGATGGAACAAAAGGTACATTTACGGTGTAGTTATAGTAATTTGGAAGTTCCAAACAGATTTCTTAATGAATTATGAGGATATTCAAGTAGAATTTATAGTAAATCTTATGTTCACACAGACATAGAAGAATGAACCATAAAACGTATTGGCAAAGCTGCACAATTTTTGATTCTTCTGTGATTCTATGATTTGCTTTTCTGATTACAGTCACAAATTGGGGATTAACATTGTTTATCAACTTGCAAATGGGGGGGTGTGTGTATATATATATATACATATATATATGTATATTTGTCCTGAAATTGCTGAAACTAAAAGGCTGATCATTCTTTATTACTTGTAATACTTCATTCCCTATTTTTAGTACAGCAAACATCTTTCAAGATCAGAAATATTTTATGATAAAAGAAGGAATTTCTTTTAGCAATATTTGTGCTTTCCCAAAACATAAGAAATACTAGAGTCCTAGTTAAATTATCAGATTAAGTTGGAGAATGAATGAAAAGAAATGCTTTGGCAGCTGAATTTAATTTTTCTTCATTTCTCAAAGGAGATTCAAAAGAGAACCATTTTCTTCATGTGCAAGTACCTCACTGGCCTGTGGTAAAGATCTATGCTAGAATTAGAAATTAAAAAGGGGCAGAAAAAAGATTTGGAGAACTACTGGCTGGTTGGTTTTAACTGAGTCCCTGGAAAGCTGTTTTAGGCACATGAGGGACAAGAAGGTGATTGGAAATGGCTGCCATGGATTTACCACAGACAGATCATGCCTTGCTAACGTGGCTGCCTTTTGTGATAAAATTATCTCTGGAGAAGGAGGAAGAGGGATGTTATTTCCTTGGCTTTAGCAAGGTTTTCAGCACAGTCTTGTGTAGCATCCTTGTAGCAAAATTGGAGAGACATGGTCTGGACTACATGGAGGTGTTGTTCACTACAGCTTGACTATGAGTTGGATGAAAAACTGGCTGAACTGACGGGCTCAAAGGACAGCAGTCATTGATTAAGGTTTAACTAGCAGTCAGTTTTGAATTCTGTTTCTCAGAGTTAATTATAGTGTTGATACTGTTTAACATTTTCATTAATGACTTGGATATTGGATCAGTATGCAACCTCATCACATTCATGCATGACACTGAGCTGAAGGAAGCAATCCACATGTTGGGAGGTACCGTCACTATTCAGAAGGTCCTTGACAAACTGGAGCAATGGGCTGAGCAAAACCTCCTGCAGTTCAGGAAAAGAAAACGTGAAATGATGCATCAGGGCTGGATCGAGGTTGTCATACCTGGGGACTGGCTGACTGCCTAAGTAGGTGTGTGCTGTGGATGGGGTGACAAGCTGAACATGAGGCAACAGTGTGCTCTTGTGGTGATGAAAGATAACAGCATATATAGCTACATTAGAAAGCATAGAGCCCACAGGTCATAGTATATGCTCATTCCCTTCTTGCCCTTGTGAAGGCATGTCCATTTAATCTGTTTTCAGGTCCCCAGTACAAGAGGCAGTCACAACCAGAGGAAGGGTACTTACAATGAAAGGCCAATAGAATTATCACCTCATTTATTGTGCCATTTTATTTGTATATTTTCTAACAAGTGCAAATGATACAATTCATTCTGATGAGAATAATTTTGCATTTTTTCTAAATATCTTTAGAAAGCAAAAAAACTTCAGGAAAAATCAATAGAGACTTCCAGATCTAAATTGAAGATTGAAAATGAAACAGTCCACTCTACTGATATTAAAGGCCTTGGTACAACAGTAAGTAATCCCAAATGACACTGTTTTATCTTCATTAATGTGTAAGTGGTTTGGGGTTTATTCTGGCTGTACGTGTGCTGCTGCTTACTCTTCCTTTAATTACGTTGACAAGCTCCAAGTATATAAGAAAGAATCTATATCTCCTGCAAAGCACCACTTCCCCTTCTGACATATCCTCAGACAACAGGTAGTTGGTCAGAATGAGATTCAGGTCTGCAAATTACTCATAAGAATTGTGAGCAAGGTGGTCCCTGTGCTATTTGACATGTAGCTCTTGTGGGACAGCCTTTCATGAAGACCTTGCTGAGGTCAAGAGCTCCTTCATTTACGTTGGGTACATATGTGTAAGGAGAAACAAGGAAGAAAAAAACTTGAGGTGCTATTTTCAAACTTGTACAAAGACGAGAGATTCTATTATCATGGGCTCTCTGGCTTCAATGAGTAATGACAACTAAGGTGGCTGCATCCTGGAAAAGAAAAGAGGCAGTTCATGTTTGGTGTGATGAAGAAAGATACATCAGATAAAATTCCTTGGGTACATCGCTTAGAAGAATTACAAATGATAAATATGGCTGGCAGCTTTTTCATGGAACAATCTTTTTTCCTCCTCTCTGCCAAACACCCTTGGTAGGGATAGATGAAAATTAAGCTAAAATGATTGTTGCAAATCAGTTAAGGTCAAGTAAACAAACATGTGAGACACATGCACCCAAATAGTTGCATTGCTTGTTTTAGTGGGTCACGGTTAGAAGTCAGAGGTGTCACTCGGGGACTTTTATTCAAAGACCTGAACCTATTCAGTATAAAGAGTATTAATGAAACTGGGAAGTGTAGGTCTCTCTCAGTCTTGGAGTTTTCCTGGAGTAGTAGTTACAGACAATTGCATTCTGAGAGAAATGGGGTCTGTTATCTTTTTTTTCTTTGAAGTATTAATGTATAGTGAAAAGCTAAGGACAAAAACTGTGGCTGATGTTATGTACAGATCCAAATAACATTGCACAACAAACTTCTATTGTAATAAAGGTTTTATTTTCTTTTCCTCTATTCATAAGATCAGTCATGCAGGCAGAAAAGCAGAATACATAAAGGTACCTGCTGAAAAAACACTCTGTTTTTTCCTTTGTATCGATGGGAACAATTTGTGAATTTAGTATAAAGGGTAGCTTGAGTGGATCTTGGAAACCTCAGCATGCACCTCCACCAGCTGAATAATATTTTTGAAAGACAGCTCATGATTTAACTCTCATCTTATTTTAAATGCTAACATGAATCCCAAGCAATGCATTTATTTTGTTTTTCAGATTGGATCTGGTCGCTTAGTAACTGTTGAAAGTACACCTTCTCAATTAATTGGAGGGCCACTAGCTGTTACAGACCTTTCTCTTAAAAAGCCCGCTGTTTATGAAAGAGCCTTAAAAAACATCAAAAAACATCAAAAGACTTAAACGTTGGACTCAGTCAAGAAAGATTCGGTACATGTAGAATAGTGTTCTGAGCAGTGCTTTTAATATTTTAGTTAACTGTATATGTATTTTAGATAAAAGATAAAATCTGCTTTGATGAATTGCATAGAACATCTGGAGAATACAATCATATTTTGCCTTAACTAATATAAACATGGGGATGATTTATTAATGAAGTACCCGTACAGTATGGTACAAAGGTATGTTGAGTCTAATAATTTTGTGGGCTGGTGTCAGGCTACCCTGATCCACTACCACTAAGTCCACTATTTAGATTTCTATCTCTTGTTGACACATTCCACACTTCACAGTTTAAGTATCTTTGAGCAGCATGATGAACCTTCACATAAACACATCCAGTTCTTCATTTTCCTGGATATCATACCCATGTGCTTTGTCCAAGTCCATTTTTTTTCCTTCAATTGCTGCCTTTAGCATCGGGACTTCCGACTTCTGTTCTCTCATTTTCATGTAAAGACTCACTAAGAACCTTCTCTGTGCCAACAGTTTCTTTGAGCCTGTTGGAGAGACGTGCTGAAATGTTTGGCTCCTTGTGGGTTTCTCACAGCTCTTAACTGATCTTACTATTCTAATTATTTCTTGGGTATTGCCCATATTGTCTCCAATAAGAATTCATCCTCATTCACCCTAGCACCTCTAGAATACCAACACAATCTTGTGAGCAGCAGATCTTTTTGTAGATGACTCAGTTTCTAAGCTATTGTCTCCTTTCCAAAGTTGGGCAAAGCCAGAGTTTGCTATATTACAATAGAGCAAGATTCTCCTTGAGGCTGTTTCTTCAATTTAAAACCAGTTGCGGTCCAGTGCTATACCATAAATTGCTGTGACATTGCAAGGGGTTCTGTGACATACAAGCGTATTGTCTGTAATTTTTGCCTGTAAGCAATGTTTTGAGAAAAGCACAAGCTTTCACTTTGTTAAACTCCAACTTGAAAAATAGAAATAAATTTGAACTAAACAGGTAGAATTTAGTTTCCAACACCCTTTTTTACTTTCTGAGAAAGGGACGCGGTGGGGCGTGGGGTGTGTATAAGCGTTTCTTAAAAATCCATTTGTCCCTGTAACAAGACATCACAGTGCTGGCATTAAAAATTAAAGCAGAGATTTTTGCTTAAAAATTGTCTACTTAAATTCTATAAAAAGGAAAATCTGAAGAAAATAATAAAATAAAACAGCCATATGAAATGGTATTTAAATTTTAGAGAAATCTCCACATGTTTAGTTTCCAAAGATCAGAAGCGTTTTCTTATGGGCAGGTCTGTTAAGCATTATATTGTAGAGTAAGATAGTCATCTAGTGCTTAAAGCTAGAGAAATTAAATTGAGCTATGCTAATTTAATTTAATTTTTACACTGGGCGTTTGCTCACTGATAATTTTTAGGTATGATCTCATTTAATTATGACATTTTTTTCCCAAAATTATCTGCATAAAGTTGAAGTATGTTTTCTTAAGCAAGCCTGTATACGTATTTCTTTCCTGCCAACAAGCAAGGTAAGCTAAGGTATAAAGAGATGATCTAACTAAAGTCCTCTATGTCAAGTAAAGTCTTGCTTAGTTGTTTATATTTCTCTGACAACTCTTCAGCAGCCATGCTGCTTTATTACTGTTTTAGATAATGTCAAAATATATCCACACACTGGGGCCACGAAAAGTATGTTCCATTGTCTTTTCACAGTAAAAACCAAACAATAAATATTTGACTAGGAGAAGAAAGACTATGACATTTAGAGGTTTTTTTACACATGTGAATGTGTGGGTGATTCATTACTACTGGCAGCAAGGCAAAGGCCCATTTTTTTCAAAAAAACCCATATGGGACTCATGTATAAATCCTTCAAATTTCTGAAGAAAAGCTATAGCAGTACAGTGTAGCCAAGGTAAGGATATGAAAGATCTCTTAACTGACAATCAGTTTATATTTATGCTTAGGTAAAAACTTTAAATCAGGCACAAAGTGAGCACCACAGCATTCCTCCCTCAACTGCATTGTGCTTCTGCTGCAGTCACCTAGACGTTGCAGAAAAGTAGCTGCAAATACTCTTGTTAATGGTAATAAAGACTTGAGTAAGAAGGGGATAGAATTTCCTGAAAAGCTTACATTTACATTTCATGAGTGAATACTAACACTGGGCAGCATAGACAGCATTTGATTTTGCCTTCCAGCCGGGGGCGATGGTCTGGCTGTCGGGGGGAACCCAAGAAAACTGGGCTTGCATTTTGTGCTATAACCCAGGGATGGAAAGAGAGAGAGTGCTGAGAACCAGTGGGGGAAAAGATCATCCTATTCACTGTTAATCCCTCTAGCAGAGACCCCAGGAGTAGCCAGCTGCCCTTGCATGGCTCTGTCATGAACAAAACAGGTACGTCCACCTGGAATTTGTTTTGCTGCTGCTGCTGCTTATGGTGCTGTGTTCCTCTTGTTCACAATCACCCCACACTTTGACAGATACTGCAGGGTGACCATACAAATAAATTGTAAAAGCATTCCAGAGCCAGTTATGGGAGATGCTAAGCACCTTTGTCTCCTATAGAAAACTAATTAAAACGAAGACATGCAGTCTGAGGAAGGATGGAGCTTTTAAAACCACATAGGATACCTTGCTCTGGCATTCAATGAAAAAAACACTTACATAGAAACATTACCTTTAAAATGTTATTATAGCTTTACATTTCTGCAGGTGATGAATAAAATGATTTGTAGGTGTGAATTTATTTACAGGATTTTATTTATCAGAATTTATTTATCTGGTTTATGACAGTTAAAGCACTTTATTTGTTGCAAATGCAATACAGTACACAGCTATATAAACTGGATATTGCTGGAACAGATTAGACAATAACTCTCAAATAGCTGCTCATCATGATGTATCAATTCCTGAAACCACTGGGTTTGGATCAGTCATGACTCCCTCTATTTGCTCAAAAGAAAAGGTGTATTTAAAATATTTACTGTATCAGGGACTTCCAGGGATATTAATGGCTAAGAGAAATTTCTCACTACTTTTGTACCTGCTCCAGAATACTGTAGGAGACATATTTTACAAGATGCGGTTCAGTATTGTGTTTACCTAAATGAACATTTACACATCTATGAGAATTGTTGCATATTTTATGAACTATGTATGAGCTACGCATTATGTGAGATGGATTTCTTGTTACTTATGAAGGTTTATATGCTGTTACTGTGGAATACTGTTTCCTGCAATAATTAAACACAGTTGGGATCTCATCAAAGGCTGGAACACAACAGGGACTGAATAAGCTGCCTTGCCCAAGGAGTAAAGCAGAGAACAGTCAGCATCCCTGAGTGTTCCCATTTGTTCTCAGGCTTTCTGTGCTCAGGAGAAGTGGGTTAACTAGATGGTTAATCTCCCTGAACCAGCTCACCCATGCTGGATGGTTTATTCTGTGGGAGCACTAGTCAAGACAGTCTCTCACTCTTTTAAACCACTCAATGCATGGGTCTCTTCTCAACTGTGAAGTTGCCTGCTAGGACAGGGATGGATTGTATCATCTTATTTACCTGTATGAATGTGTAAATAAAGAGTAGTCTTGTGTAAAGTACTGTTCTTAATGCAATATAGTGATGCTTTTGCAAATAACACGCTAACAGAAAAGAAAATTACTACTATTCAGACCTTGCTGCATAGAAAAATACTTTAATTAATCCATAGCCTAGACTACACAGTGATAAAATACGAAGTTTAGACTCCACAGGACATTACAATGAGCGTAACCCTTTCCTTTAGCTTGATGTCACACTTTTTTGCAATTCTTACAAGTAAAGTTGATTGTATGTGCAAGACAGTGTATAAAATATGTTTGTTGACATTTTCCCCCCTGCTTAATGTATAAAAATATATTGGGTTTCCATCAAAATTAACTTTTAAAAAAGAGAATTATTGGAAAAGATGAGCCTCTACAAAAATATGACACCAGTTCAGACTCACAAGCTTACCTGAGAGAACAAAGGTGTTGACTCAAATCATAAAAGCATTCACACATGCGGTGGGAAAAAGGCAACCTTGGTAGATTGCAAGGCAGGAAACCAAAGTGACAATGTGGGAGCTCACATACTTATCAGGTTAGCATTGATTAAGTACTTTACACAAAGAAAAAAAAAAGGTTGAACCATGCCAATGGATTTGTCTAAGCATCTACAGTACATGCTGGACTTTTGTGCCACTTCATTTTGATGTTGCCTTGCTGAGGTATCTTCATTTTCTCCCCTTTTGGCCTAGAATGGGTTGGTGAAAGCAGACCCTGCAAGATTATGAAAGAAAGGTAGTTATTTTCCAACAATATGGTCAGGAATGCTAGGATTAAGTCATCTCCATGTTCTGCCTGGAAATTTAAAACATCTGACTGCATAGATCAGAAAAAGGCCTATTGCCGAGGAGGGAGGAATCTCATGAATCTAGGACAGGTTAATAAAATGTAAAGCAAATCACCTATATGATCTCAGTTCAGACTCATCCCAGACCACGATGACCGGAATTTGTCACTGTTTGGTGATTCACATTGACCATGAGATCCCATTATGTGCCAGTGGTTTTAATGGGAAGAACAGGGTTCAAGCAGTCGGGGATTTGACCTTCCCTTCTCACAGAGGGTTGATTCCCCAAAGCTGAGACTGAATTCCAAATGCCTGAAAACTTTTAGTATTATAATGTCACTTACATGCACACAGTGATAAACAGAGAAAGCAGCATCCATTTCCACACACTCCCACATGCATATCCAACACTTTTTACACTTTGTTAAATATAGAAGTGTAGTACCCAAGCTACTTTTGACTCATATATTGTGAAAGTAGGTACCATTGAAAGATGCAAATACTTTTGACAAGTAGAAACAGAAAACTGAAAATGACTATATTGAGTTGTCTAAACAATCAAGGACAAGGATGAAACAGTGGTTCAGTTTAATGTTGGTACATAACAGACTAACACCATATCCTGTAGTTACCTTCTAAAGTCCTGTGTGAGTATGAGGAAGAATATTTGGGAGACATTAATTGTCTTCTGCCCATCCCATGGGATCTTGAGAGCACACAGTCCACATACATATCCCAGAAGTTCTGGGCTAAATCATTGAAGAGTTCGTTGTGCTTGGGCTTCGGGGATTCCTTTAGGAACATCATGAAGTCCCAGAGAGCTATGACCGTATCTGCTACCTTGAGTTTCTTCATTTCCACCAGCCCATGAGATGACACCTCCCAGCACTGATGGTCAATCTGACCCAGGCTTGGAGGAGTTTCTTTTTGATAGTCTAGATTGGCATAAACCAAATTCAGTATCAATATACAGCCCAGCTGTAGATACCACCTTCTTTTCCATACAAATTCCATACTCCAAGAAGATACCTGAAAGAAAGTGTATAAAAATCACAGTGATCATGCCATTATGTAGTTCATTCTCACATAACTTCCAAGGATACCTCAAGAGATGATTTATGCTTTGTGGTTCTGCATAATACTTAATTCTTGCAGAACAATAATTCTTATCAAACTATGGAATAAATACCAGTCAATGAACCTTCACACTGAAGCTAGGTTTGCACCTAGCAATTGTTAATGCTGTTTAGAATATGAAAACCTGACGTAGAAAGTTTGAAGTGATTGTAGCCTATGTCAGAACTGATCCTTGAGCTCAAGACTTCTTCCTTTAAACTCCTGTGCTTAGATCATGAGTAAAATCAGATTAATAGCAGATGCTGGAAGCATCCTAGTGGTATTCTATTTTAAATCATTGCAAACAAGTAATAGAGTTATAAACAGCCAGTCTTTTATGGAGTGGTCTAAGTCAGAAAGGCAGTGATGAAGGAACAGTAAACCAGACCATTACACTGTATTGGGTGAGCTTAGGCAGGTTACTAACTTATTCAGTAGCTGTTGCAAGACCAGAAAAAGGCATGTTCATTTCTGGCTTGTGTTAAAAAATTAAGCAAACTTTTGGCACAAGTATTTCTAGCCTATATGCAAAACACAGAAACTATCTGGAGAATTAGAGATGGAAAGGGTAATAACACAGGACGCGTAATCAGAACTTCAAATGCTACAGAATATGTAGTCAGTATTATAGATAGATTCCCTCTTGGAAAGCTGCAGTTCTCCTATGATGCATATTCCATATGCTCAAAGCAGGTTTAGACAAAACATCACTAAAAGACAACTCAAGACTCTCAGATAGTGCCCCTTATTTTGATGTCTTAAATCAATTCTGTGTCAAAAGTCCGACAGTTTCAAATCCCCTTGCCAATTCAGAATGTAAAATACAATTACAAAATTATGTGAGGTTCTGTGCAAATTCAAGGCAATGTTTTGGGCAACTGTGCAAATTTTACTGGTAACTTGGCCAGAACTACCAAGTGTGCCCTCCCACTCAGAATATCTTTGGGCACTGGCAATACGAAAAGTTAGTCTATGATGTCTTCAAAGTGTTAACACTCGGACACTCTCTCTGCAGCTCTTAGAAATGCAATTAAAGAAAGGACAATCCACAGATAATACAAAATATATGTGAACTGCCTGTAAGAAGACAGAGCTAAGACGACACCATGGAGCTCACAGTCACACCAAGCTTGTGTGGCTTTTGCTGTAGCTTCAGGGTTCTGGGATGATTTTTAGTTTGAATGTGCCATCACACTGCTGCAGCCATCTGAGGTCCCTAAACTCCTATATCCCATTACCTCACCTTCAGGACTCAAGGGAATGAGCCAGGCAGATACCCCAGCCTAACTCCTTTCTAAAACTCCACTTGCTACATTGCAGCAGGCAGCAGGATTCCCTGCCTCGGCATCCCGAGAACTTATGAATATGCACTGAAGTTTCTCTTGGATTGTCAAAAAACAGGGTCCAGCAAACAAACAGGGATAGAAATGCTTCACTTCTTACTTCCACTTCACTAGGCACCAGCATTCAGAGGAAGGACATACGAGCAATTTAGCTACAAATTAGAAAAACAGCAGCCAGGAAGACACAAAAATTTTGAGTTGTTTTGATTTCATGTTTTAATCCAGCTAAAAACTGAAATGCTAGGGGTCCATTTGAACACTGCAAACAGGAGCAGAGACCACAAGCAGCCTCACAGAGACTTTGAACGAATAACTCCGACTACTCAGTACATGACAGATGAGTTTCACAAAGACGGTAACTGAAGAGCCAGAGCAGAAGTTATACTTACAGTGTTTCTGTGCTGAGATGAAAAACAGTAGCCTTGAAACAACAGTATTCAGCCACTTGGAGACAAAGAAATTCCTGAGAGGGCTGCAAGTGCCCGGCAGCTGCTGGGTGCTCCGAGGATGCCGGGATTACACTGCACAGGGACGGCTCTGCCACCGGCAAAGCGGCAGCAGCAGCGGCAGCAGCATGAAGTCGGGTCAGTGGGGACAGCGGGAGGTGCGGTGGCGCTGGCAGCCCAGCCTCCTGCTGCTGCTGAGTGCCAGCCCAGCCCGGGCTGGGGTCTCACCTGCAGGGGCTGCCTTTGTATGGGGGGTGGGATGTTTGGGGTGGGGAGAGGCAGAGGGAGGAGAATACAACGCATAGCAAATCTTTCTCCAAATCAGCGACATGAATGCTCTGCGCATTTTATAAACCCAGGTTTCCATCCACAATCCTGCCTGCCCACCAAACCATGCACCCGTCAAAGACAACATTTCAAAATAAGGGAAAGTGGATGTACAGCCCAGAATTTATAGGCACAACGTGCATCCACTATTCCAGTTCCCTTTTTGTTGAAATTCCCTGACTTGAGATTGGTTTTACACTATTTTTTAAAATGTCCCATAACTTGGTTGCTGAAGAGGATTTCGATGCCATTTCATTTATCCCTGACCACATCCCCTCCAGAAGCCGGCAGCGGTGCCGGCCGCTGCGCCCTGGTGTTCTCGTCCCACGTCTCCCAGCCAGCAGCAGCCCAGCTGTGCCAGCGCCTACAGGTTCTTCTGTTGTTTTGCTTCTGGCCAGTTATTAATATTTTCTGTGATAAGGAACTAGGCTCATGCACACATTTAGAAGAGCTCTATTTCCTTTGAGGGAAGGAAGCTTATGAAGGAGGAAGCTTTCTTAGTTTTCTAAGTATTTCTTCAATACATATTCTTATGTTACCCCAGTTATGACGTCTTATCGAATTCTGAAGTGTAAGACCAAAAATAGACAGATTTTTGTTCCAGCTGCTGTTCATTTTCCATGTGTCTATATGTTGCAGATTAGCCCAGCCAGGCCCAGTACACTATATAAAATAGCTTCTATATCCTGCTAGTAAAATAAGGTTTAAAATACCACTTTAATTAAGGGGTGTCAGGGAGCCCAGAGCATTAAAATTTGTAAAAGGCCTTGACTTCCCATAATGGAGATGCTCTGTTAGTCCACAGTGTTCCTACGGCCAATTCCTGTCCATAAATTTGAAATTCTGTTTCTCCCTGAGTCCTGGCACCCCTCCCTGGATGGCTTGGGCAACTCCCTATGCAGCACACTGGGTTTCTGGAGCCGGTTCTATGTACTTATTGTGCCTAATTCAGGACAGGTTGCCCAAAACTGAATTCCACAAGGGTGAGGATTATCACAGCTATTTTGTCTTACATAATTAAAGCTTAGATTTCTTTACACAGGCTTCTCTTACAAATTTCTCAACATATATACTAAAGCACCTCTTAGATCATCAAGGAAAATGGATTGGATCATATTCTGAAATGCAGATGATTTTTTCGAGAACCCTTCACAAATTTCATACATGCTTTTTAAACTCCCCGAGGAGACGGTTGCTTTCAAGGAAGATCATCGGTCTTTCACTTTCAAAGGCACTGGAGTTTATTCAAAGTTTGTCAAACTAAACCCATCAGCAGCCAACATCATTAAACTCAAAGCATTTTTGCAAATACACTAATATTCTGTGTTTCTTTCTACCCTGTTGCGGTTCAATGTCAGATTATCACTCTGAATATAGCTGTCCCTCTTTATGTCACAAATTCCTACTGCTGGGGACATGCAACAAAATTGTTCATGAAAAATGGCAATGCTCTCGATCACGCCTCAGAAATGTTCTGGGATTCCTGTGCCCACTTCTGCACTAAAGGACTGGATCTTGAAACACTGAAGTCCCCCACTTGACTGGTGTCTCAGTGCAGCTCATCACTGTGCAGAGGAAGAGTTCATCACCTGAGAACTACGGCATAAGGGACGTTCCAGCCCTTTTCCTATTGCACAGGATGGAAGAAAATCATTTTACTCCCTCCTCAGCTGCTGAGGGCTGGAAATGGCTCTTGCCAAGAGAAGGCGGCTGG
Organism: Pampusana beccarii; assembly: GCA_013399365.1. Lineage (NCBI taxonomy): Eukaryota > Metazoa > Chordata > Aves > Columbiformes > Columbidae > Pampusana > Pampusana beccarii. The sequence continues at coordinate 33,104 of VWYH01003070.1, forward strand.
GAGTTCTTGTGGCCCAATGCTACATGCTCTGGAGTGGGTTTCTTGAGCTACTACACTTCATCTGTCTAGACACCCACTTACAAAGAATAACTTGCAGACCTGGGGTTTTTACCAGTGTCACTGCCTCATCTATTCCAAGAACAAAGTCTGTCCTGCATGGTATGAGGATCTATGAACGTGAAGTGTTTTGAAGACCTATGGCATAAGGAGTGGTAAATGGGGTTACTCTACAGAACCAAATTTGAAAGCCAAAGGAAAACACTTGCATGGAAAGCTCCAGTAGAAGACAAGTTTCTTTTTCATATACAGTCATTCTAGCACAATGTGGGGGCAAATAACGTCGTCTGCAAGTAGCATTCAGGCAGCTTAAAAACAAGTGCTCTGAATGCCATTGGTCTGGTGACTGCCTCACAGAAATGACCTCTTTGTACAGGCTGTTCGAAGGGTCACGGCAAACGTCAGGTGTCTGAGGCACTGGCAGGACTTGGGCTCCCTCACAGCTTCACTCCTTCTCTTTAAACACATGAAAAGGCTGCTGTTCAAACTACAGTGAAAAAGCTGCATCTGGCACACAGCAGAAAATCAATTCTGCAACATGGGGTCCATGAAATTCTGCAACATGGGGTCCAGAAATCAAACCTCCCTGAACCTACGCACAAAACCAACAGGTCTCCTCAAGGCTGCGTGTGTAGTTCGACGTCCGTGACTCTCCCGCATGAGATGTTGCCTGAAGGAACACGGTCTGCTCTGCACTGGGAGAGGGCTGAGGTAACTGAAGTGCAGCTGCACCTTTCTTGAATTCGAGTGCCACCCAGCAGCTCAGGACTGTAATTTAAACTTTATTTTTGGTGCAGTACATTATCACATATGGAAAATACTGTGCCCAGAATCACGACGTCTGAAGTACTCGAGCATGTAAAACTTAAGGGTTCCAGTTCCAGAGAATCTCCTCTCTCCAAAGGAAGGCATGGCTGATAAGAACATAGGACAAATACGCAGTAAAATTGTGTCTATTCGGGTTTCACAACATGCTTTGGTGGAACACAACATGACAGGAACAGCCTGTCCTTTCAAGTGGAAATGTAATAATTCCTGTCATGAAAACAATATACACATTACTTAAAGGCAAATAAAAACCTGCTCTGAAATGACAATATTCAGAGTAACCAGCTATCTTCTGGAAGCCTTTCCAGCTCAGCAAGGTAAACGCTGTTTAAAAAAAACCAAAATAACAAAACAACCGCACGTTTGAACCTACACAGCTATATAGAAGAAAACATCTGGAAGACTGGAATACAGTTAGCTTATCTCTGAACTCTTTGTATCATTGAAAGAAGCTAAAGCTGTATTACATGTAATTACTGCCTGAAATTCTAAAGCAGCATTCATAACCCAGGACATGAAAGCATTAGGGAACCTACCTTCAAGAAAGCTCCTTCACATTATTAATCAAAATAGCTTTCAGAAAGTTTTCAAGTTAAGAAAAGCTTTTTCTCTTTTTGTTTGCTTTATACGCTATGAAATTCATCAGTGTAATCAATCTCACAATGCAACAGCTAAAGTTTCAAAGGCATTTTAAGGTATGTAGAGAAGTGGGCAGCTGCACAGCTGTTTGGCCACCACATCCTTCTTGTCATCTAATTCTCGCTTAAAACACCAAGATGCAGTGGCACCAGACACTGGTGCAAACACAGTGATTTCCTTCTGCTCTAGCAGCCACTAACAGCATCCCTCAACCCCTTTTCTTCTTCATGCAGATTTGTTTTTATCATGCTCCTCTTGCTTTTCCTAATCTAGTTAATAAAGTCACCATTTTAAATCTTCAAATGAGGTATTCCCAGAACACAGCTATAGAAATCACAGTGCCAAGCAACAGATTTTTCTAAGGAAAATCCTTCCAAACAAAAATTTCTCCTTTTAAAGTGCCACCTCATCAACAATATTCTCTTAATCTATTTCTGTGAAAATTCTTTGATATTATCTAAAAATTCGCCTCCCCAAGTGAAAATGGTTCTGAATGCCGACTTTCATGTTTCATTTTCCTATATGGTATTATGCATCTTTGTCAGGCACTGAGGGATCATCACCTGTGGGAGAATAAGACGTGGAATAAAGATGAACCCACAAATTTAAACTGACAGAGACCAAAATTATTGGCACCTAACAGTCCTGCAGGATGTTACATGAAGTTTCTAGGATGGAAGCACCATGAAGAAGGACACTGATCATGTTTATGAGGTAAGCATTGTTATTGCAATTTCTATTTCAGAACAGGTAAGGTCAAGGAAAGTTGATCTGTGACCATCTTCACAAAATGTTAATGTACCTGAAAGCTACACAAGAGTTTGGGTTGTAGGTGAAAACCCTTAAAATCGGAGAACCTCTCCATGTACTTGGGAACGCAGATTTGTTTTCAGCTGGTGACTAAATATAAATGGGATTTGGAGAAAAAAGTTGCGTGGTGTTCTCCATTCTGCAGAGGTTCAGGAGGAGTTCCAAAGATGCAGCATACGCCGCATGTAAGCCCACAGACTCCAGCACACTAAGTTTTATGAGATGGGATCAAAGACAAAAGTGGCTATTTCTGTGATGTTGAGGTTTTTAATTGATAACTAAACTTCGGAAAAATAAAATGCCTCCCTCAAAATTCTTCAACCATTGTTAGGTTTTCTATAGCATGAGTTTTGAACTGTTGTACTTGAGCTTATTAGCTTATTCTTTCTATTATTGCAGTTGAGCTATCTCCATCTAGTGGCACGTTATTGTACTGAAGAGTGTATCCTTGGCATTGGTTAAATCTCTCTTTTTTTAAAATTTTATTTATTTATTTATTTATATTTAGTAAAACTGTAAAGGTAATCAATTTTTTAGAACATCTGGACCTTGGATATGTTGGTGCAGTTATTTCTTTCAACTACCTTTGTGCCAGCTTCCCACCATTGCAATGAACCGCTGGGTGCATGTTCTAAAAGGTGAAGCAAGGAAATTGTCTTCCATTTTTTAATGATTTCAACTGTACTTTAAAATAAAGCTATGTTCCTAAAATATTTCAGTTTAATTTTTAAATATTTCCACCAAAGTTAGTTCTTCTCTAGACTGAGAAAAACAGCACATAAAGTACCAATTTCAAAAAACCTGCTGCTGAAAGCTTCAAAATTGTTGTAGAAAGAGACTTTACAGCTGCTTCTTGTTAGAGCTGATGACAGCACAATACCTAGTGATTTATAACATCATAGAAAAGAAACAGAGTGGTAAAACCATTATTTGATGTAGCAGTACCCTTGTGATTTTCAAGCTATCATATACAAGTATTTGAAGTACACAATAACAACAGAAAGAGCAGGAACTGGAACATCATTTAGCATGAAACTCAGAACATGCATTGACTAATATAAATCAGTTTGGAGCGTTTTAAAATGCTGTCAGCCTTTTGTATGACTGAATTACAGATATCTCTCTGACCACACATCTGCACGGTCTTACGTAAAGAGGATTTGCTGAAGATAAAGAATTGAGTCACCCTCTGCATCATTAATTAGCAGTGTCTGAAGAAATAACAGACCGATGTTCTATGATCAGGTTTGACAGGGAAGTGCTCATAGCCTTGTTACTTAAGTTTGCCTAAAGCACACCCGCTAGTGATTAAACAGCCAACGCAAATCGAAAGATGATAGAATCAGTGCTGCCCTGGCAGAACAGAGCAGCTCTTCAGGTGACCAGATACATTTTTGAAGCCAAGTATTTAGAAAAGAAACCACCTAAATAGCCTCAAACTTTAGAGTTTTAAATGATTCAATTTCAGTAATTTTTAGCACCGTATATATGTGATCATGTACTTACTGGTATAAAAGGTTCCGGAAAATGCACAATGGCACATTTCAAATGAAATGTTACTTAATTCCCTGCTGGTACGAGCTTGTTGGCATGAGCTTGCTCAGTGCTGAAATAAATCTAGTGTTAAGTCAACTTACAACATACACAGAGGCCCAGTTTTTCTTATTTCTCTTTTATGAGGCTGAGCTGCGGATTGATTACATGAGTTGAATTAATTAGTAGCTCTGCCGGCACCTCTGGACCAGTGTGCACATTAACCTGTTGCTGGGTGTGACCTGCTACTGTGTTGTGGAAGTTGAGCACGTTATAACTTAAGGCTGTGCTAAGTTGACCAGCTACAGACCCCGCTGCTCTCAGCAGTCGTAACGATCCAACAGCACGAAATTCAAACCATATGCATCACAAACCAAAGCACAAAACCATGGGGTAGCTGGATATACACGTGTTTGTATCCAAGGAGAGCTCAGGGCCTATAACTTGAGCCTTGAAGAACTTTGCTGATAACCTTCTTGCCACCTGCAACCTCCCCATGCTTTCCTTGTCTCAGTTAAAGGTTCTTTTGCTTATCTCCTTCTTTCTATTCTTTCCTATACAATGCTGACATTGTATGCTTCACTCAAGTCACAGTAGCACAACCTAACTTTTGCATACGTAAGGACTTGTGAACCTTGCCTACGACTCAGATGAGACCGACAAGTCCTTCCCGTATTATGAACCATAAATCTGGACAAAATGTTCTGCTGTGTGTACCATGAATAGGCACGGTAACACTGAACAGAAAGGCCCTCCTGAATGACGGGGCCTAGTTCCCTGTTGCTACAGAAAGCTCTGTTGTACAATCACCTCATAAATTTATCAAGTGCCATATTAAAAACAGGTATATTTTTGTTCCCACTAATTCCATGGAAAAGCGGTTTCAGAATTTGATTGCTGTAATAACTAGAAATGTTCTTCTAATTTCCGCATATATTCATTAATGAACAGTACGTATCTGTTTGTTCTTGTATCAACACTGCCCTGCAAATTAAATTGTTTTCATCCTTTATGCTTCATTCCCTGATATATTTATAGATGATACTTGTATCTCCTCTCTGTTTTTGTTTTATTGAAGTAAACAAGCTGAGCCATCCTAAAATCTGCTTGTACAAAAGGCCCTCAGGCTCTCTGGTAATGTGCCTAACCTCCCTCTACCCATTTCACTTCAACCTTAGCTCAGCTATAGAACAATTAATTAGGAGTTTTCGCAGTGTCGCAAAAGAGATTTCACTAGGGCCTTAAACAATGTCACTAATATCTCCCTCCTGTAAATGAAAGTACATTTCCTGAGATATTCTCTGTACTTACGATGGTTCCTAAGTATATATTACCAGATTTCATCAATATGCTCTGATTTTATCATGGCTACTACAAAACACATCAAATATGACCATCCTAAAACCAACCCCTTAAGCCTGACATCTTCCTTTTCAACCTTATTTGTGGTTACCTCACTTCATAATTTCTCTTCTAACCCCCCATGTTCTCATTTCTTCCAAGGTGATACCATATCAAATGTCTTATCAATAGGCTATTAATATGGCAAATTTGAGTTTTTCCAAAGCTTTGCACACGACTGAGACCAGACCTTGGGGTCTGTGGTTGGTCAGGTCATTTTTCCTCTTTTCAAAGATAAGGAATTGCAGCCCATGTTCAACCCACCCACCTTCAAAGACTTAACAGAGAGAGATGGGGATCCACAGGGAGCCATTCATGATGGGGCTTGACCCCTCAGTCAAACACCTCAAGTACAAGGCCAGACCCGTGTCTGCTGTATTCCAGTCATAACATACTTAACAGATCTGTGCAAACCACTTGCTGGTAGATTTCACACATCACCTGTTTCAGAACTGCAGATGTAGTCCCCATGATGTGAAAGCATGACATGGAGTTTTGCATTTGTTAGTGTTGTAATAATTCCTGTTCTGCCATTCACATGATGCATCTTGCCTTTCTCCACGTGGTGAAACTCCTTTGGCACTGAGAAAAGGCATACCTTGAACTTGGGCTCACTAGACAACAGTCACATCTTCTGTTCTCCCATTTATGTCACTGAAAAGTCTGCTCTAAAAACTCCACAACATTACGATACAAACATGAACAGTTGGTAGGAATGAAAAGTATTTTTAGCTGAAACAGAATAAGTAGTTGATTGGTAAAAATAACATAGAACAGCAGAAAAAAGCAAGTCGTTACTTCTAAGCAGAGTGAAAAGCTTTTGAATTTATTTTTTCTGTACATGTAGCTGGAAAGAAAACGTTCATAAGGGGACTAAAGCCTTCTAAAAATACTACTAAAAACTCCCATGGAATATGACACTTCCAGATAAAAAAACATTTTGTACTGTAGTGTCTTGTAAAATTGTATTCAATTGAAGTACGTTATTATTTTATTCATTCATCAAGACCATCAAAAGCCAACAGGAATAATCATTCAGAATAAGAGTCATGCTGCTTCTGTGCCTTCTTCTGAACAACCCAGTTGCATAATAAACAGTTTGCTTTTTTAACTCAAAGAGAGAAGTGTGGGTCAGCTGAAAAGCATAGGATTAGGAATTTGGATTTTTCATTCTTCCCTGATTTATTTTAAAAATATTTTTTCCCTATTTTATGCCTAAAATTTTAGCAATTGAAGGTCTTTTACTCTAATTAACTAATGACTATGTAGAACGATATATAGGTAGTTTTTTAAAATGTAGGTTTTGGCCTTTTATAGTGTACAAAACAAAGCAAAATTAGAGCAAACAAAAAGACAAAAAAATAATATGCAGAATAATCTAACTATGTAACTACTATCAACTATGTACACACACACACACACCTATTTTGTAAATCTGTAAATCTAATTTCCAAATCTGGTGTCCTAGGCCTTTACACAACTGAGAAACGAAAACAACTAACAAAAACAAATCTACATCCTTAAAATGGCACTGGACAACACTCACATGTTGTGATATATCCTGGATACTGCTTGAATGTTCTATTGGGCCATTTAGCACGTATATGGCACAACACTGTTTTCTAGATTGTTTTATTACATAACAGATAAAAACATCCATTGCTGAACTTATTTTTAGTATTAAATTACTGCAAATGGGAATGATTCTCCTCAGGTAGCTAACAACTGCAGCTGAGAATGCATGACCTTGTGTAAAGGATGTAAGAAGGAATAGAGTAATATTTACTTTTTTCATGAGATGTTGTGCTTTAAACAGACAAAAACCACACACACACACACACACACACACACACAAAAAACCAAACACAAATCTCACACCACTGAAAATAAGCTCATACTGTCTGAAAATATCTGCTAAATAAAGACTTGTGGAAGAACTTACACGGGGGCATTTTTTCACCAATTTTACCCTTCTGACCTTGCTGATGTCATGATTTACAAACGAATTTCTGATCTGTCACCATTTAAGAAAGACAAAGCCCTGTAAGCCTTGTTAGGCTTAGACAGCAAGGGTCTGTGGTTGGCCCGGTCATTTTTCTTCTTTTCAAAGGTAAGGAAGTGCAGCCTTATGCCCATCCTCACGCGGAGGGACAGCACACCAGCAATATGACCAGCAGGCTCTGAAGGGCCCAACGTGTGCAGAGCAGCAGCAGCGGTGTCCGATCGGCACGCAGCTCCCAGGGAGCACGGGCTGCCGGAGACCGCGAACCTCGCCCGAACCCGCCGGCAGCCGGGGCCTCGCTCTCCCCTCTGCCGTCCCTGCCCAAGCCGCCCCAGCGCCTCTCGCTCAGGGACGGGAAAGGCTGCAGCGACGAGCAGCGGGCCAGGCCTGTCCCTCGCCGGACCGGCGGGCCCGGGGCCAGCGGCCCCGCCGGGCTGCACTGTGAAGCCGGCGAGCGGCCCTCTCAGCCCTGCGCGGGCCGGAGCAGCCGCACATGCGCAGTTGCGCGGAACACGTTCCCGCCTCGCCCGGCGCGGCTGCCAAGGCGGCAGGAGGGGAGCCGGGGTCATTGTTTGCTTCGCTTCGCTTCCGCGCTCCCCCGGCCGGCAGCCAGAGCCCTGGAGCCTGGGCGCTGACGCCGCCCGCCCTCTTGCCCTGTCGTCCCCACACAGCCCCTGGGCCCGCCCCCCCGCGCCTCAAGGCCGCTGCTCCCGCCCCTCCCGTCACGCCGCCGCAGGCCGGGCGCGGGCCGCGGCTCCCGGCTCCCAGCATGGTGCGGTGCGGCGGGGCGGCGCTGCGGAAGG